>VWZP01002318.1:0-78527 GCA_013396995.1 Dicaeum eximium | reverse complement strand
TCTGTCCTAAACCAGGACAGTCACCTTTACCTGAGTCAGATGCAATAAAGCATGCAATCAGTTGCTTATCTCTTAGAGCATTTGTGCTGCTGCTCTGATTCTTAATTACTGAGCTTATTTTTAAACCATCCTGGGTAATGGCCTTGGGTAAAATCACGTTACTGGCTTTTACAATTATTTGCAACATTAATGATTTACAAATAACATGTGCAGCTGCTCAGTGTTGACCCTAGTCACACATACAAGGTGAAATGATTGTGGCTGACCACAAACTTATTGACATGTATATCAGATAACTCAACAAGCACAAGCAATAATTTTTTTATACAAATACAAGGCATCTCTAATTCCATGCAGCTGGGAAAGGGAAAGCAGATTATCTGATCCATATGTCCCATGAAACTCTTCTACCCTTTCCAACTCATGTTTGACTTTGTCTTCTGCAATTTTTTTTTTTTTTTTGTGTCAACCCTAACTTAGGATCCTACAGCCTGTTCCTGCATTTGCTTCCAGGGACTGAGACTGAACTCTGACCATCTTATAGCCCTGTCTTCTGATTACTGGATTTTTTTTTTTTTGAAGATGCAACAGTATTAGGACTTTTCCTTCTTCCACACTAAAGGCAACAAAAGCCCTAAGATGACCTAGATAAGTTGCCCCCCCTGCCCCCCATCTTCTGCAATTACCAGTGGCTGAAAATTGAATGACAGGAATGTCAATATTCATTCAAAATACTTTGTCTAAAGACAAAATAACTGATACCTGAGTCAAGTAAGGCCTTTCCTTTTTATGACTGACCAGTCAGCCTCTTCTACAGCTCTACCTCCATTTAAATCCCAAACAAACATAGTGGCTCCCCTAGGAACGTCTTCTACCAGGGACAATCTCCTGCCAGGGAGTGCATTTTTCAGACAGTGATTGTGACTCCTATACAGCTCTTGAATGCTGACCTCAGAGTTAGGAAAAGCATCCTTTCACTGCACAGCATCCTTTCACTGCACAGTGCCCCCACTGACTGCAAAAGTTTACTCTTGCGAGGATCTTCAGTCACCTTTAGTTTCTGGCAGTGGTTTGGCTTTTCCTCAGTGTTGAGTGATCACATGTAGTTACCACACTACTTAAATGCAGTATCTATTTCCCTGGAAGACCTATGATGCTGCTGACTCAAATTTAGGGCCTGGTTTTAAGAGCACAATCAAGTCAAAATATTTCAATATGTTTGACTAACAAGTACAGCACTGGTGGCCTCTTAGAAATTTATATGAATAACATTAATGCAGTTTTTTTTTTTAAAGATTGCTTCCCAGTTGAATGAATTGCATGTCCTCCTATGATGGGGTTATACTTTATTGAAAATACATATTGGCAAAAGAGTGTAAGCTACTGACCATGTTGATTACAGGTGGAAAGTTACACTATTCCTGGGCTCCAGTTTGCATAATGAGCTTGAGTAAATGAAAGCTATTTGCTGAAAACTATAGATGAGTGAATGAATTTGTATAATCCTTAGAAAAATAGTTCTCTAGTTGAACTTGTTGGTCTCTATACTGACCTTCTTTGTCCACTGGTTATATACATTAATCAGTAAACTGACTAAAGGGAAAGATACTTGACATCCAAAATGGCCAGTAAGAGAACAACTTTTTGGTCAGAGGGAGCTCTCATTTATCTCCTTCCCTATCGCCTGGGGTTGTTGGAGGATTTTATTTTCATATTGCTTGCTTTACATGTGGACAGCTAACCTTTACCTCTGAGTAAACAATGTTGCTAAAATCTTTTCAAGGTTTCCTTTCAAGATTAATGGAAACAATGAGTTCAAAAGTGCTATTGTGTCTTCCATTATGATAACAAAGTTGTGATGCTTAATTGTTTTCTGAATGTCTTCCATAACCATGTGCCAATATTGTCGGCATATGTCAGAGCAGATTTATTCAAATTAATTACCTCGCTAATAGTCCTCTGTAAAAAAAAATCTGTATTCTCTTTGAGATTTTCATTGTTTTTCTTACATAAATCCTTTTAATTAAGAAAAGGTCGCTGGGAAATATTAACCAGAATGGCATGTGGTAGCTGTCAAATTAATGATTTCCTTACCCACTTTCAGATATGATGCTAACTTAGAGGCGGCTAGACGTGTTGGAATGAAAAAATCCATTACCACTAACACATGTCTAGGTCTTTCACAATTTTTTATCTTTGGATCCTATGCCCTTGCATTTTGGTACGGAACCAAGCTCACTGCTGAGGATCCACATTATGACATCGGCCGTGTGTTAATTGTAAGTACAGCAATGCAGCTTTGAAAAATGTTCTGTATCTTCAGGGAAAGTGGTGTCTCTCTGCCATGAAAGTGGTGTCTCTGTTTTCTGCCATGTGCTTGCTAAATTAGCTGTTGGAGACTCACTTAGTATAAAAAAACTGAGAGGTATTAATCTTGCCTAGCTTTTAATATAACAAGTTTGATTGTCTTGGGCTCTATTTGTAAGGTGGGATGAATAACCTAGGGCTGGTGCTTAAGTCTTTCTAGTGCCATGTGGGCACTGGTGGCACTGTAATCATTAATTGCGATGCTCCTCTACAACTCCCACAGGTGTTCTTCTCTGTACTTGTTGGAGCTTTCTCCCTGGGCCAGGCAGCTCCTAACCTGGAGACTGTGGCCAATGCACGTGGGGCTGCCTATGAAGTATATAAGATTATCAATAAGGTAAATGCCTAACTACATAGAATAGAAGCCTTTCAACCAACTTAGCTTCCACTCCTTCTCCTTTTTATTTCTTTTTCCTTGAGAAATGTAACAAAAGTGTTCTAAAACCCCAAACCATCAACTCTGTAGATGTTTACTACATCTACATTACTACATCATTCCTACAGAAACCTATAATATTTTCATTCTTCTAAAAAAACCCACCCTCATTGTTACAGTGAAAGCTGGAAAACCTGGCATGTGTTTCTGAGATATATGGTTGAGGTCCTTCTCTAATATTAGACTTTCAGCTCCAGAGGGAAAGTAGTATGGCATTATACTAATTTTTAAAAATGCATGCATGCACAAATTCAGCTGAGATAGGGTTTACTGGGGAGGGGGAATTGGTGAAGAGGGGATTAATATCACTATTGAAAGCTATAACAATAATAATCTGTAATGCTGATGTTGCTATAAAAAAGGTTTTCCATATCATTATCTTGGTCTTGCTGTGCTGTGCAGCAATTGCACATCTGTGTATATAAAATATTTTAAAGTAGGACTAAAAAGTTAAGGGAGAAATGGCTACATCATTCTTTTTGATGTGAGTATAAAACCCTCCTATACAGGTTACTGAGGCTCATGTTTTGGCTGCAAGAGAATGCAGTTAAGTTCTGCAATTACAGATTTTCTTCTATGGATTTTGTTGCTTTTGAAAATGTACTATATTTGTCAAGTAGAATTCACAATTTGATGTTCCCCCATATTCAGCATTTTGCAGGTGAAATGCAGGAGTTCTGCAATGATGTACTGCAGTGTAAACCAGCACCTGAGAAAGTAAAGAACAATGCATGTAGCAGAAATAACAGTTCCAAAAGTGAAATAACCACTAATTTATTTTAAAAACCTCTTTCCAGAAACGGCTCATAGACAGCAGTTCTGAGGAAGGTTACAAGCCAGACAAACTCGTAGGAGAAATTGAATTCAGAAACATCCATTTCAGTTACCCTTCCAGGCCTGACATTAAAGTAAGTGTTCTGTTTAGATTACTGTACTGAAATTCCTCAGCATATCTCCATATTGTCTGTCTATTTTTGTTCTTGAATGTGAAATGCACTCCTGTTTTGCAGGATGGGACATAATTTTCTCCCAGTGATGCACAAAGACAAAGCTCTAGATCTACTATCACTCTGTATCTCATTCTCTTCTGCACGACAAATCTGTGTTGTTCCTAGTCTGAATCTCTATGGGCAAGAGCTTTGATAAATCAAATAAGATTTTTCAAAATCTTTCATTAAGGCTTCCATATTTTAAGCAATTAAACCAGAAAGTTACTTTTTTCCAGTTTCTTGGCTCTTTGGACTTATGAAATCCCATGTGAAAAATTATCAGAGATAGATTTTACAATACGCTATCAAATGTATTGAAACATATCATCCTAAATGAACATTTGGAAGTAAAACATTATTTTGGGCATATGTTAAAATTGCTGTTCAAGAAAATGTTGTCCCTGTTGTTTGCTAGTTCAGTTTCCATTAGTGACCTGGGTACATCATGTCATGGTGATTACATATGTGGTGACACAGCTGGTTTGACCTCTCTGCCATATATGGTATAATCTTTTGAACACCTTGATAGAGGTGAAAGGAAAAGGAATTTGCTGCTGTTGTTTCTTCCTTGGTGAAGAAAAAGGTGGAAATAGAGATTTCAAATGTCAACAATTAAAAGCTTGATGTGCTGATTTAGTGGTGAGAATGGGAAGGTGTATATCTCTATGGCTGTTCCTTCAGGTGGCTTTTCCCAGCTCAGTCATCTGAGGTCTGTCCCACTGTGCATCAAATCTGTTTCCAGGACACTGGGATGGCTGGAGGGCAGATCCAGAGCTGGGCTTTCTCCTTAACTAGATTTTGTATAATACATCTTCTATCTCTCTTGGCTCAGAAATCTGAAGGGACAAAGCAGAGTCTTCATCCTTCTCCCTAAAAATCCTATTCAGGCTGAGCTATGTTGTGGGTCACCAAATGGGAGAGAAATAAGAAATATTTCTCATCCTTCCCAAATCTGAGTCAGCAGCTCTCCCTGCTAAGAGCATCAATGTTATTTAGTAGAGGCAAAAAGAATCAGCAAAGCAGCAAAGCTGCATAGAAGTTACTCACAATCTCTCAAGCAATTGATGCAACATAGTATAATCTTCCCCATCCAGGTTAAACCAGATCACAGGGCTGTAATTACAGTTACTCTTAGTTTTAATCTTAGCAATACATTGCCTGATGAAAGAGTGTTAGAACTAGCCTAGTACATGGTAGTGATTATTTGCATCTGGAGGTATTATGGTATCCAGAATAAAGTTCATTCTTGATAACGCAGGCACCAGGATATCAGCTTCCTAGGGATACAAAACTGGGTGGATGTAATACAGGGAGAGGAGAGGAATATTGCAACTATTTTAATCTCTCATTGCAAAACCATGTGTAGACAAACTTATAAATCAGCCTGCTATAAACAAGAAGAGTTTCCATAGCAGCCAAATATTCTGGCAACTACACAGCATTGCTTGTATAATGACATGGACATCTTTTGAGGTAAAATGTACTCTAAATGTGAAAATAGCAAAAAATTATATAATTAACTGTAACTACTCCCCAGGTTGCTGAGGCTGTTAACAATAAGAAATAGGATTTCTTAAGGGCTTCCCAGCAATTACTTTGTCAAAATAACCATTTATATTTTAAAAATACAAGAAAGCAGGCTTGGTTTTCAGTGATACCCTTTAGCACCTGAAAATAATTTTCTTTAAGATTCATAATTATTATGCTCTGGAAAATGGAGGACAGCAGGAGAATTTAAGACCCCAAGCCTGCTACCGGATCACACAAATTGGAGAAAATTAGCTAAGAAGTTCAGAGTAGTGTGCCTGTGTCTATATTAGTTTATTTGAGTGTGCTGGGGAATTTTCCCAGGCAATGGAATGCAATGGTCTATGCAAGGGAACTCTTAAAATGTTTCTTGGCATGAACCTGGTCTGTTCCAGTTATCAATCTTTTCAAAAAATTCCCAGGCTTGCTTTGGTAGCCAGAAGGATCTAGGGGCCATTCCCAAAAGGCAGGTTGCATGCAGCCATCCTGTTTTGAAGGCTAATACATTTCACAAGCATAGGTGAAGGCTTTTTCTTATCAGTGCTCCAGGATATTCCCAGGTACAATTAACTTATTCATGTTGCCATACCTTCAGACTGTGGCCCTCACTACTGCCTCAATAGCAACAGCCACAATTACCTTGACAGGCTGTTCTCTAATCAAACTTGTTGAACTAAGATATATTTTTCTTTTTGTTTTATTCCCAGATCCTCAAAGGTCTAAACTTGAAAGTTCAAACTGGGAAGACCATTGCTTTAGTTGGTGCCAGTGGCTGTGGAAAAAGCACTACTGTTCAGCTGCTGCAGAGATTCTATGATCCTGACCAGGGAGAAGTGAGTGTCTGCAAAAGAATTGTAAAAACTCAGAGCTATTAGGACATGCATGAGTTTCCCATATTAACTGAACTTTGTTTTCTATTTTGTCTGAATTTGACCATACATCTGCATAGTTCATATTTCCAAAATTTAAATTTCAAATGAACCATCTTCTCTTGTTGGCTTGACTTCCTTATTCTGCTGCTTCTTACAGTACTGTGTCACAAATAGCAAATGACACAAGTCTTGGAATAGACTTGCAAGATCTGAATTTAAAATAATTGTTATTAACTGTTCATTTTTAAATTTTTTTAAGCAAAACACAATCCAACAGAGTCCTGCTGTATTTTGCTTCCTGTTCATTGAGTGTAAGCTAAAACCTGGAGAGAGTTTCCCTATTTTAAATTATTGTTTTCTTGGCTTGTTTTTCACTATCTGCTAACCCACAACAGAAGTTTCCATCATTACTTATTGTATGTGTTTTACCACTAAACACTGAATCCAGTTGGTAAATGGTAAATACTTCCCACATGAAATTTCCAGAGGAAAAAATGACAGAAATGAAACTATGTATTTTTAAGAAAATTTGCTTTTTATTCTTGATATTTGAAGGATGCTATTTAATAGTTGCTGCTACTAGTTGAAAGTAGATAAACATTTCAAATATTAAAAACTGATCAGTATATAAGGTATCAACTGTTTCCAACACAGTTCTTTCTTAAACTTAGTTTTCCTGTGGCTGTTCATTCCTGCCCCCATGCCTCATTTTGCTGTGTCAATGCCAATGTTCACATGACCACACTGCAAATTACCTAGGTTAAAAATAAGTTTCCCTTTCTATTTTAGTCAACTTGAACTCTCTTTGATGTTAAGAGATGAACATCTCTTTGATGATGGTGTTAAGCAGAGCCACAGAGATGATTCTGTAGCCACAACTGTGAGGTCATCAAACTGGCATAGGGGCATGAGAATCATGTAAAAAGCGTGCAAGGAAACTGTAAAATTCTTAAGCCAATTCAGACAGGATGGTTATTGGGGGAAAACAAACAGGAAAAAAAAAAAGCCCCAGATGTCTTCTCTGTTTATACCGTTCATCACCATTTTCCAGCCTGTGCAATGGATGGAAAAACTACAGTTGTAGCTTCTCCCCCAGCATAGTTTTCTATTAAAGACAATTTCCTTTTTCATGACCTTTTGGGTGATACTTCTTTCAAGTAAGAGTAATTAATTGCTTTCTTATGAACAGAGTACCTTTCCTTGACTTCTTTGACACACTCTTTTCCTCTCAGATTACCTTAGATGGTCGGGATATTCGGACCCTTAATACAAAGTGGCTACGAGAAAATATTGGCATTGTGAGCCAAGAGCCTGTTTTGTTTGCAACCACAATAGCTGAGAACATTCGTTATGGCAGAGGAGACATTTCTGATGCTGAAATTGAGCAAGCAGCCAAGGAAGCCAATGCTTTTGACTTTATATCTAGACTGCCTGATGTAAGTTCGTTAATTTACTTTGAGTGTAAGAATTAAAGGTCCATTTAGGCTGGTGTCCTGTTTCTGAGAGGCAGAGCATGGGAATCCAAGTTTTACTACAACTTCTCAAAATATACTTATTGCCTCCAGCAGCTTTCAGTTTAGAGAGTTTTTCAACTAGATATTGGGCCTTTGGTTGCTCTCAAAGGACTTGTGCTGGAGTCTGGGAAAAAATGTCAGTGCTTTAACTTAGGAGAAAGGAAGCTTCACAGCTGTATTGCTATCCCTACCCATCTCATGAGGCATAGAAGAGTTGGCTTTTTAAAAAGAAGAACCAGAATTCCAAATATTTGTCAGGAGCTGCTTGTACATTCACAGGAAATGGGGGGAGTGGGTGGAAGTAAATAAGTATGCCCTGAACCAAGACCCTTTTAGCAGCTACAAGCTTAAGCTCTCCCTCTGCCTGAGATTTGAGCTTTGAGCCCTCTCTTAGCAGTAGGTGCCTTACTCTTCTCAGGATGGAGCTGAGAAGCAAGGTCAAGCATTCTAAACATAAACATGGATAATATGGCCTTCCATTTGCTCCTAAAGTTAAAAAATGTGGGAAGAGTGCCTACCTGGGATTTGATTTCAAATCCTTTTACTCCTTCAAAGAGCTTGGCCCCATCTTTCAAGCATGTGCCATTTCAAGCATGTCAATCTGTTCCAAGGCTCTCTTCTCAGGAAGAGTGATTTGATCATGTTACTCTGAAATAGCTATTCATATATAATAGCTATATATGAATAGCTGAAATAGCTATATAATAAACTACAGTGGACTGTAGAGACTTGTCACTACACAGTAAGTGATATGGTCAGTAGGAACCAAACCATGGCTCCAAGGGGGAGTGTCTCAGATTCAGAGGAGGCACACTCTTGGTGTGTCCCTATAATTCCAACCCTTTCGGAAAGGTAGGCAATCCTCAGAATAATATCCTCAGAAAATATAGAGATCCCTTTCACAAGCTTGCCTTGAGAAACCCCAGGGTTTGGAGCACTGAGTGAGCAGTAAAAATCTTTAAAGAACTATAAGTTCAAAGTTAGGCAGGCACAATCTGTGGGGGTAGGAGGGTTTGGCTAAGGGCCAGTAGGATGGATGTCCTTCGATGTTTGCTCTGCCTGTACTCAAGTCAGCTGGAAGAAGCTACATCTTCTAGAAGATGAGTACTTGGGGCTGCACTGAGAAGTAAGGATCTGAGATGTCTCACAACTTCTTTCTGTTCTTTCCTTTATCAGAAATTTAACACCCTGGTGGGTGAAAGAGGGGCTCAGCTGAGCGGAGGACAGAAGCAAAGAATAGCTATTGCCCGTGCCCTGGCAAGAAATCCCAAGATTCTTCTTCTGGATGAAGCTACATCTGCACTAGATACTCAGAGTGAATCCATAGTGCAAGCAGCTCTTGATAAGGTAGGACTCACTGAAGCTAGCAGCTCCCATGAAAAAGTGCAACAAGCGCTTGAGAAAAATTAATGTACAATTTTCCTTGCAGGCTTCCATCAGAATCAAGAACATTGGAAAATAAAATTTGGATGGATGCTCAGTTTCAGTGTTTTAACAGGCAGTTTGAACCATCAAGAATTTAATTGAAAATTGGATTTGTTTTTCAGGCATTTTGGTTTTGCATTATTAATAATTACAAAGACAGTCATGTGGAACTGTAATTTAGGTCTCCTGCACTCCCTTTCTTAAAACATAATTGTTCATTTGCTGGTAAAACATTGATGGCATCTTATCAAGGCAAAGTATGAGGACAGAATGGCCTTTTTCAGATGGATTAATGGAAAAGTATGTTACTGATATCCCTAATAGTTCTTCTTTATTGAATAGTTGCTTCATAATTTTCAGAAAGCTCTTGGAATTTAGCCATTTGCATTCTTTTCCTGTGTTTAGGAAAAGCTCTAGGATGGGTGCTGCTGCAGAGCAGAGCTGTCAGATCTTGTACCCATGTCTCTGATCAGCACACGATACCTTCCTCACAGCCCAGCTTCATCAGCAGTTCCCATCAGCACACAGTAGAACCCACAGGCTTTCATTGAAAAGGAACTTCATGGTTTGGCTTGAATGATTTTTCTTTCATCTAATATTGATTTTAATATCTTTTTTTTAAATGAAGTGAAAAATCCTGCCTTTCATTTCAGTAGTTAGACAGAGAGATATGAATTACCATTATGGCTCAAGGGAAATACAGCATTTATCTTCACTTGCTACTCAGTTTAAATCTGAGGTAATGTGCAGCTCTTTGTTATAGTCATGTCATTCCAGTGATATTAGTATTGAGGTAACATGTAGATGCAAAAATAATGTTCGTATAATCTTTCTTCTGGTTTGATTTTTTTCTGTTGTTGTTGTTGTTGTTTTTATTTTTGTAAGTAAGTACTTAGCGTTTCCAGAAGTTTATTGTTTCATTTAGTGCAGAACAGAGGGAGGTCACTCAGCTAGGCGCACTGTTTCTCCTCCTTCTTCACGTTCTCAGAACACACCAAAATGAGGCCTGAATCATAACTTAGTCATCTTTTCACAGCTTTTTGATATCCATCAGTGTAGTCCCCTAATGAGATTTCCAAATTTCTTTTCCACATCCCTGAGTGGAAAAAGTGGTGCTACTATTGTTCATTATTTTTACAGCTGAGGAGCAGAGGTATTAACCTCATGAACTCTCGCTGTTTCTGGGCATTCATGAGCAGCTCTGTGTAGCCAGCTGTTTTTCAGATAACTTTGCATCCTATAAAGCATTTTGCTAGTTCTGATCCCAGCTCCCAGCTGTAGTGGTGATGGCTTTGTGTGTTAGGCCCGAGGCATAAAATCCACGCTGTGGCAGACTTCCTGGGAGTGACTTGCATTAGGTCCATGAGAATGGCAGGGAAGAATTCAAATCACCATGGAAGCAGTCCTCTACTGCAGATGGCCTCATCTTCTCCATGCCCCTGTTCCTGTGCCCATGTGATGTGCAACTTCTGCAGCAAGAAACTTCCAGCAGGTTCCAGGATCACAGAACATACTTGTTGCCTGAGGTTCCCTTGGACCTCTCCTTCTCCCAAACTGCCATCTGCTCCAGGCAGGGTGGAGGGAAGCCAGCCTCTCCAGCAGCCCCAAGGTGGCCTCTGCTCATTTGCTGCATGGGGGCTGTGTGCCACTGGTCTGTGTGAGGGAGGTGGAGAAGGGTGGAACACCTCACCTGCCAACTGAGACTTCAGCAGCTCTTCCTGCCAAACCCCAGCAGGATTATTGCCAAATATGTTCATTTCAGAAGGGAGTGGCTCAAACCCATTTCTGATGCAAGTTTGCTCCTCTATGCTTTCCTGCTAAGTCTTGTCAGAAATTATGCTGATGTTGTACTTCCAAAAATTTGCAGGGCCAGTATGTAAAGAAAATATCTGCTCTTTATATATTTGCTATCCTAGATTTGTTTTCAGAAAGATCTAATTGTTCTCACAGCATTTCCCCATCATGCTTGCATGCACATGAAAATACTTTGTTAGCAACTTTAGCTCAAACACTTCAAGTGTTACAAAAAGTCAAATAATAAATAAACTTTAATTATGGTCTTTATACTTGTTGCCTGTCTAAAAAGATTAATGTGGCTTTCTCTACCTAAATTAATCAAACTAAACTGTCCTTGGACTTCTAAACAAGGACACAAAACCAGGAAAAATTAATAATCTTTGCTTTTAAAAGGAAGAAAGCTATTTTTTTAAGTTTTTATTTACTATATGTCACAGGAGACTAAAATAACTTTATTTCTGTGCTATTTTCTTTCACATTTTAACTGTGTCTGGGTTTTGTGTGTTTCTGTAAGGCTCGGGCTGGACGTACCACCATTGTGATTGCTCACAGACTGTCTACCATCAGGACTGCTGACACTATTGCTGGATTTGAGAAGGGTGTTGTGGTTGAACAAGGGACACACAGTGAACTGATGCTGCAGAAAGGAGTCTACTATTCCCTTGTAATGCAGCAGGTAAAGGCAAATTTATTTACTTTCTTTCTCCATTTCACATTATCAAATGGTTGGTGGAGCCATTTTCTCTCTCTAGTTCCTGCATGTTGTCCAGCTGGCAGCTGCTCAGTTATTTCAGTCTGGGCACAGACAGAGGCTTAGAATTCTTGGGGGTTTTACCCATAAGTGTTTCATATTTACGCAATCCAATATGTCAAAAACATGAGTGAGTTTAAGGCACAGACTGCATAACCACAGAGGTGTTAGATTCCAGGTGGATTCCATAGACTACTTTAAAGGAAAAGAGGAGGAGAAAATCAGAATCAAATAGTCTACTGCTCTGCAATTTCAGAATGAAATATATGTGGCCTATAGACAACTGCAGTTACAACTGAAACAGCAGAATTCAAGAGAAAGAAAAAATACTCTTCTTCCTTTCTACTCAAAATGCCTTGTAACTGTATATCCTGAATTCTCACTAGGGTTGTACCAGTGATGTTCAAGATGATGGCACACCAGAAGATAGTGAAAGCACAGGAGCTGAGGAATATGAGGAAAACATAAATCCTGTGGAAGAGCTGACTCTTCAAGATCATTTTGAAACATCTGTGGAACCAGGGAGAGGCAGCATACGAAGAAGATCCAGCAGATATAAGAGCAAGAGGAGTTCATCCAAAAATCCCTTTGGAAAAAAGAAGACAAAAAAGGAGGTGGAGGTTGGTATTAGAACTTCAGTTTAGAATTATCATTATAAGACATAAGCATAAACAAAAAGCACATAATTTGGATTACTTTTAGATAGCTGGCTTTCATGCAACCTTAACTCTGGTGCTATTGCAGTCAGTACTCACCAGACTGTGTATCTGAGGACAATTTGTCTTAACAAAGATCTTCATTTTAACACTACTGAGTTAACTTGGAACTGGAAAAAAAATTCCTTATGATTTGTCACATTGCTTTGTACAATTTGAGAATTATTTCAGTGGTACAGATGTTTTAATTCTATCTAATTAAAACCAGTTTGAGATTCCACTTGCAAGATTCTTTACTCCCTGGTACTTACTGTTGCAAACATTGCTGGACCATATAATCCCTGGACTGTATGTACCTAAATTAAAGGCACTTTGGAGTGTCATACTGCATTTATGTCAAGCAAAAAAAAAAAAGTATCAAAACCCTGAGATTTTGAAGAGCATTTCCATTAAAAGAGCCATTGCTCTCTCTGTTTTAGTATATGCTCCAGTCTTGCAGGGTTTTTACAGATAAAACAACTTGGTTGACATATGTCATACGTCAATAAAGTCACGTAGGAAGTTTGGGGTAAAAAGAATTATTTTGTTTCATCAAAATTGAATAAAACTTGCTTATAGCATTAAAAAGAGCAGATTGCTAGTGCATTTTGGATCAGACTTGGGATGAGCAGCTCAACAGAAACTTGATTTTGTTTTCTATTTCGTAGTACCTTTTGCATGAAACATATTGGAAGAATGGTTTGGTATATTAAGGTTGCTTGAGTTTTTTGTTTAGTTTTGGGGTTTTTCGCCTGATTTCAAGTGAATTTCAGTGCCTGATTTCTTTGAAGTGAAGAACTAAAATATAAATTCCAAACTAAAACCATTAATTCTTCTAAATCTGTGGAAATTAGGATCTCATCTGTAATAAGTATTTAAAATAATTATGAAATTCTTAGTATGATTTTATCTGTAGATTTTCCTCCTCTCTGAAATACATCTTCCAACTAATGAATATTTCAAATAGCAAGAATGAGCTGGACCCATTCCCATTATCATATAAAAAGTCATGTAACTTTGAAAGATACTTTTTGGCTGTATATTAATCCTGCTTAAGACCTTAGAGGAAGTAGTGGGTGCTCATGCTCAAGAATACAATATTCACCACATTCAGAATATATGAAGTCAAACATCCAGCAGTTGTAATTATTTCAGAAAAAATCAGCCCACTTCTATAGTTGAGGCTTAGCCACCCTCATTCAGCATCTAAAACACAGGATAAAATAACCAGGAGGCAAGATCAACTTGCTTATAATCCTGACTAATATGTCATCTCATTTATGTTTTCAGAAATACAATGTTTTCATTATTTACTTTTCCAGAAATATCCCTTTGGAGGCATAGGCACTTAAATAAAGTGGTAAAGCAAGACAGAACATTTTTTGTGTCTTCAAAGCTCAAACAGGCTAACTGACTCTAATGTATGCCCCACTCCTGGTTTTGGTAATGATTCATGGGATATAGTTTGCCAAAGAGAAAAATGACCTCTCTACCCAATTGTTCTACTGCCAGCCCACTGGCATTTAGCTGAACTGGAGGGATCTCTTCTGTCCTCTGGACTGTGAGACTTTCAGTTCTTTATAATGATTGAAATGTTAGCTCCCATTCATGGTGACCAGTCCTATCTGACTTTCAGTGAACTGTCCTGGCCCTTCTCTCCTCATGACTTAGCCTTTTGTTAAGTTTTTTGTCTCAAAATTTTTACAGTGCAATTGATATTCTAGGACATGAAACAGCAAAGCAGCAGATCTCCAACATGTTTGCTTGATCTGAGTGCACAGAGAGGGCTTTCAGCACTTTACCAAGACAGTTCCCCACTCAAGGCCTAATGAATACCCACTGTCTGGGGAATTTTATGTTCTGCAACTTTCCAAGGAAAATTTACAGCATTTTCCTGTAGGAAGAAAATCTCCCTGCTGTGCCTTACTTAAAAATCCTGGCTCTGAACAAACCTGAGTGGTTCTATGTACTGCTGGGAGTGATTGCTGCTGCTGTCATAGGTGCAATTCATCCTACATTTGCTGTTATATTTGGAAAAATCATTGGGGTAANTGTGGATTTTGTTTCTCTGGGGGTATTTGGGAGGGTGGTTTTTGGTTTTGGTTTTGTTTGGGTGGGGGTTTTTTTGCAAATGGAAGTTGCAGTCCTCAGCTTTCTTCACGCTCAACGACTCATTTTTTCCATGTAAGTCTCTGAGTGGGATTAACTTGTACAAATACATCTGTTGAAAAATGTTTAAGGGATTCTCTAGAAGCAGAAGATAGTGGAATTGCATATGACTAGTGGAGGAAAGGAGGAACGTTGATGGATCTGGGAGAACAAGTTAGTGTGATGTAGGTTAAACAGAAAGCTGGACTATCTGCTGTGTCCTCAACAGAAAGTTGACTGCAGACTGATTTTTAGGATCCAGGATACTTGCTAAAAGAAATTAAAGTAGACAAGCTTCTGGAGGTGAAGGCTGGCTTATGTAATGGATGCTTGTCTATGTACTCATTTTTGTGGGTTTTTTCCTTTTCATAGGCTTTTCAAGAACAAGATCCAGAAAAAAGGAGTAAAAACACTGTGCTGTTTTCTTTAATATTTCTTTTACTTGGAGTGATTATCTTAGCAGCATACATAATCACAGTAAGTGTCACTACACTGAAATCTTAAAAGCTCTGAACTCTCCAGCAGGTATAACTCATATCAACACAATCTGAGAACTAAAACACCAATCAGAGCTTACAAAAATATGCACAAGTGCCAGGGTCTTCCTGATATACATAGGTTTAATGTTTACCTAAAGACATATGTCTATATTTGCTCTTGGTTTAAATAATCCACTGAAGGCAATGTTAATTCAGCATGATTGAAATAAAAGTTGAGGGTCTGGCCTTAAAAGTCAAAGTTAATACTGATATTCCTCAGTGACTAGTCTATAGGCTCTTGCCAAAGTAAGTATAAAGCAGACTCAGTCTTTCCATTGCAGACAGAGCTTTTCATACCATCAAGTACATTCCATCATTTTCTGTCCTCTTATGACTGCTTTAAAGCTTGCAGAAAACACTGCCTGCTCACTGATGTCCATATCATAAAAATCCATAGGTATGACTGCTGTGAGTGAATGTCTCTGGCCACAGTCAGGGTAGGGAAGCCAACCACCAGACAGGTTGATTTATCTTGTAGTGCTGCTGTCTGTGTGTGCAAGGTTGACCAGAAAAGCTTAATCTCCCTTTGCCTGGGTGGTTGTGTATATAATAAATATATAGATGCCTTCTCTGCTACGTTGCTTCCTTTCTGTGAGAAAATCAAGTTTCAGGTTCAGGAATGTGAATGATGCTTTTCCCAGGGAGGATATTCACAGGGGGTTGCAGGTGTGATTGCTTTTGTTGTACAGATTTATAAACAGAGCTACAGCACCAGATGAGAAAACTCTTTTTCTTCCCCCAGGGATTTATGTTTGGAAAGTCTGGGGAAGCCCTAACGATGAGACTGCGCTCTCTGTCCTTCAGAGCATTACTTCAGCAGGTATGAATTAGGCACTTAGGATATAGAGAGAGAAATGGGTGTGGACAAGAACCTGTGTGTCCACAGAAACATCTGAAAGGGACCAGAAGACAGTAAATTGGTGATTGGAAGAAAAAAGAACCCTATTATAACCTTTGCAGATAAAAAAAGTTTCCTTTCCTTTCTGTGTGTACAAATCCTTGCAGGTCCCTTCCAACTCAGGATATTCTATGATTCTGTAGATGATGGGATAGGTAATTTGTAAGAGAATGGTTAACCTCTTCAGGACCACGGAATTTCTAAGTAAATGGGGGTTATAATAAAAGCTTCTAAATAGGCATGTTCAGGAAAACATCACGGACAAGAACTTTGATTATGAACAATTAGATGTCCACAAAAGAATAATCTTTTTTAGCTTTTTCTTTTAGTTTATTTGGAAATGCTGACTACACAGAGAGAATATTCAGTTAGACATCCTGTTTTGTACTTTCATGTAATTTTTTAAAACAAAAATCAATATATTTTCCTGCAGGAGATTGGATGGTATGATGACCAGAAAAATGCTGTTGGTGTTCTGCTAACTCGTCTTGCTACAGATGCTTCCCAAGTTAAAGGCGTATGTTGACCCTTTTATGTGTATTTTTCAAATATCTTTTTCCTTACAAATATTAATTGCAATTGGCAAGGAACTCCAAATCATTTCAGAAAACAAAGTAGGAAATTGACCCCACAGACTGGCAGATGCATTTACATAGCATGCTACAGACACATTGGAAATGGTTCCTCAGCTGATAATTTACAACTATCAAAAACCCAGCAGATGTTCATGTACCTTTCATGTACCTTCCTGCAAGCCTTTAAGATAAATATATAATAACTGTAGGCTCTGTGTATATATATATATAGAGATAGATAGAGATATATACACACACGTATATATATATATATACACACACACATATATATACAGTTATAATATACAATAACTGTAAACTATTTCACCACTCAAAGTGAAATCTGCATATGTACTTGGACCACAGTCACTGGACCCCAGGTTTTTGCACCCTGTTATGGGTCTCACCTGAATGCCACAAAAGGGTGCATTTGCAGTGGGTACAAACCCTTACTGACCTGAGTGAAGAGAATTCTTCTTCCCTTTGCCACAAAATGAAGTTTGTGCTTCACAAACAGTAAGAAATAGATCAGCATAATTAAAAAGCACCACTGAGGGCAAAGGCCAGACCCTGACAATCTGCCAAATGTTTCTGTTTCTTCCTGTCTTTTTGCAGGGAAAAAAATCACTGCAGGACTTATGGGGAAAAGTTTACTAGTGTCGTTTTTTCCCCTTTGTACATCACTAATCCTTTAATCCCTAGATTTTTCAGTCTCCATACTTTTTTGTTTCTCTCCAGCCCTCCTTCATTGTGGGCTTGCAGGGATAAAATAGTCTTTGACAAAATACAGTCATCTTCATCTTTTAAAGTTTGTTTGCTTCAGTGGCAATGGAGTCTATCACCCTGTCAGGGCAGTAAAAATAAGGGGTGCACACAGCTCCCTAACAACAAAAAACAACTGAGGGCATGAATGGGTCTCCAGAGCTATTGTGTTCTCTGGAGTACCAAACATCAGTAAGTCAGTACCATGCCTCATGCTGCACTGGTTGAAGTTTCCAAATCCATCTTTATGTGCAACCCCTAGAACACATGGCAACAATTCACCTTGGCATTGGTTTCATTGTTAATATTTTAAATTTATTGAACAAGAAAAGTCTTTTAAGGGCAGGAAAGCCTTTGGCAAAAGAAAGAAGAATATTTGCTTCCCACCCAAGAGTTTTTGTTTTTACCATCATGCCAAGGTCTGGAAGAGGAACTATTTCCACAGGACTATTTGCAGAAGTTCTTTCTGCAGATCAGAGCCCACCCAGATGCTGGATGCTAATCAACTCTCATTTTAAAAAGTTTTTGGTAAAAAGGTTATACAGGCTCAGAGGAGGTGAAAATTCTTCAGTCGGAGTTAGTCTTTCTTACTCATTTTCCCACTGAGATAAAGGATTTCTGCAGGGTGGCTAAATTCAGATTTCTTTTCTCTAAGAACACAACTTCAAGTGCAGCAATGTAAGAAGCTGAGGATGAATAGTTTTCACCACTCTTAGTGTGGAGGGTCTCAGTGATTGGCTGTTGATAGAACCAAGCCCCTTTTGCCCAACGCTGGACATCTGTCTGCCAACCCACCCTACTGTCACAGTGGTCACAATTTTCTCTACCTGGGGTAGAGTATGAAGTCCCAGGTACATTTCATTCAACATCTGTCAGATCCAACTGTCTAGATTACTTTAACACCTCTTGAAGGCCTGAATGCTGGCAGGTGTAAGGAATCTGTAGGAATGGTTACAGAAGTCGGTGCATAGTGTCCACACATGTGATCGCACATGGTTTCATTTCCCAGCCAAGCTTTTGGGCTTTACCACAGCAATTCGAAGTGGTAATTTAAGCAACAGAAATGAAAAATCTAATGACATATATTTGGGGGGTTTCTGGGGTTTTCTTAGGCAACAGGAAGCCGACTTGGACTGATGACTATGACTGTCTTTACCCTTGTGGCTGCCATCATTATTTCATTTGTATATAGCTGGCAGCTAACTTTGCTTACCCTGGCCTGCATTCCTCTTATTGTTGGTGCAAGTGCTGCGAGTGCCAGCTCCATGTCTGGTCATGCTGCAGAAGATCAAAAAGCTTTGGAAGAGGCTGGAAGAGTAAGTTCTTCAATTTTAACTACAGAGTTCTGGTGTGAGATCACTTTTAAGGACAACATTGTAGTTATATTATAGCTGACTCAATTGTCCAAGATTGAAGGGTGTTGAGGGGAACATTTATATGTCTTCAAGAAAAGCAAAACATTGATAACACAAACCATCTGCAAATTAGAATATAAAAATGCATTTGAAAGCCTCCATAGTGGGTTTCTGGGCAGTGGCAGCTGCAGCAGAAGCAGCCCCAGCAGTGGTGCCTAGGGTGACTCTGCAACATTGCTCTGCACTGCTCTGCTGCAGCCAGAAGTGTTGCAACACTGATACCTTTTTCTTTTGTCATTAAGGCAAGCCATTAAGGTGCTCAAGAGTTTCAGGGTACTGCCTTCACTCACCTGATAGTGCTCTTCCAGGGGACAGAAGTAGTCCATGCAAAAGAGCAAGCTGTGTCAGATTACTAGTGCTTGTCCCCATTTTATTAAATTGGGTTTAACTCATGAGGGCCACAACCTATGGGTTAGGGAAGACACTGCTGATGAATAATTTCATTGCTCTAGATTTTCCTTCACCTTCATCCCTACTCTTTCTGATCTAAAATAATAAATGCTAGAGAAGAAATAAACTGTTCAGAAAATATCTTGCAGATTGCGGTTGTAAGAGATTACCTCTTATTTGTTTAATATCTCTTTGTTTAGATTTCAACAGAATCAGTTGAAAACATAAGAACTGTAGCTGCACTGACCAAGGAGGAAGCATTTTATGAAAGATATGTTGCTACTTTGAATCATACATATAGGTGAGTTTTTTTTCTTTACAGTACATTTTAGTCTTTCAGATTTACTTCTAAATACCTTTCTTGGAACCTAACCAATACCCAAAAAAACCAGGAAGAATGTCAACAGCTGTTCATATAGCTTTGGAATTTGTACAGTCTCTATATTTTGATATACATTCTTAAGTGCAGAGTGAAAAAAACCTTTTCAAGATTTGTCTTTTATTATGCAAACACTATATAAGCTGCATTCTCTGCCTATGTGTCACAGAATATTGTGTTTGCCTACAGTATAGGATATATGCTCACTCCATGTCAGTGTATTGCACTGATACTACTTAAGAACAGACAGTTCCACCACACCCTTTATAATGTAAACCAGTTTCATTCTCCTCATATGACTTTGAAACCTTGAAAAAATCTTAATATTAAAATAGTCCAAAATCTAAATTGCCTCTAATGTAAAAGAAGGAATTGAAAATGATGTTGAAAATGATGCTTGGACTCTCACAACTCTGATTTACAGCTCAGACTAGGAAGGAGATTTCCTCTTCCTCCGAGAGCATCCTAAACAATGAGGACAGAGAGTTCACCCGTTTCTTATTTGATATGTGTTCAATTAGCTACACAAAATTAAATCTTTCCAGAGGGATAGATTGAGAAATAGTGGCATAGTTTGAATTCTAGTGGGGATGCCCAGCAACACGTCCCTGCTCTGCTCAGGTGGGATGAGCTGGTGGAAGCCTGCATTTATTAAGTCTGCAGCTCTTAGGCCAGGCTGAAGCCTGCTTGTTTTCTTAATAAAATGGGTCATATGGGGTAGTTATTAACTTATTTCATTTTAACTAACTGCTCTAGTGACCTGCCCTGCTATAAAAGCAAAGGAAGGGGATTCAATTTAACGTAACTGAGGATCAAGGTCTTCATTGCTTTCTGTCCTAAGGGTGTTTCTATGTCATGAAGCCAGGGGCTCTTAGGGTCTGGCAAGGATTGTTTGTGAGTGTGTGTGTTGTGGGCTGATTTGTTGTGGTTTTGGGGGTGAGCTGGATTACTTGAAAATTTTATTCCAGAAGTCTGGCTATCCCCCAGCTGTGGGGGATAGCCAGCCCCAAGTGTGGCTATCCCCCAGCTGTGTCTGTTGTTTCTCTTTTACAAATCATTTATGGAAAGCCTTTTCTTTTATCAGAAAATCTCTGAAAAAAGCCCCTTTCTATGGATTTACCTATGGAATATCTCAGTGTTCAGAGTACTTTATTAATGCAGCAGTCTTCAGATTTGGAGCATGGCTCATTGCTAATTGTCTGACCAACTTTGAAAATGTATTTATGTGAGTATACTTTATAAAAAGTATATAAAAAGTATAAAAAGTTGATATAAAAAATATCAAAATCATTACACAGTGTAGTGATTTCAATGCATGCAAATTATTTTATCAAATTCGAGAGGTAAGGGGAATCCAGGAATTCAGTCGCTTTGGGAGTGTTCTTTAGGCATAAGGGATGTTTTGGGGAAAGGTGCACATTTGAGCAGTGAAACAGCAAGAGTGAGCAGCAAGCTCCTACTCTGGAGAAGCCTTTGGCCTTTGATGTCCCTTCCAGGCAGTGGGTGTTAGAAAGAGAAGTGATATGATACCACTGTTCAGCTATAAAACAGCTATGGGAGCAAGCTGACCTTCCTAGTACCAGATGACATCTTGGAGTGTGAGGAGCTCCAGAAATATCATAAACTAAAGGTGCTAAAAAACTTTGTTCTGAAGGTATGTTTTACACAGTAGGAAAAGAATGCATTGTTCTACCTGGAATGAATCATGCTTTGTCCTTTGCTTTCAAGAGTCTACTCTTCAGTACTGTTTGCAGCTATGAATGTGGGTCAGTCTACTTCCCTGGCACCAGACTATGGCAAAGCTCGACTGTCAGCCCAAAGAATCTTTCAGCTTTTGGACAGAAAACCTCTAATTGACAGTTACAGTGAACAAGGTGAAAAATTGGTAAGGGTTGGTGTCATTTTGCATGGGAGCTTGGCGGGATAATGAAAATCTGTTTCTTTGGGGGTTGGGTGTATTTTTTGTTTTTAAGGAGTGCTCTTTTTATACAGGAAAAAATGTCGTAACAAACTAAATTAGTAATTATCCATTATTGGCAATTGTATTCACAGGTGCCTATTTCTTAGGGTGTCACTAAAGGATGCTGAATTAGGATGACCTAATTGTGATCTGAAGGGAGCCTACAAGAAAGATGGAGAGGGACTTGTTACAAGAGTGTGTAGTGATGGGACAACAGGGAATGGCTTCAAACTGAAAGAGAGTAGACTTAGATGAGATACTGGGAAAGAAATTCTTTACTGTGAGGATGGAATGGGTTGCCCAGAGAAGTCCTCCAGATATCCCATCCCTGGAGGTGTTCAAGGCCAGGTTGGATGGATCTCTGAGCAATCTGGTCCAGTGAAAGGTGTCCCTGCCCATGGCAGGGGATTGGAATTAGATATTCTTTGAGGTCCCATCCAATCCAAACCATTCTATAGGTCTGTCAAAAGACAGACACTATATAAATAGTGGTACTGACTTATTCAGGGACCATATTATTTCTGAGTTTCAGACAAAGTGTATGGCCTTTAAGGTAGTTTTTCCTCTAAATTATTTTTTTAAAATACTTTTCATTCTACTGACTCAATGTAAATGGCTTCAGGAAAACATGGATAATGTCACTTCCAATAAAAGTTGTGTTGTCTTTGTAAGGGTTTATAGGAGAAATAAAATACTAATGCATTTTTCTAATTATTTTGTAAATAAGAGAGATTAGTTTCTGTACAGACAGGCACTTTGCCAAAAGGTATCCTATTCCATCTGTGGAAACTTTTACAGTTAAAAATGTGCTCTTGTGAAGTCAAAACAAGCTTAATGAATAATTTAGTTTGCTCTAAAGTTCGGTGAGGAAAGACACAACAAGAAAAAACCAATAAAAAGTAAAAAGCAAAAAACACCCAAAAATTCCCTAAAGAGCTTTGCTTCTAAACTGAAATTGTTATTAAGGAACCTGACCTCAGCACTTGGCAAATTTCTGCATGTAATGCTTTCAATTTACACATTCTGGAAGGATTACAATGGCACATCCAGGCTCATCTGAATTTAAAACTAACTTCCCATATAGATTCAGACGGTAGCTCCTACTCAGCAATCCATTATCCAGTTTTCTATAACTTCAAGCTTATATACAGGATTTTCAGCCTTTAAATGCTGAAATTTTCAGCCTGAGCTTGCTTGTATAGTTTCTTGAACAAGGGTTCTCTGACACAGATATTGAAAGACCTGGCAGAAGGTCTCCAGTAAAATAAAACTAAAGTGAAAACATTTTTAGTATACATTGGACTTAACTGCCAGGGATGCCTATGGCTTAGCAAAGCAAATCTTTGAGTCCATCAAATTAGGTTATTACCTGCTGTGAGAGCATCATATTAGTGGTGCTGCTGGCATGTACAGGCTCATACCCCAAAGAACAGGACAGCCTTGGCATGTGCCCCCTTTCTTCCACTTGTGCTTAAATAGCCACCTGGCTAGGATGTCTAATCAACAACTATCACTGCTTTTTAAAACACATTTTGTCCTTTGTGCCCATACTGAAGAATTTAGTTCTGCTATCTGAATCTCTGATTTTGACCTTTTGTTACATTTGTTCAAATTGTGCTACCTGCAGGGTAAGATCAGGATAGCAAATTATACACTTATATTACAAGTAGAAGTGTCTCAATTAAATCTATTAGAAATGAAAAATCTGGATTTTGTCTATTTTTCTCAAGAGGGTGGTTGGGCACTGGAACAGGCTCCCCAGGGAAGTTGTCACAGCACCAAGCCTGACAGAGTTCAAGAAGTGTTTGGACAACCCTCTCAGGCATATGGTGTGACTCTTGGGAATGGTGCTGTGCAGGGCCAGCAGCTGGACTCTGATTCTGGAGAGTCCCTTCCACCTCAGCTTATTCTGTGCTTCTGTGATATTCTTTTCAAAGAAGTGAAAAATAGACACAAGAGATGCAGAAAACTTCTCCAAAAGGATGTAGTGACTTACAGATCTTCCTATAACTAGTGATGCTATGCTCAGTCCAATGTCATTTAAAAGAATTTTAAAATCACTTTTGAAAACACGTTCTCAAACTTTCTTGGATCTCTCACTTTAATAATCAAGTCTTAATAAGTGTTGTTATAATTAAGGCTAATAAATGTTCATATGAGCATGTGAACTCTCTACTGCTTTTCAGAGCCATTTTGAAGGCAACATTGAATTCAGAAACATCCATTTTGTGTATCCAACAAGGCCAGAAGTTCGGGTTTTGCAAGGACTCAATGTGAGGGTTAAAAAAGGACAGACTCTGGCATTAGTAGGAAGCAGCGGCTGTGGCAAAAGCACATCAATTCAGCTCTTGGAGAGGTTTTATGACCCTGTGGAAGGACAAGTGGTAAGAATAGACTTTTGTGGCTATTAATAGTAATTTAATCTACAAAACTTCTTATCTGCCAAGGTTTCAGAGGCTTTTGACAAGCCTGGCAGTCCCTCTGTTGAGATGCCTTTTTGTAGAGGTGTGAGTTAGGGAGGCTGTGCCTCCAGTGGGTCTGTAGACAGTCCCCAAACTCCTGTCATTGCCTGCCCTGTGCATTTTCCCCCTTGTGCCAGCAGTGGCATCCACGCTGGCAAATGTAATCTTACACAGATGTTATGTGTCACCATCAGGAGGTCCCAATGGGCTTTTGATGCAACTGTTGTTAATGGGAATAAAAGGTTGGAAAAAACCTCCTTTGAAGGTTGTAAGACCGAAAGGCCTACAGCTGAGAATATTTATTGTTGTGTTCAGCTTCTTAAGGGTTAGGCTTTCCCTTAAGCTTCCTGGTGCTTCCTGGGCAGTAGGGCTGGAAGGACAGCAGGAACAACCTGTTACCTGCATGTTGTTTCTGCTTGCTAGCAAATGGAAGCAAAACAGCACAAAATTAAAAACTAATGCAGGAAAATATTTCATCTATTCTGCTGGTTCTTTTCCATGTAGCATGCAAAAAATTTACTTGATTACATCTGGTAAAATAACACATAATGGGCTTTCTCTTAGAACTCACGTTTCCTGTTTAAGCAGCTATGTGTGGATGAGCCCAGTAGCCAGCTTGGCATCATGTTTCTGTTGTTTTTTCTAGCTAGCAGATGGATTTGATACCAAATCTCTGCATTTACAATGGCTGAGATCCAGACTGGGCCTGGTGTCACAGGAGCCCATTTTGTTTGACTGCAGCATTGCTGAAAATATCCAATATGGAGACAACAGTAGGGTGGTTAGTCAGGAGGAAATTGAAGAAGCAGCTAAAGCAGCAAATATTCATGCCTTCATTGAAAAACTGCCAGAGGTAAGAGACAGTGATGCTCTCTTCACAGTGAGATCATATATTTGGAATGATATAGAGATATCAAGGTAGTGCTCACTTTTGTTGACCCTTATATAATAGCCTTTATGTTTAAAATGTCAGTGTGTTTCAAGCTTTAAATCATTTTTAGTTTGTTAAAAAAATCCAATGTTTTCATTATTACAGTGGTAGACAACCCAGAATATTTGGAGGGTGAGGGGGAGATGGGGAGAGGGAAATGAGAGGATGTTCTATGTATAATTAAGTGCTCATAATATTTTTTTAATATATTTTTCCTTTGACAGCAGAAACTCTTCAAGTTACTCTGATAAAGACATTTTATTTTTCTAAAAAAAAATTTAGTAAAACAAAGTAGTCTATTTCTAATTGAATGGATATTCACAGGGAGTGTTTCTTAACAAATACAAAGGGGCAGTAAATCAAAAGTGAATAGCATGGCATTTAACCTTCGTGCCTGACAAGAATTTGGTTCTAACAAGGAGAAATGCTTTGATAGCTTGTTTTCACTGTAGTTCTGGGTACTTGAAACTGAGGCAATAACGCTGAAAAATATTTCATTTTCATTACTACTAATAATGTTTGAGATTCTTAATTAACAAGCAATGCAACATCAAATTCTTTGTGTATATGCCAGTAAGCATTACATTAGTTAATTTTATTATCATACATTCTTTGGATGCCTCACTGCTGGTACCATTCAAGACCTATTCCAGCCTTTGAGGGACTAAATTTCAGTCTGGGTATGAATATGTGTACCTGTATATATAACTGCTTGTACTAGAGATGTTTATAAAGCCTTAGCTTTCTTAAAACCACTTACACTGTTCTTTCTTTCAAGATGAAAATGCTTAACTTTTATAGCCGCGAATAAATTTTACTTTTCTAATCTGCCTTCTCTAAGAGTATTCACTGATGAACTTTTAAATTTTTTTAACATCCAGAAATATAATACCCGGGTGGGTGAGAAAGGAACACAACTTTCTGGAGGTCAAAAACAAAGAATAGCCATTGCCCGTGCTCTGGTTCGTAATCCTGCTGTTCTGCTTCTGGATGAAGCTACCTCTGCTCTTGACACAGAAAGTGAAAAGGTGAATAATGATTATTATGTGAAATACCTATGCCTATGTACATGGCTAGTTGCTTTCTGTAGAATAAAATTAAAGTGAACACGCTACAAATGCTCAATTGTGAAAAAAGTCAGGCGTATCACACTGGCTTTTCCACCTGAAAGGTTTGAATTGAACTATACCAGAAAGCTGTTTATATTTACTGAATGCAAAGTAGAAAAAATCTGGAACTTTAAGTATAAAACTCCACATTGATCTGATACTCCTCAGTTGTCCTCCTATCAGATGTATTTGACGGTGAATACTGAATTTGTGTTCTGACCCAAGCTGGATGCCCAAGAACCCACTTCTCTGTGTCTCACATTTGTTTGATCAGGCTCACTGACCTCAGTGCGAAATCCTGTTGAGTAAAGGTGTATTGTGTGCACTGACTTGTCTATCGGTGGGACACGTATTCAGGTGACCAGAGAGTGAGAAATCAAATGTAGTTCCTAGGAGAAGGGAAGCCTTTTCAGGCACTAACAGCATTGTGGTGTTCTCTGTGCACAGATTGTCCAGAAAGCTCTGGATAACGCCCGGCAGGGCCGGACCTGCATCGTCATCGCCCATCGCCTGTCCACGGTGCAGACAGCCGACATCATCGTGGTCATCCACAACGGCAGGGTGGTGGAGCAGGGCACCCACAGCCAGCTGCTGGCAAAGGAAGGACACTACTATGCCCTTGTTAATGCACAAGTCTCTAATTAATACTACTTGCTGAGTTTTTTTTTTTTTTTAATTATTATTATTTTGGGTTTTTTTTGTTTTTTTTAATGTGAAGACATGAAAGTCTCTGCAGAGGATTGCTGTTGGCTGTGTCTGTGCTGACTGGGCAGGAGCTGTGTTGCAGCCTGGTTGCTGTATCCAGTGTAGCCCTTGGCCCACACATGCGTAGGGATGAGCAGCTCATGCCCGGTGCTGGGTCACAGAAGGTGCACAGAGTCCTAGGGACTGACTATGTTGAGCAGTTTGTCACATGCTCTGGAGGGTGTCAGACCTCGTGTAGTCTCACCCACAGCTCAGGTGGGTGCCCTGCTCTCCCTGTCCCCCCAAACCCTGGCCCACAGCAGCTGCCAAAGACCAAGGTGATAACAGAGTATGACAGCAGTTAAGCATCATGGATAAACAACAAGCTGGTGCTTGTGATTGCTCTTTGGGCTTCTTCACCTGCCAGATGAAATCATAAAGTCTTCTTTAGTTAAAGATGATTACCAATTCTTACTGAAAGCTGAGGATGTTGATGCATGGGTTTGGTTTCTTCCCCTACTATATGCCACACTTCTCATATTACTGTGCTTTATACATTTCTTGGATATTCAATACTCTATTTCAGACAATAATTATAATAGCTACAACCTTTCCATATCAAGATAAACTGTATAAAACTGTTTTGTTTAGTATTTTTCAAATGCTGACCTAACGGAGTTTAGTCATTCTTTGTATCCATCAAGATAATACCAAAAGTTTTGTGGGGAGCTAGGATAGCATCTATTGGAGTGGACTTCTCTCAGCCATGTAAACAGCTTTTCTTTAAAATAAAGAAAAAAGGAAAAGTTGTTTTCAATATAAGTTCCTTTCTTTTTAATAGGCAGGGTACTTAGGGTCATGGTTTAGTAGTGGACCTGACAGTATTAGGTTAATATTTGGACTTGATAATTTAAGGGGTCTTTGCCATTCTAAGTTATTCTATTTTTCTATGAATAATTTCAAAGGTATTTTTGAAGTGTTGGCAAAGCATGTTTATACATGTGCTTTAATAATTTGTTGTTCCTCTGATATATTCCTCAGGGTGCTGCAATACATCCTTTAACTCTTGAAGAATATGTACTCTCTCATCACAGTGACTCAGCAGCTGGGGTTTTTTGGCTGATTAAACCCAATTGCAGCATTTTAATTTTCCAAGGCTTTGCACGTGGCTTTGGGTTAGGATTTATATCCTGGAGCAACCTGCAGTACTTTATAATTTCCAGATTGTAGCAGACAAACTTACAGTAATTACTATCTCCTTTGCTCATTTTGATTTTTTTCTGGTATCAGGATCTGCAAGGGGAACGAAACACACAAAACAAAATCTGAACTTTGCCAAAATAAATACAGTTTTTCTCCCTCACAGTTTTTCTCAGAGACTTTCAAGAGGAATTTGTACTCATTCAAGAACCCCTTTTGTGTGATCTCTTAAGTTTCTTGTGTTAGGCACATACTATGGAACTGCTGCCCTTATTACATTCCCAATTATCAAATGTGGGCTCCAATTAATTCCCTTTTCCCTGTTTTGTTTCTACACTGGAATTAAAATTAAAAACACTAGATTTTGATTGTCAGTTCTGAAAATTCAAAAGGGAAGTAACTTCGGTGTGTACTCTATCCACTACTTTTCTTAGCAGACGGTAATTTTTGCCCAATTCCCTTTCCCATTACCAGCATCTATTTTTTTGGAGCTTTTCAGTAATGGAGGTTGGAAACTTCTCCCTGCTCTGAGGATTTTACCAGTCCTCAACCTCTGTGTGTAACAGCCAGCCTGATCCTCAGGGACCTGAGGATATTGCAACAATGGTCAAGGTGCTGAGGAGGTGTAAACTGCTTTAATGCTTCTCTAGTTCTGCTTTGGGTCACCATGAGCAGAGAACACCCTTGGTGCCATGAAAGGAGCCCTTTCCCTGGTGCAGGACCAGCTGTGCCTGCCTGCTAGCTCACAGATTGAGCTGGATGACTTTACTGACTGACTCCATGAGATATAAAGAGAGAAATATGTTCGGCTTGTAGGCACTAATAGTAAACTCTATGCTCTGATAGCTTATTTCAGACCATCCAAGTCACCTTCCTAGCTGGGTATGCCTGTAGAGCTGGCAAACTGCCTATGCTCTGATTAAAAGCAGACCTAAATTAAGAGAGAAATGTATGTCAGAAGCACCTTTTTCAGCACCAAGCCCTATATGATACAGAGATCATAAGAATCAACCCTGACAGAGGATTTGTTGGTTCCACCAAGTAAACACTCATTTTTTCCTTCAAAATGCCTTCTGAATGCCTTCTCTGAAGTCTTCACTCTCTTTTCTGGGAAGTGATATTTAATAATTCCATAGGAGACTTAGATCAGTGCTGGCAAGCAAGTGTCTGAGCTAAGTGCTCCTCTTCTGGTCATGAATGAGGCCTTTGGTGTTCCTTGACAAGCATAAGCCAAGGTGTTCCCTTCACCCCTATCCTTGTGGCAGTCATTTTAGGGTCCCCAGTGACACCAGCAGTGACTCCCCATATTATGGGCACGTTTGATGAACACCAGCACTTGTGCAGGGTTAGGGGAGACTTTTGACTCTGACACCTGAAATATAAAGCAGCACAGAACAAAATATTTTAGAGAAAAAAAACTTTTCTGTTTCCTAATGGATTTGGATAATATTAGAGGAATGTCATCTGGCAATCACTAGAACTATATCCAAACCGTGAATAAACTGGACAAAACAATGGATAAAATCTTATACTTTACCTCTTTCTGTGTATCCCTGCTGTTATATGTAGACAAACCAGATTTCTGTAAAACACATCTTCTCCACATCTGAGATATTAAAGTGTTTTTAAGGTCATCAACGTAGTAGAGAAACTGTTGGCCAACAAGGTCACAAACAGCATCTGTGTAGTTTCTCCTTACAAAATGCACTTGAAGGGCTTATTTTGTTTAGTCCTGATCCTTAGGGACTTGTAAATGACTGGTAGTTTTAGACACAAAGGTAGAAGAATCCAGTTGCCTTGTTATCATTTATCACCTTCCAGCTGCCCTATATATAAGCTTCACCACAGATTGCCCATCACCCTGACAATTTCCAGGGTTATGGCACTCCCTGACTGCTCTCTTCCAGTTGCCTGGACTGCTTTTCCTCCTCAAGCACCTTGCCTAGCACAGACAACAGATGCTGCACCATGTGATCTGGTGCAAAATGCAGAGAGAGATGAGAGGGGAAGTGACAAAAGCAACAGCAAAGCTAAAGGATTACTTTCTAAAATTACAAAAATTTCTCAGCAGAAAACTGGTCACTGCATTCAGTAAATTAATAATTTACACTGGACTGCTTTCATCTGCTTCTGTGCTGTGCTTTGTTATCCAGAGTGCAGGAAGCTCCTATCTACCTGAAATCCTAGCAATTAGCTCATTTTAACATTTTACTGCCTACCTGGTTCATCAGCAGTTAACTCCAGAAACTATTTTCTAAAGCATTTAGAAATAATAATATGTTTTGCCCTTAGGGAAGCTCACACATCCGCTGGAGTTATCCCCAGCCTGCTCAGTGACATCAGCATCACAAGCTCCAAAGCAAACCTGCTGAGCCTTCCTGTAATTCTCCTGAAGATGCCAGTCTTTACTGAATGCTTTCACAGAAAGATGTTTTAAACTCATGTTAGCTCAACAAACAGATTTTGCAGACTTGTTTAATTGACCAATATTTACACTGACCATTATATATTACCAGTGTTTATATTGACCAATATACTTTTCATTGCACTGCTCTTTCCATATGAGTAACGTTCTCACTTCTTTCTAATCCTTATGAACAGAATGTGTTTTTACTGCCCTCTCTCTCATATGTTATCCTAAGCAAAACTGCCTTGCTGTCAATCACCACTGGAATAGTCCCTTTTGTTATGGTCCTTGAAGTCTGAGAGAACAACTATATGAATATGGCTATTTTTGTGGAAATAGTTGTTCAAGTCCACTCCAAGTTAAAAAAGGACATCCTCAGTATTTGATCTACTGTGAGCAGCATTCATGGAGAGCGCACACGTTATTCTACCGAGGGTAACAAGGGGGAAGAGGCACTGCTGTGGGGCACTTCCCACTTAGCTGCAGAATTTTGGGTCTGAAGCAATCAATCAGATCACCTTTAAAGTGCTCTAAGACATGACTCTTCTGTTTCCGAATGTCTGCCTGAACAGATAGTGAACTACATCAGAGAAGTGCCTATTTCTTACCATAAACTGAAAATAAGAGTATCAGTTTTTAAGTCAGAGTATGCATTCACATTTACATCAAGTGAAGTGAGTTCAACTCCAAATGTTCTCTTTCTTAAAGAGATCACTAGGTTAGTTTATCAGTCCCACAAATAATTCTTGGAGATCCTTACCTGGAATCTCCAGATATCTCCAGATAGGCACGGGGGAGCCCAGTCTTGCAGCCAAGTGCTTCGAGGAAGAGGGAGAGTCTGTGCAGTAAACAAGGGCCAGTTTTCTTCATCTGGATATTAGCAGTGCAAGAAGCCTTGGAGTGAAGGAAAAAGATTCAGGAAAAAAGGAAATATTTATCCTGAATGTGCAAAAAATGGAAAGGAAACATGCAGGTTGCAGAAGAACCCAAACCAGCTTTTAACCATGACTGAATTAGGAGAATCTGCATGTTTTCCCTTTTGGATGGCACATAGAAAATTTTAAACAAGGAGTTAACATTTTCAGGAATCAAAATAGTTGATATCGCTGACAGCTACATATAATGCCTTTAATGAAATCACACTAAAAATGATAAGTAGAGTTCCCATTTTCACATCTGTTACTTATATGAACCTATCCCTGACAATGTACTCTGTGTGTTTCTTCAAACTCAACCAAAAAGCTATCACTTCATATAGCACAAGTAAGTTTGGTTATAAACCCACTATATGTGTTTACTACAAATGAAGTGTGTATTGGCAAAACTGAATATGGAAACAAAATTCTAATGGGTGACTTTTATTATTCTAGAGCAATATGAAGAGATATCTGTAATTTGGTTTACTTTTCTGTATTCAGTATTGTAATTTTAGTTGGAATAAATAGGATTCCCAATACAAACTTACACTATTTTCTTCAATTTCCTATTTCACACATACTTTGAGACCTGGGAGAACTTTTTCCATGAATTGATGCCAATTCTTTTGGGACTCTTCCAGTGTAATGTTTTAATGCTTTCTTTCCTTCTCTTTCTTTCTCTCTCTCTCTCTCTCTCTCTCCATATTTCTTTTTTTTTTCCTTTTTTAGGGTATATATTAGGGTCTCACTACAATTATTCACCCTCATAAATTGAGATGCGCACTGTGATAGTGTATTCTGATTCTGATAAATTTGTCTCCATCCATCACCATCATTTAATCTTTGGATCTATCACTTCATAATTGTCTTTAACAAATAAACACAGTTATAAATATGCTTTTTCTAACAGGAAAATGTCTAATCTGCCTCATTTATAGAAAAGAGGAAAGCTAAAATTTTTCAAATATATATGAGAGCATGCTTAAATGGTTATATTGTTCTATATTTATAAAATATATACTACTGTATACTTATATAGATTGTAGATTACTTTATGATAAGTTTGAAAATAACCCAAGAAAAAATTCAAATTATTCATGGCAAAATTCCATTTGCTGTCAGCATTTTAGTTCAATTTTGCAGAGTCAAAACAATCTTCTTCTCCTGCAAATCTCTCTCATCAAGCTTTGATGATGCAATTTTTCTTTTCAGCTTAGTCAGACTCTTAAGTTCTCCCTTGACTCACATGCTGCACTTGCCCACATGATGCCAGTGACTCACACATTTTTATTCTATTTTTTGGTAGATAAACTGTTGTTAGTTTTATATCTAGGCCTTTTAGCTGTACCTCCTGAGAAAGCAATTAAACTCCTTGCCTTGAAAAGCCCAGACAGCTCAGGCAAAGAAAGAAGATCTGTCCAGCTGCCCCTGGCTTTCATGAGAGACAGTATTATGAAAAAACTACACAACTCAAAACAGCCTATCTGAAAATATTTACAGCAAAATTAAACCTTTCCTCATCTCTCTGCTTTGCCAGAGGCTTCCTTTCTTCCAGAAATCATAGTTTTCCTGTGAAGGCTTCGTATTTCATTCTTACCCCATCCATCCTACAGTTGCACATCATTCTTGAACAATTTGGGAACAGAAATTGCCCTGCTGCTGCTTAGGACCCCACTCAATGTTAGAAAATGCTCAGCACAGAAGGATCCTAGAAGTGCCACCCACCATGGCCAACACCCTTGCACTGAGTGTCCTTAAAAACTATGTCAAGCCAATGGCAGCACAGCTCATCCCACCCTCGTCATCATCACACAGTACTGCCAAGCACCAGCAAAGAAATGTGTTGTGTAGTAACATTTAAAATGTATTTCATTAAAGTTCAGCTTTTGCCACAACTTCTTTAGCTTGCTTTCATCTTTATAGGGAGCATAGTTCACATAAAACTGCATTTTTTCCTTTTCCATGTTAAGTACACTCAATCATAATGCCACCAGGAGTGGCATATTCACATAAACATCTACAGGTGATTATAATAGACTTGCTCTAACACTAGTCATATTTTGTCTGAATCTCAGGTTTTTAATAAAAACCACAAAAACACAAGAACAGACATTGATTTTTTTAACGTGGCGTATAAAAGGTTGTGTTCTTTGAATACAAGGGATTTGTAAATAGCAGAACATTGCTAAAAACCACCTACTGCATTACATACATATGTATTTTTTTCAGTACTAGTAGCTCTATTTATTTTCCCCAAAATCTGATGAAATTTCCTTCATCTCCACTATTTCTTCTCAGATTGCCCAGGTTTTAGTCAATGCTTCAGTGGCAAAAGCTGCCACACAGACAGAAACTAAAGTATCCTGGTGGCTCCATCCTTCACTAAGACTAGCATGGCCCCATTTAGTGAGACATTACTTGAAATAATGTTTCTCTGGAAACAGAGGCACACAAGAAGTGTCTTGCTGTGTTTTATCTTCTGTGCAGGGAGATAAAGATGTCCTGATCAACTATTAGAACTGGAAATGTCTGGGAACTTTCAGTATTGAGATTCAGTTACTGCATGTAAACCTAGTTTGATGGCAAGTCAGACTCAGATGGGACTTTACTATAATTGTTACCATATTTGTTATTTGGACAATTGCCTCTAAAATGTACCAGCCTTGTTCTGATGAGGCAAGGAAAATCCTGTCCCAAATGAGATCAAACTAACAAAAAAAAAAAAACCCAAACCTTAACACTTTAAGTACATGGATAGGTAAATACACGCAAACAGAAGCATCTTCAAATCTTTCTCAGGAGTCTGTTCTATTTGAACCTTTCAAAAAGCTTGGCAACCATTCAAGGTTGAATTGAATGATAGTCAAATGTGGGTGTTTTCTGGAAATATTTCATGAGGCTTGAGGCATAAATTATGTTCTACAAGGACATTAGCCATCCATCTTTTGCGTGGCCTTCCTTCTTTCAGCTCATCATATTCTCTTGTTCTATATTGCTTCAGAATAAATGGCAAGCATCTCAAGAGAGGGGGAGGAATTTCTCCAAGTCGTTTATGAAATGACTGGCACCATCCAGCTCCAGTCCTGTCGGAATATTTTCAAGCACCAGAAACACAATTAAAAGTGTGCCTCAGTGTGCCTCTCCCAGTGCTCACCACACAAAAACTGGTTTTGTCATAATGAGGATGTATGTGCCACTCTGAACCTGCCTTATGGGCCTTCTGAGCAAGCCTTGCCCCCTGGGTCTGGAGGAGGAAAACATCTATGTTTTCATCCTGATTTCATTTGATTATCTGATTTTAGCACTTTTGCTATTAGAAAAACCAACACCCAACTTCCTCTTATTGTGAAAGTGCCACCTTTCCTTCTTTCTTAACACAGGTCCAAAAGCTCTCTGGGCCTTTTAATGCTTCAGCAGATAGTCAAATATTTTTAAGTTTCCATAAATCAGTGTTTTAGGCCAAAATAGGTCTTGAGCTACGTTTTCATGAGAAATTCTCTGGATCATCAATGCAGAATATTTCTGAGATTCCTGAACAAGAGCAGCATTAACAGGGCAAGGTGATGATGTTCAGTCTGCACATCCAACTTTTGTTATTGGAATGAGAAAGGTTTCAAGGCAGTTTAAGCTCAAGGAATTCTGGCTTCTGATGTAAGTTTAGTAGCTCACATGCTCCAAGAATTAAATTCCAGTAATTTACAGAAAAGTTTTTTAAACTTGGACAGAGAAAAGGAGAATTGGATATAATAGCCCTGACTTAAATTCTCATCTGGTTTTTTCCTTTTCTTATTTTTAAGTATACATCTTGTGAGTTGCACAACATACAATATGACTGGGGGAGGAAAGAAAAGGAAAACAAACAAAAAATTCAGGAGAACAAAACCTCTCACCCATTGGGCGTTTTTGCATAATTTACAAGGCGACTTCCTCAGGTCAGAGTCTCATCTTTGGGGATTTTCAACTTCCCCACTGTTGAGCAGAGGCTATTGCACATCAGCACACACTGGCCCCCCACAGAGAAGTGAGCTGGCAGATAAGAGGCTGCTCTCATTCCCTCCAAGCTCCCGGGAAGGTACAGTGCACAGAGCAGTGTTTGTGTTGCTGCTGCAGGGAAGGATTTCGGCCAAAGGAAGCTGCCAGCCCTGGTTTTTAATGAACCGTGTGCTGACAGGCCTGGTTGTGAGCTGTTACAGATGTGCACCGGACAGTCTAACGAGACGCAGGAAATTCAGGAGGCCAAAAAAATCTCCTTTGAATTTTCTGCTGTGGTGGTAGGATCAAAACTGCTTGTGCTCTACCTGGCATCGCCAAGCAAAGGGTATGCCAGCTGTCCTTAATCAAAACATTTCCATTTGGGGTAAAGGCACTGATGTGTGTTGATTGCCATAAGGGGGAATAAAAGAAGGGCTGAGTCACTAGTTAAGAATGAGAGCAGGACAGGATCCTGCAGTGGCACATTAATTATAGTAACATTTTCTGTGATTCCCCTGCTACGTAACCACAGATGCAGGAGCACGAGTGGGGGCTGCAGTGGAAAAGGAATTGGCCAGAATGAATGATGTGGCAAGTAAGGGAAAACAAACCCTTGGTGAGAGAACAAAAACCCTTTAAAAATTCTCCTTCCTGCATAGTGGAGTCTCCCACTGATGTGTCCAGTGCGGAAGAGGCACCTTTTCCCAGTGCTTTAGCAGAGGAGCTCTCTGGTATTCCTCTTAGAGCATGAGTCAGAGCCAGGGGTTGCCAAAAACACATGCCAAGTCCTGCTCTCAGTTACGTGTGCCCACAACAACTCGGCACGCGAGCAGATAGCATCAGCACCAACTGAGCCCTCGGAGCAGCTGTGGGCTGCTTGTGCAGCTCTGGGGCTCCTCCACTTCACCTCTGCTCTCTCCCTGAAGTCTGATTGGCAGCTGGATTGCAGATGGTATTGCTAATTGCCTGGCCTGCAAATTTAATCAGATCAATGAAAAAAAAGTCTGGGTTTACTGTTATTTGACAGATAAAACTTATTTATAACTATCTAACTGATGAAGAACTAGCCAGCAGATGACCCAGCTTACTTGCTCTTTGTCATATGGACAGGCATGCAAAAAAAAAGCATAGACAAGAGCCCATGAAACAAAACAGGACACATACACAGATCTTTCCCAGCAGAGCTAGCACTTGCCAGAACTGTAAAGCTACATAAGATATGTAACACTGACATCTGTTGGCACACAAGCTGTGTACTGATCTCTGCTTGTTTATTCTGTGGCAGTATTTTTAGCAGTGCATGCCCCACGCTGTTGCAGTAGCACGCTGCCACTCCAGGGCACAGCCCCACAAGCTGGCAGAGCTGCCCTGTAAAGAGCCTCTGGGATAACTTGCCAGTAGGACACTGAAAAATTCAGTCTAGACTGTGAATGGCCTATTCCCTTTGCACAATATGAACTGCAGAGTCCATGCTTCTGCTATCCCCAATCACAGTGGGCCCCTTCTTTTTATACTTGTTATTTTTTCACTTCAAGAGTTTTTTCTCTCTTGGAAACCCAGTGCTCCTCCAAGGGCCAGAAAGTTAGAAAGGAGACTGCTAGTAAAACTAATTCTTTTAGATGTAAAATCATTAAGGCTGTGTGTAAGTCCAGCCACAGGGTACTGCAGTGTTTTTCAACCTTCTGATTTCTCACCCCAAGAGGCAATTATTAGCTTTTGAATTCTGAAAATCCTGGGCTGGAGCTTTTAGATCACTTGACTTGCCATGCCCATATGTTCAAAAAACAAAATTTGCACTGCAGTAGTAACTTTCCTGAGGAAGAGTGCCAGGGAATTTTGCAGTCAGATCCTGTGCTACATCTATTTGTCAATAAGCCTGTTCACTGACAGGACAAACTCAAGGTAATAGTTAACACGTGGGCATTAGAGACTTTATCTGCTGTTCCTTGTCTGGCTGTGAACAATAAGCAGATGGTTTTATTCCCTTGCTTATGATTGTAGTCTCAGCTTTTCTGACTTAGGGTGGCACGCTTTGAGTGCTTTGAGGTTTGCTTCTGACTGAAGGTGCCTGCACACTGAGTTGCCAAAATAATTATTTTAGCTGAATATGTGGTTTAATAGATATTAACTGCTGTTTATCTTTCCTCTTTTTTTCCCCATAGTTATATCTCAACTGTGTAGTTCAATGCAAGAGGATAAACTGAGTTCCTGGAATAAAGTGTACTTTAGTATTCCAGGAGTATTAAGTCAGTTTAAATCTCCTATTCTGTTGGGTTTTTTAGAGCATTTTAAGACTTTTTTCAGTGAGATTATTTACTGATTATCTAATTTTGCTCCTACTACCACGTGTGTCTGAAGAGATATTAAGAAAACTTAAAGGATTATATACTTTAACCAAGAAACATTGGTTTGCTTTCCTTGTGTCAGCAGAGAACCCTGGGAAAAAGATAAGAGATCCTAAAAAACTGATTTTAAGGTAGATATTAATTTCTATTTTACCTGTTTCTAATAATAAAGTGTTGTCAAGTTTTATTGTATGAATGAGTTTTAGCTTTCTCACACCCAAGCCAGCTGTCTGTAAAGTAACCTAATTTGAATAAGGTTATTATTCAAGGGTGCATCCATGAATTCCTGAAATCTTCTGTATCAAAAGCAGAGAAGGCAAACACAGTTAGGAGACTGGATTTCCATTGCTGTTTTCTCAGGAGAAGCAGTAACTGATGCATTTCCTGCTAATGACTAATAAAATGCAGCACAAGCAGAGACAAATGCTGCCTTTGGAAGAAGAGAGCAGCTTTCCTACACAGCAATGCAAGAAACCCCCACTGAGCAGTCAGGGCTGCCAGTGGCATCAGAGCTGTCCTGAGTGAGCAGTTTTATGCATGTAGGACATGATAATACCCCCTGGATGAAGTTTTTCCCTCTTCCCATGGGTAATCATCGTGCTAGGTGACAACTCACTAAGGAGTCCCTGGAGCCAGAGCCAAAGAAAGGCAAGGGAAAGCAAATTCACAGTTCATCACAACGCTTAGTTCACTTCTTCTTTTTCTTATTAAAACTAAATTACTGCTTTTATCTGTGCTTTCTACAGATCTCATAACTGGTTAGGGTTGTGAATCCAGACATGTGGCTCTTGATCCTGACTGTAAACTGAGTCACTGTTTTAGGAGCTACAATGCCACACACAGATTATATGATCCACCATTATAAAGCAAAGGGAAGAAGCCAGAGTCAGCAAGATATCTTGTTAATGACCTATATTTCTTTATAAAATGTTCATTAAATTGCAATACTTTCTTCATCAATTATGCAGATGATCTTGGCTTTTAAAAGTCCCTGCAGGAAAACCAGCAATATCTGGCAGCAAAGACAATTTGCTGGAGTTCAGGAAAACCCTTCTTGTTTCTCCCTTGGCTTCCTTTTTACACACATGTCTTTCCTTGATAAAGCTTTCCAGCACAGTATTGCCTGGGGAGCCATCAAGCAAAGCATTCCATCAGCAACATGAAGATTAGGTGGAGCCAGTGAAATGAATATTAAAGAAATATTAACACGGAGCCAAGTGTGAGGAGGAAAAACCCCACAGAATTAAAGGGTAGTCCAACAGGTTTTCTGCTTTGCTCCAAATTTAACTTGGTTTCTTTTCTTAGGGTGTCAAAACCATGACTCACAGAAACACAGAATTTTCTGAGTTGGAAGGGACCCACAAGGATCACAAGGATTCAGTGGATGGTTCATACAGGATCAAACCCATGACCTCACCATTACTAGTCTGAGACTGGGTATGAAAAGAAGTCCTAACCTTTAGTTTTGTCTCTAAAATGAAATCCTGACAGGTATTGATGTGTGTGATGAATTTGGAGAGCTGTAATGGACCCTGGGTGCTTGAAAATGGACATTATTGCAAGGAGAGGTGGGCATGCAACTTTTTGTATCTTTTTAATTCCTTTGTTTATTCCAGTATGTTCTGCAAAGGATGTTGTGTTATAGGATTGAAACATAGGGTCCCCCTCTAGCAATGCTTACCCATGTGTCTTGCTGAGATTAAAGAAAATTGTAGGAGAAATGTCCTAAATAACAAATCTTCTCCAAAATGTGTCACATCTGTCCTTTATCCAAGTACAGCAACTTTCATATTTCTGGAGCAAAAAGGCTTATCATTTAAAAATAATTGTATTGTTTCAGAAAACATCTTCCTCCTCCAGGCTCCAAGCTGTCTTCAGGCGTGTTCCCTCCATCATTTCAAATTTACTGTTAAAATATTAAGCTTATTTTTATGGTGTAGGGTCATGAACTTTTTATCCATTTTTGTCAGCATGGAAATGTTTATTTCCATCAGAATTTTCTTGTAAATTCACTAACCCAGAAAAAAAAAGGGGGAAAAAGTTTTAATGCAAAAAACTTCTGTATAAAATTGAGAAGATATCCCACTGAACTTACATTTTAGCCAGCTATTGATTATATGATCAGGTTCAAATGTCTCACCAAGAAACACGGATAAGATACTAAAAAGAAAACCCTTTCAATACATCAATTGGAGAGTTGGCAGAATTGCTGTAGGAGTCAAGAGTATTAATCCTGGGGAAGGGACAGGAAAGGCCTGTGTGGAATCTGTTCAGCAAATAAATATAATTTGCTGGTGTTTCAAAGGAAAAGTGCAAAAAGACAGCAAAGCTCATTAGTCAAAAGCAAGCCTGTAAGTATAACATGAAAAAACAGATCACAGCTCTTATTTCAAGTTATATTCTAAAATCAAAGATTTAAATAATTCATTAAGAAGAAAATACCCTATATATCATATATACCCAAATCTCTGTACACTTTCTGGAGAAACACATGAATATATATCTTTAGAGAAAAGAAAATATTACTTATATAACATGTACATAGTATATAAATCTATATATATCATATGCAATGATGTTTTTTGTATATTTAATATATTACATGTCATAAAAGTATATCATAAATACGTGGTAGTATTTTTTAAATTCCAAATACATAAAAGTGTGTAAGTAGGTTCATCATTTCAAATACAAAAAAAAAAAAAAGTAATTTACAGAATTTTCATCGAATTATAGAATCATTAAGGTTGGAAAAGTCTTTTAAGGTCATCAGATCTAACTGTCAACCTAGTGCCACCGTCAATCTGAGAGTCATGTCCTCAAGTGCCATACCCATATGTTTTTTGAACACTTCAGGACAGTGACTCCAGCACTTCAAATCACTCTAAATTTTTCAGAAGGGTGTATTTATAACCATAGCTCTTTGTAAAACAGGTTGTGTTCTCTACACCTTATGTGAGGTGCATCATTTATGATGTAATATTTATATATGTGTATTTATGAATTAGCAGTCCTGGAGGGGCTCTAATACCAGATAAAGGCCCCAGTGAAATAATAATTTCTGGTGTGGGCATCTGGTTTTTATCCAAGAGTAGAAGTATGAATCACTAGCCTTAAACAGGAACTTCATATACTATAACACACTATCTGAATTTAAAGGAGTTACAGATTTCATTTTGTTGTGTCTTATGAATGGGATGTGCTGGTGGCAGTGGCCAGCCTTTATACCAGTAGAAAGGATTTTTTTCTGGATTTACAGTCATACTCATCATTGGCCTAACACAGACAATTTGCACAACAAATTCTGCTATGTATTAGAAGGTTCTCTTTATTTTACCTGGTGATTTAAAATTTAATTTTGCTGATGTAGGAAGAGTTCATTAAATTAAATTACCGGTCATCAATTCCCTTGATTTGTTTTACACATACTGTTTATTCAGTAAAATAAATTTAGCATTGCCTAAACTATTCGCACAAGCCTAGAATATGACTCAGTCATTTCTAATCAGGTTCTTCACATCCAAAAAAAGTTGTGATATCTGTTTTCTGCCAAGTAAAGCATGGGATGTAGCTCTGATGTACCCAGAATGTCCCAAACTGGCTGCCTCTGGGCACAATCACAGATGTCATTTCCTTTCCGGAACAGAGATTATCCAAGCTGAGCCCACGAGCTCCCCAGCCGTGGTCATTTCCATTTCCATGCTGTCTGACCCCTTTGTGATTCTGCCTTTCCCACATACATGACATCATCAGCTTCCTGGGAAGCTGAGACAAGGTAATAACTTTGTAGTTACCTAATGCCTACATTATGCAGTCGTGGTGGAAGCAATTATACACAATGGCCTTGCTGCTTCTTTCATTTTCTCTCTCTGTGTCTTGAGAACTACTTGATATTTGGTTTAATTTTTTGCAGCATCCCAGTCTGCTTGATTTGACATTATTCTAGCTTCATTTTTATCATCCTGACATCAAAAATACACCTACATTTGCTGACAAATATATTTTTCCCTTTCCCCAGGTTCTTTGGTCACTTGTAATCTTTTTTTGAGATGAGTATTTGGCCTAAGGCAATTTAATTCTTGGTAGTTTTTGCTTCTTCTGAATAGAATGACCTTTCAAATTCAGTCCTTGAGCTCTATAGCCCAATTGACTTCACTGGCTATTCAGTCCACCTAAATACAAATTCATAATAAACTGTTTCAGTTAGCATATTTATGATCCTGATGACAGGTGAACTAAATGGAGGAATGGTATAGGATGGTTGGAGAAGGATTCCATCTGTCTTTCAGTTTTAAAACATATCCCTTCTACTGCTTTGTGTTATCAATCATCCTAAAATAAATTCAAGAAAAATTTTTCAAGACTACAATCTTTTCTGGCTTAGTAATTTAACTACTTATTTCTGATCTGCAGTTCTTAAATGGTGAAGTTCATGTATTGAGTATCATCATATATTTTTAAAAACATCTTCAACCAATTTTTATCCTCTGTCTTGGAGATTTCATCCCATGCTTATTTCCCTGCAGTAGAAGTGAAAGCAAAGAGATGTACCAGTTTTTCTTAGTCTGCAGTGCTTGTCAATTTTTATACTGACACACTTACCCCATCAGTTCTTCACCCTTACACCTCTGACAGTTCTTTTCAGCTCACAGGTGTGTCAGCTGGTAGCAGCAGCACCTGGCCTCCTGGCACAGCTTGCATAAACATACTCCATGAAACAATGCTGTAGAGTGGTGGTGTGGCTTTATTTGCTTCTACAGGTAAAACACAGAGATGAGAAAATGCAGATCTGGAGGTGCAAAAGGTCTCAAGAGGCTGATTTCAAGGGATCCTTAAGCCCTCAAATTTAAATTGTCACAGGACAGCCTCAGGAGTTCTTAGGAACCCTCAACTACCATTAGCAGCAAAAGCTCAGGGCACCAAAGAAGCAGACTTTGTGAGTGCCTCCTTGTCCACCACATGCAAATCCAACAGCTTAGCTGGAGGACTTTGATTTAAATTGGGTTTTCTTGGCATAGCTGGCAGAATAGGCTGTATCTGCCAGAGAAGCTGGTCTTTCTCTATGTTTTTCTTATCAGTGCCTAAGACTTTACTTTCATAATATTTTGCACCAGTTCTTTCAACCTCTCTTTTGCTATGATTTTTGCTTATAAAATAAAAGGAAACAGTATTATTTCTCCCTTTATATACAGCCTGAATAAGTCCATTTTTCCAAGTTAATATTTGCTTTGATAAGCTGAAGGCTGTGCGCCTGCAGCTACCACAACACAGTAAAGAAATAACCCAAGTTTAAAATAGACTCATGCAAAATAGTGTCCCAAGGCAAAGGGCAGGAAATTGGTTGCAGTTGAACTAATATTTCTCTTGAAATGATCTGTAGCTGCTGTTGCTACACAGCTTCTGCTCATCCCTGGGCAATTCCGGATGCCTTTGGAAAACCCTCTCAAACTTCATGCTGTGCTGCCTATATATGGTGTGATTCCTCATGTTTGCAGCACTTTAGTACACAAGAAATGTGTGTCTTTATATGAGGGGTGTAGAAAGTGTCTGTTGTATGAGATGACTCATTCATACTATTTCCCCTTTGAGTGAAGAATAAAGGAAGTGCATGCCAAAACTGGGAACTTCCATTCAGGCTTGTAAACTCTTCTCTCCTGGATGTTTTAAATAGATAAACTGAGGGAAAATCACACAAAAATTCATGGATGGTCCAGTGCAATGTAGACTACTCTACAAGCTTGAAACAATTTTTGGAAATAGATATGTTCACATACATAAGTGAAGTTTTATTTGCTGTTGATGCAAGATTATAGATGAAATAGTGATGTTTACAATGTAGCTGATGTAAAACTTGCTGTAATAATATCTACTTTTTGCTGTAATAATAACTACTTTTTTAAGCTGATAAATACTTAAGAATTACCTTCTTGTTGCCTTTTTGTGATAATCACTTTTTCTCCATAGGAGATGAGTTATCCTGAAAGCAATCTATTTACCAGTCTCTAACATTTCAGCCTGTAAAGCATTTTTAGTTTAAACTTAATCATTTTTACAATTCATGTGGGCATTATTTTACCTAGCTTTAGCCATCTATCCAGAAGTTTGATGTCTAACTATCTGTAGGTATATTTGAACACTCACCTAAAGGAGACATTACTTAATGTCTTGTTAATCTGATATCTGAGAAATCATATATATATATATATATATCGCTTTGATCCAGAGGTGAAAGGTCATAAAATGGAATCTCATACTTTGATAGAGAGTGTGGTGCTTTCTGTAGATCATCCTGGAGGCACATGACCTGCAAATCATTTTATGTTAGAGGTTTCTGAGAACTCATAGGCATTGTCAGACAGGCAGCTATCATTTTTTGCTTACTAATAAAATAGGTGTTAGACATGGCAGAGAAAACACAATGTATGAGCAAGCTGTAACCAAAACAAGAGGAGAACGTGTTTATGTTAACCTGATGGACCTTCTGTTATGATATTCAAATCTATTTCTTCCTTGGAAGTGAATTGACACGAAGTTCAGCGCTCAGTAGGATCTAGGTGTTTTGTCATGGGTGTAATGGAGTTTTGTGTGCTTGTCTATAAACCAGTTTAACTTTTCTCTAAACTCAGTGAAATGAAAATGAAGGGGTTTACATGCACACTGGGAACAGAGAAATTAAATCAGCCAGATAATAAGAACGAAGCTACAAAGTGGCTGAGTGAATGTAAATGCAGTAGAAATGTCGGAGGGACATTGGAGGGGAAAAGAGAGTTATATACCACTCCCAAGTGGGTCACATCTGCCTCCCTGCAAATCCAGTAAAACACAGGGGAGTAGGGGGGTGTGTATGAATTTAAACCACAAACTGATTTTCTGCAGCCACCTTGCGTCGAAAATGGAAAATGCAGCTCTCAAAATCTGTTTTTGAAAGCATAGTGCCCTGCTTCAGCAAGGTGTTGCACCCAAGGAACTTAAAGCTCATAAATGCTGCTGCTGTTTTCCAGTGGGAAAACACCCTGAATTGGGGTGGATTTTCACTGATACTCAGTTTCTAGGAGAAAATGTCACCTTGTGAGAAAACTTTATTTTTTGATCCTACTACTTTGCAGCCTGAACTTTGCAGAATCAAAGGGGATCTTGCCATTTATCTTAATGCTCAGTTAGGTCCTATTAGACATTGTTTGTTCACAGTGCAAAAAGTGATAGGCCTTATACTCTTTTTCTCAAAACGTGCTAACATTTTGGTTGAAATAAGAAATCTGCAGAAATCAGGGGTCAGAAACCAGAAACGGCTTTTGATTGAGCTTTAGTGTGCAATCCCAAAATTCTCTTACTAGATAACACTGCATCTGCTCTAGACATAGGCAAGACATTTCTAGCTCACATTGGACTAGGAAAAGTAAGTGCTTTGTCACTGATATATCTCTCATTTCTCTTTTCTCCAATCATGAATTTAATTTAAATTCAGAGAGAAGACATAAGTGACAGTTATCATTTTCCTTGGCAGGTTTGTAACAAGGACAAGCATTATTTCCCATTCAGGGCAAAAAGCTGCCTACTGTTCTTCTGTGACAATATTCTCATCTCTTCCACCTCACCACCACTGCAATAATTTCCACCTGGCTCATCTAGATGGGGGCTGGGCTGGCACCATGGCCCTGAGAGAGGAGGAACCCTCACAGCAACATCACAGAGAGTTTAACTGCACTGAGTGTTTAACGCCCAACAGTTCATGAGGAAGAAAACTGAGTAAGATGCATTTTGGAAAAGGTCTTTGTCTCTCTTCTTTGGTTACATAGGCAGTCTTCTGGTCCTAACCTGTATGTTTGATTATTCCTGGAAATTCGGTATTTGTGCTTATGTGAGGTGAATAGCTTTCCTCCATAAATTACCAAATTACAACCTCTATGTTTTTTGTGTGGCAAAGGAACCTCAAAGCCACCTATTTAAGGCAAACAGATTGCCTTCAGCCAGATAATGCTGAGCAACATTTACTAGTAGTAAATAACTGGTGTCATGCTGTTAGAATCTGTGAGACACTGGGAACAGACGTGTCCTTCAACAGGGAGCCATTCTCTATGGAAATGCTCCCAACTTTGTGCATCTTGGCTGGGCTTTTCAACAGCATTTTAAAAATACATACTCCAAGAAAAGCAGGAGCAGACAGTAAGCCAAAAGAGAGAACAGGTGACTATTTCAGTCTGCCAGGGAAAGGAGCAGGTTGTTAGTTAAGTCAGCTGAGAGAGAATCATGTATTATACGGATGTTCAGCAGATGGGATCAATGGGATGTAACAGCAATATCAATATGACAAATTAGAGGAATTATTCCAAACCACCAAGCAACAGGGGACATGAATTACAGTTTGGTGTTTTATTTACAGGCCACTCGAGGTCAAACTACTCTTATTATTGCTCATTGGCTCTCCACTGCTCAGGCTGTGCATGTTACAGTGGGTATTGTGGATGGCACAGTGGTTGAAATGGGAACACACACAGAGCTGATGGAGAAAAAGGAACCATAGCATTCACTTGTAACCTCACAGGTACGTTGATTTTCATTGCTGTTATTACTTGCATAAACATAGTATGCAGACTGGATATATCATGGATCAAATCCCTACTGCACCATATTTTAGATATGGCAGCTGGAAATACAATCATGCATAGATACACTTGTCACACAGCAATTTTACAAATGCTGGTTTCTTGTATGCACCACTGTAAGTTTGTTTATTCCTGAATGGCTCAGATGACCTTTAAAATACAACATGACCCATGATTCCAGCATAATCTGGCATGTGCTTTAAAGTGACACACACAGATGTGGACGCACAGACCTAACAGCTGCATCATGGCCATCATCAGGAAAACCCCTTGGTGCTCTGCTGTCAGTGCTGCCTGGTGCTGAGATAGCAATATCAACTCACCTCCTAATAAGATTGCACCTCTTTATATCATTTTTCTGCAATCTCCTGGCAACAATTTTGCCTGTAGTCTCAGTTAGAAGTGAGGTGAAGGTTTCCACAGTTCAGAGTGGGCTGTAAAGACAAGACCAGTAGCTGAGGCTGTAACTCTGAGCCCTGTATCTATGTAGGAGCCAAACTGAAAACAAAATCAAGAGGACACAGAAAACACTCCGTCTCTTTTTTTTGTGCAAAAATATTAACAGTTTGGACCTTTTTTCCATACTGATCTACCTCCAACAGCAAAATGAAAAGTATAAATGGAAGTATTGGAAAGAGTTAAGGAGGCCATGGGCAGGCTCTCCATCTCTCCATCTAATGAAGTTTGAGTAATTGTCAACTCTGACAGGCAGAAAAGTTCTGAGAGCATGGCAGGGAAGAAACAGACACGGTCTTGACCTAGGACATTGTCAGTTCACATACCATTTGTGGGAGCATAACTTGAGATGCTTCTTTTTAACACCAAGTTAAAATGGACAGTAAAAGCAGTGGGACTGGATTTCCAGAGGTTACTAAAGCATAGTTTAAAAGCTATGTTCTGGAAAATTACATGAAAATGTACTTATCTAGGCCTTCCCAGGAATGCCATGTAAGCCATTTGGTGTGGTTCTGCCATTGCTGTCAGTGTGCTGTGGCCAGGGTCTTTCAGGCACACTGTCCAGAATTAAAACTGTGGGGGGAAAGGTGGCTAAAACTAGAAGGACTCAAAGAAAATGACTGCAAAATTTTAAATGTCAAATCTGGTTCTACTTGACCTAATGTTAACTTTGGTGGACTGTAGACACTGACAAAAATCTGCTTGCAAATTGCAGTAGCCACTAAAAGCATTTAATCAAGAATTTGACAATATTCCAGAAAATGGAATTAAAAGTTGTCAATGGATATAAGAATCTATTTTTTTGCTTGCAAACTTGGTGATTTGAAGAGGTGCTAATTAATTATTACATCATTGTAGTCAATGGATACTTGAAGGAAACTTTTGAAATTACACAGAATTAATCCCATTGAGGAAAAAAAAGTACTGTTTTCCTAGAGCTTTAAAAAACACATTTGCCCTTTATTTCCTATACCACAGACTTGTATGTGGATTCCCAATAAATAAGGGAAATTTTTATAATGTTACATAGAATCATGGAATTGTTAGGTTGGAAAAGACATCTAAGATCACCAGTCCCATAAGAAATAGCATTTAGAAGTGAGGTAAGATGAATAAATCTAAATTTGGTGAGATGAATAAATCTAAAACTGAATACCAGAGTACTTATGTGAAACTGCAGAGAAACTAGTGCACTTTTCAGAGCTTCAGTGACCATCACAATACATTTCTGACTGATTAAATTTTTTTCTTCTCTTATCCTCCTTGAATTAGATTGAGTGGATGTTACTAGAGGAACTAGTGACCACAGAAGATCCTAAAGGTGGATCAAGCATCAACAGTTTGAAGCCAAATAGAGCAAAAGGGAAATCATGCTCCATAATAAGAAGGTGAGAAATAAACCCCTCAAAAGTAATGAACAACACAGGCTAAAAGGTCCAGGGATCTCACCAAACCCTAAAACAACTAAGATGAAAAGGATAAATATTTGTCAAGCAGTGTAACTGTGGGCTCTCCATCCTTGGAGCTGGTGACAGCTCACGCTGTGAGGCCCCAGGCAGCTGGCTCTGAGCACAGGGTGACCTCTGGAGATTCCTTCTGACCAACAAGGCTCTGTGAACTTATGACAGCGGGTGGGAGCTCCTGCACACCACTTCCCCTTTCACACTGACATCGCTTCTTCAGAAGAACACGTCAACAACTATTTCTGTAGTGATCAGGAGGACTGTTTCCTTCTTCTAAAATTAGTGTCACTGATACAGCACACTTATTTAGGTTGGATTCTGTTCTTATTTGTGGTCCTGAGGGAGCATTATGGAATGATTCATACCTGTATCCTCACCCTTGTTCTCTGCTGCCTCAGGATTCTTCTGTTTGATTCCTCCTGCAGCTGAAGACAGCACTAAGAGCAGTTTATCCTAAAAATGTAGAAATAACTGTAATTTCAAACTGTTTTTTGATTTCTTATTTCTGAAGACATTAAAATTTAAGTAGGAAGAATTATTTACTGGTCTGTGAGCACTGGCCACAGTTTGAAAGTGGCCTGGTCCCCTGTTTTGCATCACACTTGCTGAAGGTGTACAGTAATTACTTTTATTACCATAATTTAATTGAAAAAATAAATTCGGTAAAGTGACATGGTAAGTACCTTTAACAGTCTTTGATTATCCATAATACAGGGAAATACCAGTTAGAGATTTTTTTAGACTGATTATTAAACATTATTGCCATCACTCCCCTGGTTTTTAATACCCCACCTTAAAAAGGGTATGACTGATCTCCACAACAGTCCTGAATATGGTCCTGCTTCATTCAGGGGAAGAATGAATGGGTTCTACTACTCAAAATAGTTGTTCTTGACATAATTTTTTAATGTTATATTGAGTCCTAGAACATATATGGCACATTTCCCATTTACAAAGCATGAAAAATTAATGACTGAGCTTTTACAGTATATTTGAGAATATGTTTTCCCGGGAGTACACTTTGATATGCCTCAGGAACATATGAGGCTTTGCTCATTTTATTTACCCCTAAAAGTGAATTCTTGGAGTCTCTGACCGCCAGTTGTTGTGTTTACACTGCTGAATCATTCCTTTTTCCAGCACCCACTTGTGCAAACAGAAGTATTTCTCAACAGAGAGGCTCACAGCTCCAAAACAGTCCTAAACTGTTGTATGATTTTATTTGATACAACCCTTGCTCAAAGCAGAGAGAACTGTGAAACAAGGTCAGGTTACTCAGGGCTCTTGAACACACTCCTGAATAGCCCTAGAGCTGGCAAACCCACAGCCCCTCTGGGCAAACCCACAGCCCCTCTGGGCAAAAACACAGCCCCTCTGGACAGTCTGAGCTACTGCTTGGCCACTCCCCTGTGAATACTGTGCTCCTGCTATTCAGTCAGTGTTTCCTTTGTGTAGTTGGCATCTTTTGCCCATCCTTTTCCTATGCACCCCTGACAAGAATGTGGCTCCAGCTCCTCTGGATCTTCCCATTACCCAGTTGTAGACAGCAATCATTGTACTTGGTTTCTCCAAACTGTGCACACATTTCTCTCAGCATCTCAGTAGCTTCTCATACAGTGTGTTCCAGAGCCCTCTTGGTCTTTGTAGCCTTCTGTGTGGCCCACTTGAAGTATGTCAAAATCTTTTTTGTTTGCAGTGAGAAGCCCAGGGTTCGACACAGCGCTCCTCACATGCTCCCAGTTTCCGAACAGAGCAGAATTATTGCCTCTCTCCCCCTGCTGATTGCACTCCTTCAGTAATCATATCCCCTGTCCTGCTGCCCTCTTTGCTGCAAGGGCACACTGCTCATCATGCCCACCTCTTTGTCCACCAGGGTCCCCAGACACTTATAAACTGGGGAAGACTGATGGTCCAGCAGCGAGAAGCTGAAAACTGGCAGTAAGACAATCTCGCTTAGGACAGTCAAAGCTATGGTCAAGAAACCTTAAAAGAATAATATGAAAAAATATGTGCATAAAAAATTTCCTGCATGTGACTGAAATATGTAACTATATGTATATCTAAGTACTTTAAATACATATACTCAGTGTAGATAAGTCCAAAATATTCCTGTGAGGTCTAAGCAAAACAATAATGACTGCATATTTTGAACAAAGCTACATATAATCTATGTTTCTATTGCTGTTTTTCCTGTGGAAATACTCTATGTAAACAAAATCTGTTTCTCAAATCAGTATCCTAACTTTCACCAGAACATCCTGCTTTAATTCTCCTATCAGCAACAGTAAACTAATTTTATCAATCAGTCTGTAGGAAAAAAAAAGTAAAATTAATTTTAAAATAAACCTACAAAAAAATTTCCCCAATACGTGTTGTACATGGTCTAGAAATGTCCTTTTTATTTCCATTCTCATTTAATTGGGCTTCCTTTTTAAGATTTCATCTAAATATTGATGTGTAGGAAACAATTTCCATAAAAGTACTATATATAAATCTTTAATTCCAATTGCAAGTTTCTCCATTTTTTCTAATGCAGCAAACAGCCAAACCCTATTACCCTGAACAGTTTGAAATCATAAATATTTATCTGAGCTCACTGGTGATTTGTTATAGAGAAGTTAGACTGTGTCTTCAACACAAATTTATTTCCACAGTTGAAGTTGGAGCCTATGAAGTCCATATTGTCACACTGATGATGTTCTTTCAAAATGCACATTAGAACCCAATGTCTTTTACAGAGTTTGCAATACAACTGCTTTGAAACATTTTATACTGAGTGTTCATCCTCAGTCTGGAAATTATCACTCATATAGTATTTTCTCCCCTTCTCTATTCCACTATCAAGACTGTGACTGAGAATTGTATAAAATTCATTAACTACAGCACTCTTCAGTGAGTTATTAAATTAAATTAATTATTACTTTTTGCTAGTATTTTTATTTTTTTATACATAAAGAATGGTAATTAGGGGACTCAGGAGGAACCAAATGCCTTTTCTACTACCTTAATAATTCTTTGCTAATCACTGAAGCCTTGCAGATAATTCTTAGGTTTAATAGAATAAGGTTTAGAAGCAGCAGCTTCTAGTCTTCTTGTTTAAATTGGGATAGATTCAGTTTTTACAGCTGAGGGATCATGATATAAGAGGTCAGGAAGTGTTTGACTATGCAACTCTCTTTATCCAGTCCCTTTAGAATTTACCTGTAATATTCTATTCTTAAAGGCTACTACAATACAGAGTATGTAAAAATGGCAGAATGCCTATGAGTGCAAAAGGGAAATATAGCATGTACACGGTTGTTTTCTTGCAAGGATTTCATTATAGGAAAGTGAGAGAAATTCTACAAACATTGCTCAGGTGTATAGAACTAAAAGTCTTACTTTAGTGGGTTGTTGTCAAGCACACTAATGAAAACAAAAAACCAAACTATTAGTAAATATTTCTCTTTACATTATACTCTTGTCCAGTTCAATTTTATTGTATCAATTTCTGTGGTAAAAAAAAAAAATTATACTTGAAGCATTTGTTAACTACCTACCTTTTGGAATACCTGTCAGTCTCAGAGAAGACCTTTGCTAGGTACACCCACAACTGAACATTGTCTTCTCACATAATTTCCCTGACCAATCATGGCATTAAAATGCAGTGGGAATGGAGTTCAGCTCCCATTTCATAACTGGCTCAACTAACCAAATATGTGCAGTAAGTGCTTGTATGTGTTTTCCCAACACACATATATGTGCCCAGAAAGTTTGCATGAATCTCCAGTTTGGCCACAATCCCCATTTTGCTGATTAAGACACAAGACATTGTTTCTTATTTTTAGCAGCTGTAACTCTGCCTGCCAAGAGCAAATGATTAATCAGGTCCTTAGAATGACTTAACAGCTGTAAATCAAGTAGTAATTTTAAGAAGCAGAGCTCATGGACAAAATAGCTGTTTCATTTGCCAGGGAGCAGAAAGATATATTTAGTCACCTCTGGATGCTAACATTGCCTCCATCAGATCTTTTAGAAGGTCAAGTTGATTATTCCTCAGGTCTTGTCTGCATGTTGCTACTGAAAAAATCTCACTGCAACATGCATAGATTCCAAATTTTTTCAGGGTTTCTGAGTACCACAAGTCTCTTTGAACCTGGACCTTGCTTGAGAAAATAGGAGGTGTTTCCACACATTTCTGGCTGTGTGTCCTGGGCTTTGTTCTTCATGTCTCTCTGAGGCTGTTGTCACTGCCTGCTTTCCATGCTGCTCCTTGCATCCTTACTTCTGCCAAATCTATTAGCTAAGATCAAACAAGCAAATCTGGCTGAAAGTATTCATTTTTGTCCTGAATTACCTGTATGTTTCCTTATTTTGTATCCCAGTACTCATGATTATTCAGAGCTCATTTCTGGCCATGTCAGTGTCACGTTCAGCAGGTAATTTCAGGGTCACTTTTCAGAAAACCATTTCCAAAGTGTCCATGGTACACCAGTGACATGCACTTCCCTGGATGGGAATAACTGTGTTTGCAAATGTGACCAGGGCAGCAATTTAGGGTGCACACTCAGAATGGTTAATGGTTGAAGATGGAGAAGAATTCTTGTGTATCTACTGCCCAGGAGTATTTGCCATAACCAAATTACCTGCTACAGCTAACCCTCAAATGAGAGCTTATATCATATTCTGGTTATTTTATGATTGACTTTTGTTTAAAGGGCTTCTCCACCCGGCAGAGCCAATGGAGCATCTCTGTATTCTTCAGGGTCAGACTAATCTTATCTCATGTCAAGAAAAATGACATTTTATATTTTATGAGCTCTGCAATACATCCACTGCAAGCTTTTAGTAATGATGTTGAAACTCCCTCTTTAAACCTCTAGAAGGCTAAAAACCTAGCAAATCTCAAAAACCTATTTTTCAGACCACATTGATGTCATCTGGACCACAACACTCCCTAATCAAATGCAACATGGCCCGTAGTGACACAATAGAAATAGTCTCAGTTGGAATCAACATCTACATCAGAATAGCTTGCTCACTGTTAGAGTAGAGTTTAAGCTGGACAAATATTTGAAAAATTAAGCCTTTTCCAGATCTTCATTTTGCAGTTACCTTCACTCCAGCCTTGGCAAGAGCCTGCAGGTTATAGGGCACAGTCTGAGCTCACAGGGAGAAAGAGGAGCTTCAGCACACAGAACTTGTAGACAATGCAAAATCCAGGCCATCAGTAGAGTCAGACACTGTCTTTGCAGGAGGGCAAAAAGTCAACTTTTTAAAGCAAGTCTATAACTGTGTTTATAATTCCACAAGAATGAAAATTGACTGAAAAAAAAACATGGAATAATTCTGTAGCAAATATGAACCAGCATAGTTTGACTGAAGCCTGTGGAGTTATTCCAGTTTACAATAGGTTAAGATCTGGCCTCAGCTGGACATTTGCATGCATAAATCAAGTAATTGCATGCACAAACTGATAGTTATTTTGATTTGCATGTAAGTGTTCACACTAATTAGCAAGAGCACTATTGAACTAATGCTTGTCATGGTTTTTTCATGTGCAAACAGATGCATTTGCAGACACTGAAGACTTTGTTAATAGTAACAATGTGGTAAGGAGAGAAGAGGCCTCTTACACACTGAATAATCTCTTTTCTTCTTTCTCTGCCTTTGCTCCTTAAGTCTGGTCTTATATGAAACCCCCTACTTTATTAAAAAAAATACTGGACCTTTGAGGACAAGTTAGACAGAGAAAGAGAAAAAAATCTTACCCTGTGTCTGTTTATGACATTTCTGTGTCAGTTTTACATTGACATTAAATATGGGTCAGTCTTAAAGGATATTAATCACATCAAACTTACTACAGAGTGCATATTTCTGTAGTGAAGCATTGCAAAGCAAGCAATGAGTCACACTAGGGAGAGAAAAAGAGGCAGGTTTTAGACAGGAGGGAAAGTAATCAAAGTGAACTCAAAGTGTACTTGCAAGAAATGAATGTAAAGCTCATGTGTTTCAATCAAATTCTAATTAAGCCCAAAGGATGAAGATGTAATACTCACTGAGCTGTGAAGTTAAGAAGTTTGCACCACAACTTTCCAAAAGCTTGAGTCTTCTCAGATCTTGGATTAAGAGGTCAGGCAACAGTGAGGGATGCCAAACTTCAAGGTTCTTCAAAGTTTAAGGGTACCTGAACATAAAAATTCAGAGCCCAGTTCCAAAAAGGGAAGTAATCAGTGAGAAGGAAGGATGCAGAATGCATGAATTAATGTGATTCAACTGAATGTCACAAGAACCAATCCCAGACAGGTAACAGATTTTAAAAAAAAATTGTAAATCTGCCCAAACAGTCACATTTTTTAAGAATCAGAACAACTTCTTAAATTCAGCAAGAGGTAGAAAAAAGAAGACAGGAATTTGTGAAAGACAAAACATTTTATTTTGTTATTTTCAAGCTGAAACTTTTTGTTTCAAAACAGTATTTTCAGTTCAAGCTGAGCTTCAGCTTTTCAAATATCACTCAAAGAGAGCTGAGCATTTGAAAAATGGAAAAGAAAAACTTTGGGACTATTAAACAACTCTTCTAGCCATTAACTTTTTAAATAACTGAAAAATACTCTGATTTTCTGATTTGGGTTGATTTTGAGTTGTATGTAATTTCTTTCTTTTGTGGCTCAGCTCCCAGACTAAAAACTGGCATTATTTTCAGTCTTTAATTCTGTATTCCAGTGTGAACTGAAGCCAGTTAATATAAAATTCTGGAATAGGTTACTTTTCTGGTGTTAAAATACAAAGCTAGACTGGGAGAAGAGAAATTGTGTAATCTCAAAGTGTCCTAACAAGGGCAGTGTGATTCTGTCCTCCAAACCAGTCACTTACAGCCCTGTGTGACCAGCAGTTCTGTGCACACAGACTACAGATGCATGCAGCCTGGGAGAGTGTTTTAAAAAATGGTCACTACCTGGTTGACAGATTGCAATACACATTTCTGTCAGGGAAGATGAGGCCATGGAGAATGACTCCCATGACATCTTCATGGCCTCTTATTTTTCTCCTCTTCATTTCACAACTCTTTTATAGTCCTTGCTGTGATCTAGAGGATGAGATTTTTAATTAATATTAAACACAGTGGTAAACTATTTTTTCTTTAATTACCTGATTATAGCTTACTGGCACAAGGCTTGGAGCTGCAATATAAAACATCTCTGTCTTTGGTACTTCTGTCATTGTCTCCTTTAGAGATGTATAACTGCTGATCTTTTCCATAGCATCTTTGCTTCCTGTCACAGGAATGCTGTGAGTGCATAGATGATGTAAGTTCCATGGACAACCACGATGAAAAGGGACTTGCAGGCATCAGGGAAGGCAAGTCAGTACCACTCCCAATCTTCAGAATTTAAAGTCTCTGTGCCTGTGGTATGGCCTTGTTAGGATGTTTCTATACAGCTTTCTTCCTCCTTTTCTGTGCAATAGTTGTCACAGTGACATCCTGTAAATGAAGCCCTTTGAGCTACCACAATGATGATGGCACAGTATAAGCACAGTAACACAAATGGCCCAAAAACTATAATATTTGACATACATATACTTTATACAAACTTGATAATGTTGTCAATCAGTGGGGGGGGACATCCACTTTATTTTCAATAAAGAAAATATTTTAAAAAATAAAAAAATCCACAAGAGAATTACAAGACACAAATCAAACACAGTCAGCAAACATGGAGACAACATGTAACTCCTGGAGGATGCAGGGGCACATTCCCTTCTTTCCCAGTCATATGATCTCAAAGAACAGGACAATTCATAAACTCCTCAGAAGCAAAAAGGAGGAGGGAAAAGCTAGCAAAAATCTGTCTGGTGTAGATGAGCACAGAGATTTCTTAGGGAGGAAACAGTCTTCAATACCAATTTGAAAGTGAAAATAAAATAATGCAGAAGAAATACAGATCATATGGCATCACACATTGCCATTTGCTAGGCCTTTTGTAGCTAGCCATAATATTTCCTGTGACCATAATTTCTCATATTTAGGTATTTGTTATGTGGGAAAGCTGTTATGTTTGGGTGATTAGAGATTAAATGCCGACCTGTTAAAAACAGTTGAAAACAACATTTATTTTTGTAGTTCGGTGACTTCATCCTGCAAACCCCTCTGCTCTTTTCCTTTTGGGTACCTGAAGTAGATTGAGACCAAGTCCTTGTGGATTTCTTGGAAGCAGAAGGAGAAGTGTTCAGAGCAAGTGACTGAAACTGCCAGGAATACCCTGACAGACAGGCTTCCAAGGCATACTGATGGAGTGATAGGTTGTCAGCAAACATTGCCCAGATGCCTTGCTTGAAGGATGCTGTTTAGAAAGATTACAGAAAAATTTTTTCCTCCTTCTTCAAGTGATGGGTGGTATTGGTGATATGAATCTGGACAGAATCAGGGGATTACAGAATTATAGAATCATATAATAGTTTGTGTTGGAAGGGACCTTTAATGGTCATCTAGACCCCGCTATGAGCAGGGACATCTTCAGCTAGATCTGGTTCTTCAGAGAGCCTTTCAACCTGAGCTTGAATGTTTCCAGGAATGGGGCATCCACCACTTCTCTGAGCAATCTGTTCCAGTGTTTAACTACCTTCAGTGTAAGAAACCTCTTCCTTGTATCTAGTTTCTAATTTACCCTCTTTTAGTTTAAAATCATTATGCCTTGTCTTATAGCTACAGACCCTACTAAAGTGTTTGTCCTCCTCTTTCTTGTAAGGCCCCTTTAAGTATTGAAAGGTTGCCATAAAGCTCCCCAGAACTTTCTCTTCTCCAGTCTGAACAGCCCCAATTCTCTCAGCCTGTGCTCATAGGAAACATATTCTAGTTTTGTGATTGCTTTTGTGTCCCTCCTCTGGATCGTCTCCAATGTGTCCATGTCTTTCCTGTCTGAGGACACTGGAGCTGGATGCAGTACTCTAGCTGGGGTTTCACAAGAGTGGATCTGTACTTATGGGTGCTCTGTATTGAAAAATGTATTTTGAGGTTTTCACCAAGCAGTCATTTGCACCTGAATTTGTCACATCTTATATAGGTTCCCTAGTGAAAGCAATAGAAGAGATTAGGCAATATTATCTGTGTTTCCACTTGTGCATGCAGTCTGTCTGTGGTGCATCTTACTGTGCCCAGGATCTTCCTGCATATGTGAACCACATCTGCTAGTGAAGCTGTCTCATTTATGGAACTCCCTGATTCTTCAAATGGAGATGATGCTGAGTTTTCTCAAGCAAGTTATGATTCTAAATAGTGAGTATCTCAGAAATATTTAAAATGGAGTTGAGATAGGTGGGTCCTGTCAAGGATTCAGTCTTGATTTTTTGTATTTCCCCTGTACTGAAGTACTCAGGTTGAGGGTATATATAATTATTCATGTGAGACTGGCTGTGAAGGGTGTTTGCAGGCAAGCCATATAAATTAATAAACATAAATGTGTTTATTAAGAATGTGCAGATTTACACCTCCCTTCACATCTTGGAAAATATTTCACTGTCACAAAGATAAATTGCCTTCTGAGTAGAAGGAAATAAATTCTAGTTTCTATTTGTATTCTTTAAAACACTAGAGACTTTCTCAAAACATTTCAGCTCCTATTTCAGCAACAGCTTTTTAGATAAAATTGGAACACAATTTAGCCACTGTGGTTAAAGAAACAAAAATAATTCTATCAATACATTGGCTACAAAAGGAGAGATAAGGACCAGCTCAATCCTTTGCTGAATGCAGAGGGTAGCATAGCATCCAAGGATAAGGAAAAGACTGAGGTACTTAATGACTCCTTTGCCTCAGTCTTTAATACCAAAACCAGTTGTTCTCAGGTTACCCAGCTCCCAGAGCTAGAAGTTAGTGATGGGGAATGAAACCTGCATAATCCAGGAAGAAAGGATTATGCCTGTTAGACACCCACAAGTGTATGGGTCCAGATGGGATGCGAGAGTAATAAGGAAGATGGCAAAAAAGTTTGCCATGCCATTTTCAATAATTTGCCAACAGTCCTGGTTAACAGGGGCAGTATCAGCTGACTGGAAATTAGCAAATGTAGTGTCCTTCTGTAAAAGGGGTCAGAAGGATGATCCAGGGAGCTACAGGCCTGTCAGCCTGATCTTGGTACCAAGGAAGGTCAGGGAGCAGATCATCCTGAGTGCCATGACACAGCACGTGCAGGACAGCCAGGGAATCAGGCACAGTCAGCACCAGTTTACAAAAAGCAGGGCCTGTTGATGAAGCTGATCTCCTTCTATGATGGGGTGACTCACTCAGCAGATGAGGGAAAGACTGCTGATGTTGCCTGTCTAGGCTTTGGTAAAGAGTTTAACACCACGTTCCTCAGCATTCTCCGGGAGAAACTGGCCACTCATGGCTTGGATGGGTGTAGTCTTTGCTCGGTGAAAAACTGGCTGGCCAGGTCCAGAGAGTGATGGTGAAAGGAACTAAACACAGCTGGTGGCCACTACTGGGGTTCCCCAGGGCTCAGTGTTGGGCTCAGTCCTGTTTAATATCTGTATCGATGATTTGGCTGAGAGGGTTGAGCTCACCCTCAATCAGTTCACACTTCCCCAAATTAGGTGGGAGTGTTAATCCACTGGAGGGTAGAAAAGCTCTGCAGGGAGATCTTTGATGGGCTGATTGATGGGCTGAGGAGGAGTGCATGACGTTCAGTGAGTTCAGGGTCCTGCACTGGGATCACAGCATCCCTCCCCCAGGTGGCACCACAGGCTGGGGGAAGAGTCTCTTGAGAGCTGCTCAATAGGAAGCAACTTCAGGGTGCTGCCTGACAGCTGGCTGGATATAAACCAACAGTGTCCAGGTGGCCAAGAAGGCCAATGGCATCCTGGCTTGTACCAGCAATTGTGTGACCAGCGGGACCAGGGCAGTGATTGTCACCCTGTACTTGGCACTAGTGAGGCCACATCTCGAATCCTGAGCTCAGTTTTGGGCACCTTTCTACAAGAAAGACATTGAGGTTCTGGAGAATCTCTGTCCAGAGAAGGGCAGTGGAGCTGGGGAAGGGTCTGGAGCACAGGTCTTACAAGAAGTGGCTGAAAGCTGGTATTGTTTAATCTGGAGAACAGGAGGCCTTGTTGATCTTGGATGTGATGTTACTTTTTAAATTCACCACAACCATAATCCCAGTATATTTACACACCCAAAAGGCAAGACATGCTTGGAATTGCTCTACCACCTAGTGTGTCAAGCACACAAATAAATTGAGGCTGGAGAAAAGGATATGAACATTTTTTGGGAAAATATGAAACATGCATTGCTAAGAATTTTACAGTTAAATTGAAACCACCTAAAATAACTTTCTCAGCCTGTCAGTGTTTATTTATCTCCTCTTCAGGCATCCCTTCTGTCTCCTTACCACTTTGCATTTTCTGGTAATTAGTAAAATATGTAGAAAGATTTATTTTAAACTGAAAACTAAAAGTCTGGGCATTCTCTGCATTTTTATCCAAAGCCATTCAGTGGATGACACATTTTTGGATCCTGTCTGATTCTAGTGTCAAACTGCTGGCAGTAAAATGTATTTACTCTTGTTGTGCCTAATCATACATGCTAGTAATATCTGGGAAGATATTGGCAATGAAGGTGAGACATCTGAAGGGCAGATGACCAAAAAATTTAAATAGCTCTTCAAGAGGGGGAGTGTCTGGAAAAGAAGTTTGCCATATTAAAAATGGTTAAGTGCTAAAGACAAACATATCTTATTCCAGACAGATATGTATATTGGTGTAATATGAGCACCCAGAGCCGGGAAAGAGAATTACATTAGGACAGAGCAAAGCAAAACATAGGAGAGAGGCCACTGGTTTTCAGGAATGTGTTTTTAGTAACTGATTATTAAAATGAAAAGCTTATGAAATCCACTTTTTATCCTCGTTTGTCCTCTGGTGTTGGCAATTTGTTTTAAAAGGAGACTTAGGCTAAGCAATAATTTTGTTCCTCCTTTTTGCCATCAAAGGATAAGGCAGCCTTTCCAAGCCCCATGCCAGCACCAGTGACCCTGACCCTTGGGCACTCCAGCCATCATTGGGCCAGTATCATAGAGGGCCTCTCATCAGCACTGACCAAGGCAATCCTGTGACAAAAATATTTTAATCTGACTATTCTTTGGAAACAAAAATTCTGGAAAATGTTGGTTTATATGTCACTTGATTCTGTTTACACTTTGCCAATGTCTTTTACTATCTTTCCACTTATGTATCCAGCTTTAAAATATCCTCATAACAACTTCACTTTTCAGGTGGTATAAAACTGTGAGAAGGATAAATATATCAGAAAATAGGGCTGTCATTCAGGGGGATCTAGATAGGTTGAAGAAATGGGCTAACAGAGACCTGATGAGGATGCCAAAATTGGGACAAAAGTAATGCCGTGTAGCAGGAGAGTTTGGGAGCTGTCTGGCTGGGGGTCACCTTTGCAGAGAAGGACCTGAGAGATCCTGGTGGATGGTAAATTGGGTGGTATGACCTCCTGGTGATGAAGACTAACCACATGCTGGGCATAATTTACAATACTGCACCAGCTGAAGAAAAACAATACAGCACTTGTAAGGTCACTCCTGGAGTGCAATGTTCAGCTTCGGGGTGTCCATCAAGAGTTTAACATAATCATAGAATCATAAAATTATAGAATGGTTTGGTGTGGAAGGAACCTTAAAGATAATCTAGTTCCAACTGCCTTGCTGTGGGCAGGGATGTCTTCCATTAGACCAGGTTGCTTAGAGCCTTACCCAGCCTGGGCTTGAAGACTGCCAGGGATGGGGCATCCATAACTTCTCTGGGCAACCTGCTCCAGTGCCTCACCACTGTCATAGCAAAGAATTTCTTCCTACTGTCTAATCAAAACTGTTCCCAGTTTGAAGCCATTACCCCATGTCCTATCACTACAGTTCCTCAACAAGGGTCTCTCTCCAGCTTCCCTGTAGGACCCTTCAGGCACTGGAATGTTGCTCTGAGATCTCTACACAGCCTTCTCATACCCAGGCTGAACAGCCCCAACTTTCTCAGCCTGTCTTCCTAAGGGAAGTGCTCCTGTCCTCTTATCAGCTCCATGGCCCTCCTCTGGACTTGCTCCAACAGTTCCACGTCCTTCCTAGGCTGGGGGCACCAGAACTGTATGTAATATGTTAGATTAAGTGTGTTCCAGAAAAATGAGAAAATATGCAAAAACAGCATTCTAAAGCACAAATCTGACCACTGTAGGGTGGTTTCTAAGTCACACATTCAAACAGCACTACAGGTTGATTTGGCAGATATTTTGGCTGAGCTTCACTTAACACAAGGCATATGTGGAGAAGGGCTTCAGTGTCATGTTGCTTTCTTCTGTAGGAAGACAGCAGGGTATGTTGTACCTCGAACATCTTTAGGCCATTTAAGCCTACACACTGCCAACTTCCATACATATCAGAGGCAAATCTAGCTCTTTGATGAACTTACCTTTCTGTATGTTGTTTGAAAAACCAAAATAATCCCCTTGCCTCCTACACCTTTGAAAACAGAAGCAAAACAACAGAGCAAAGATATTTTTTTAAATTTCTGTTTTGTGAATTCTCTTTGAAGGCACATTTTAGCAATGTAATTTCATGTTTCCTTTTCAAAAATATAGGCGTGTTTTTCGCCAGAATATATTATTATGTCAAAATGTGTTGGTTTTCATTAAACAACAGGATACAAAAGAAATAAATGGCACTTTATCTGGAAAATAAGATAATTTCTTTGACTATTGAAGACTCATTCCCCTTCTTTGCCTCATTTGAAGGGTTTAGAGAGAAAAAATAAGTGTTAAGAGTTACCGTTTATTTTTAGTCTATCTGCTCAACTATATTTTTGGTGGAAGGCCTTGGTTTTGTTTTGCATGCAGTCTAAAAATTCAATTTGTTCTGAAGCTCTGGTCACTAAACCAAAACAATGTTGTTCTGCTGGTCTGCTTTAGAGCTTGGTGTCTCAGAGGCAAAGCCTTGATACCTTCTTCCTTCATGTGGGGTTAATGCAGAAACAGGTGGTCTCTGTAGTTTCAGTCACTGCCAAAAGGCACAATCCACACAGAAGTTGTCTGAGAGAGAAATAAATACTTGATGCACAGTCATAAACCATGCAGGAGAACTCCTTTTATTTATTATTTTTGCATTACTGTGAGATACCCTGCTTACTTCTCTACTTCCCTTTCTCTCTAATTCTTCAAAGTAACTGCATTACAACTGATAATCCTTTTAAAGTAATACTGTGTTTCTCTCCCATTCCTGAAAACATCTGTTTTTCCCATCAATTCTTTTACTGTAGGAAATCACATTAAATAAGGTCTGCTCCAAGATCTGCTATCAGGCAAGATAAAAAGACCACAGTTTGCTAGACATGTAATGAACTTTGCTATTAAGAATCTGGTGATGAAAAAATGGTTATTTTCAAGAAATTTTTTTGTGATGTAAAAATTTCTTTATGTCACAGAAATCAGCAACATAAAGCAGAAACAGCCTAGTGAAAAATGACTGTATGGAACTGTTGTCTTTGATAACCAGAAAACGTGATCTTTTTCACAGTTGTTTTATAATCTATGAAAATTAAGCTCAGATCAAACAAGACTTAACTGAAATAGGTGTTTTAATTACACTTACAGCAATTCAGTCCAGTCCAGTATACAACCAGTATACAGCACAGTATATTAGTCATGCTGCAGTTTTATTGGTGATAAGAATATCTGATAATATTACATTATATTAAAAGATAGCAGAGTGGCCATGTTCTGGAACAATTTTTAAGGAATCATAGACAACAGGCACTCAGACCACAAATGAGTTGTGTAATATTTGAATATTATGAGTTTCAAGGCCCAGAGGCTGGTGTAGTTATATTATTGCTTTCTATGTGAGTGTTTTCAAATTGTTTAGTTTGGGAAGGACATCACACATTCCCCTACAAGTAGACATATAGGGTCAAGTTTGCCATTATTTTCCATGCAAACTCTGAACAAAGTCTTTTCCTGAAAGTGTTAAGAATACAGCTTCAGACCTAAAATTAAAGACTGATTATAGTAGAATGAAACTGAAGAACAGCTAATAAGGGTTATTCAGAATAGTTAGTCACCATTACACCCACATCAACATTTCAGGGATATTGCAGAAATCTTTTGGTGAATGTAATACTTCAGGGCATCTGAGTATGACAGAGCTATCTAAAAATATATGTCTACAATAGATTCTTAATCCAACATGAGCAGTTTAAAACAAATGACTACATTAAATTATTAGTTTTCAGAACAAAAGTAGCACATAAGCATTGTTGATCACATCTCAAAGGACACATTTGATGGAAGTTTGGAGCTCTGTGACATTTCTTTTGAGTATCTATCTTGCTCAGATATCTTCATTCTTCAAGTTGAAATTGGACATACTGTTGGACATATCTGTTGATACCTGTGGATAAGGGAAAAGCACTTCTGTTGTTGTAGAAGACTGTACTGATGGTTTTATTGATTTATATAACTAATGCCACAGCTGTGCAATGAGAACTGCTGTCCAGTCTCAAGGGCTTTACAGGGAGGGTGATTACTATTGTTACTTACTACTAACATAGAGGAGTTTAATATTGTAATCTGTGAGAAAAGAAATTTTATTTTTCCTTATCCATCTTAAAATTACTATCAGCAAGTTGTAGATTAAGAGGAGGAAAGCTGTTATTTCATTCTGCTTCACTGTGACTCTATAGACGCTGATAAAGCTTTCCTTGTTTGTATCACATGAGACAGATAAACTGCCACCATGTCAGTGTGGGTGCAGTCTTATTGAGGAAAAATTCCAGTTTATATAAGTGGAAATGAAATGCTGCTTTCATACTCTGTATCAGGGAGGATAATTAAGACTTAATAAAAGCAACTGCCATGGCTTTGGATTTTGGGGACTTCTTTTGCCCTCTTGTATTCATATCCTGTGAACCCTCCTGTCCTTTGAAGTGTTCCACTTCACCAGGACTGTTCTTGAATTTCCTATTGCTTATATCTAACATAGAAAATCATGTTATCATGCCAGATGGGCTTGGCAGGCACACAGACAGCTATTTTTCAACATCTACCCTTCCCTGCCTTGTCCAAGGAAAAGCAAAAAAACACCCTGTGATTGTTCCCAGGAAAGCCCTCAAAAAACATAAATCTTGAGGTCTTGTATAAAAATGTACAGAGTTCCTTAGCAGTGTACAAGAAAAGGGAAAAGACAAAGAGAACAAGATTATTTTGATCCAGTGTGGGTACTTCAGAGGGAAACACTAAAACTTCTGCCCTTGCCACAGTGGAAGTACAGAATGGGTACCAACTGCTCCTCAAGTTTCTTATGTCACCCCCTGTCACCCCACATTTGTGCCTGGTTATTACTTTGTCTCCTTGTTCAGACATGTGTTCAGCTAATGCACTGCAGGGTAAATGCAGGGTCTTGGTGCAAGTTTCTGTTTGAAAATATTTTTTCTGAGTTTGTTTGTGCTTCCCTTCTGGTTTTTAAATGCTTATGTTTCTAAATACTAGTATACTAATATAGTTTCTACTTTACATTAATTTTGTGTGTTTAAGGTTGCCATATGTTCATTTTTTCTCACACAACCAGGCAATGTTTCCCAAATTGGTAATTCTTTACTGCCTTTTCACCCCTTTACCAATGTCCTTGAATGGAGAAAAATTACAGACATCCTCATAAAAGAAAACCAAAGCCCAGGATGCTCTTGTGAACTGCTGAAACTAAGTGCTCAGGAATTTTTTAAAACCACCATAGACCTTGTTGAAGCCTGTTAACAGCCATTTTCATACAAGTAGATATTTCACTGTTTTCTTTTACAGCAGTATTCTTTTAGAGCTCATCTGGACACATCCTCTCTCCGGTGACATTCCAATAGTTCAAACGAGTAATGAGTACAAACCATATTTTAAAAACTCCTTTTTTTTTTTTCAAATACATATAGGAGGATTTCTGAGTATTTTGGAGTTTTTGTTTGAACTAAGACAGGTATTTAAATCTTAAAAATATGGTTTAACTGATGCATGCCAAAAGCCTTTAAAATTCAGTAAAAGACAGGCAGTCATCGGTTTGCTTAGCATCAAGAAACTCTAGAAGGTGACTTTAGTAGTTAATACCTTGAAAGCCAGATCTCTGGCTCAAGAATTTCTCATCTTTGTATGAGCAGATGACAGAGATCAAGGTGTTCATTAGTGTGTGGCTGGCCCAACTCTAACACTAGAAAAGTTTTCTTGGGTGGATAGATCTGTTCTAGTTAAGATACTTAAGCCCTAAATTCACATAGAGAAGCACTTTATTCATAGTTTCTGATGACACATGAGCCTATGTACACTTCTTGTACCTTATATCTTACAAGTGAGTCTAAACAAAAAAATTGCCTGTAGCTTTCAGTGAGATAGGTTGTTACCCCTGAGAATATATTTAGAAGGAAATAGGGTACAAAAAGTGATTTTAGTGCATCTTCTGTCATTGGTCTAAAGTTACTCTGTCAGTACATATGTAGTATAAAAAACCTATTTCTCCAACTATTTCTCCAGCATACAGGAGAATAGAATTGCCACCAGATTCTAGTCCTACTTCTGCAGAAAAGGTAGAATAACTCTCAGTAGGTATCTACTCATACTTTAACCCGCACTTCTAACAATTTTATTGCACAGTTTAGACTTAGGTTTTCTGGGAAGAAAAAGATTTGCAGATATTCCTCTAAGAGATTTTTGCTTCACAAAATTTGGGCCAGGGCCACAGACTCATGCTGCTCAAAGCTGGGCTGAGGTTTGCAGGATGCATGTATCTGCTACTCCCCCAGGAGAAATATTTAATTTAGCAGTGTTTCTTGAGAAGTCTGGGCCTGTCTAAATAGGAAAATTTACCAACTTAAGTATACTGCTGTAATTCCCTATGGGGATGGAAGGAAAAAGTGTATCCATGAAGACAGTTGTAGTTCTGGCAATAAATTTCTCTGGGTAGACAAACCCTTCAGGTTTTGTCCATAACTTGAAAATTCAGACCTGATATTCATAAGACATAATTGATGAAGTTGCAACACAGAGACAACACAGCTGCTTAACCTTAGGGAAAAAAGCAAGAGGCCTGTTTGTTGCTTGACAATATATCCCAACATATAAAATACTATTGTCATCTAATTTGGTGTTGTTTTGTGCCCTCTTAATGCTCTGTAGATCTCCATTTTATTTGGATTAGACATTGACTACTTGAATCAAACTCAGGTGATTTGGGTTGTCAGATTCAACTTCATGAAGTAGCCTATGCTCTTCCCATCCCTGTGGTGGAAGGGCCAATAAAGTAACAGGTTTTGCCAGCAGAGGGTTATCAAGTGTGAGAGGCATTATATTGTGGTCTTAAATGTGTGCAACCTATCCAGTGAAGCAGACTTACAAAAGTACACTCTTTCCTTAGCTAGTCAGTGACAGATGTTACACAGAAATGCTTTGCAAACTCGTAGAAATTATCCTATCCATCTTAACTTGCATGAATTTGCATATCCGGAGCTGCCTTCAGAGGCTTCCAAACCCATTTCTCTTTTTGGCAGACCATGTAGACACATTATAACTTCTCTTATTTTTCCTCAGATGGTGGAACAAACTCCTGCCTGTGCCTGGAACAGAAGGACCTGCATTGTGATCGCTCACCAACCATCACCAGCACCAAGCACGGTTACTCTTCTAGTTGTTACCAATGAAAAAATAAAAATAATTCACCAGCAGTAATGGCAAGACATGAAGCATATTTTAATTTAGCAAATGCACAAACATTGCCATAAAACATCAGTAGCTTGAGGTCTTCTTTAGAAATGAGCTGTCAGAAAGGGAAGGAAAAAAAACAAGGAGCAGTTCGTATCAAAAGGGCGTTGTCTGACTTGCTGGATTTACAGGCTTTATTCCATAGTACATAGGTCCTATTTAGGACTGTGAGTCTTTCAACCTGATCAGTATTCTTGCCTTCAGAGAATAAATACACAGTTTTTACATTGAGCTGAATATGAATGTGGCTGCAGACAATTTTTCACCTTTTCACTCAAGTGCTTACTCCCTCTTTTCCTCCTCCATAAAATATGCGGCTGAGCAGACTCCCTTGGAACTCACAGTGACATATGTAATTAATTAGCTGCATAATCTTAAATTGTTGTTCTATTTTTTATGTTAATTTTTGTAAGAGGAGGTTTAAATCATTAAACTGAACTCCTGGTGCTAACGACTGTAGTGATGGACCTGATTTGGAAGCACAAATCAAACAAATTAAAATCTGTAAAATATTTTTTCTGGTTTCAGACTGCATCTCAGCTCAGTTCAAATTTAGCTTCTTATTTAGTGTTCTAACCATTTTCAATCCCAATTTAAATTGGCACAGGTGGGTTTTAGAGATTTGTGTTCTATCCCTGGATACCCCAAATGTTTGCATCCCATGCTTCAATTTCTCTTTGTACAAATCTGTATTACTGCTAACTACTTCAAACTTAAAAATACCTTAAGAACAAGGGATTAAAAATCCTAATAAGGAGCAAATATGATAAAAAAATATTTGTTATGAGAGTGACATTTTACAGAGAAGCTTAAGGATTGTGACAAATTTTCTTTTGTCACAATCTCTTTTTTCTTGATATGTATTTTGTTTTACATATTTGTAGATAAATTATAAGTTAATTGACAATGTGGTTAGCACACATTGTGGTAATATGAAGTAAGTGTAGGTGCACAACCTCAAGGCTTCACTGAGCTTCTTTAAGGGACAATTGGAAAGGAAAATAATTTTTTACTGGTTTTGTCATTCAATTTTCAGCATATAACAACATCAAAGTTTCATGGTTCCCTTATGAGTTTCCTTCTGCTTATTTCCTGGAAGAAATATCTGTTCACTGGTTCTGATGAAGTATCCTGCAGAGCTAAATGCCCAGAATAGGAAATCTCAATCCATAATAGAAGACTGCTTACTCTCTTAGAGATGCACACCATCCCACAGCTGCCAAGCATATACCACCATATCAAGAAGTGTTAATAAAATGTGTGTCCTTGAAAAACTGGACAAATCATATGAAAAACAGACTGTATAAGTGTTTGAGTTTCAATCTCTTGTGATGTTGAATCCTTCAGTGCACCCAGCTCAATAAAGACCATTACTACAATTATTTAGAAAATTGTAGGGGTTTTGGTTTTCATTTATAGTGTAACCCATAGAATTATTGAAGTTACATGGAGGAAATGGGAGTGGTAAATGTTTTATTAATAATCAGTCATATTATGACTCAGTCATGGGTTAAGAAATTAGAAATGCATTTTCAGATTTGTTGAAGTACTAAACATCTTAAAAAATTTTCTGGCTAAATAATCTGTGCATTTTTCTAATGTAGAATAATCTTAGCTGAAATACATAAATATTGATACCTGAGGCACTTCTAAACGTTCTATGACAGGCATGGCCCACTTCTGAGTTTAGGGTAGACTTATCTTCTAAAAACATTTACTGAACCATAAGTAATTCACACTGAGGTGCACAAAGCCTAGAATAAACACAGCTCAATCTCACTTAAAGGATTTATTAGACTTGCTGGTGGAGTGTCTAAAGCAGACCTTCAACTTTCTCAGCTACAAGTAGGTATCCAGTGCTGACAATTCCTAACCATCAGCAGCTCCTGCTTCACTCTCCTTGTTGAAAGGACTGCTTTGCCCTGATAGCTAACCTAAATCATCTTTGCTGTTCATCATCATTTTCTGCTGGATGTTTTCCAGCTGGCACACACCCTTCATGAAGTCTTTTGCCCAAAGCCAGGTTGTATATGCTATCTGAGCCATTTGCAGTGCTGAGCAGAGCAGAAGGATTATTTGCCATGCTTTGTAATCTGTATTCCTGCCTAGTGTATGTCAGGAGGGTGTTTTGCAACAGCATGGCATTGTTGCAACTGGTGACTCCCTGCTAAGTTTAGTTCCTAGAACTTGTTTTTATTGAATATTGCCCTATTTTTTCAGACAATTTATCCAGTTAGTCAAGGTAATTTTGAATTCTAATCCTGTCCTCCGGCATCCAGTCTTTCTCAACTTGTCTTTTTCTGGAAATTTAATAAGCATGCTCTTCTTCCCATCTAGGTCATTAATGAATATATTGAATATAACACAGCCAGGGCAAACTCTTGCAGAATTCCATTTATGCATCTGTTTGCAAGAGGAATTCATGGCAGAGCAATCAGTAGAAGTTAGTAGCCAGATGCATCTAACTGTTACAATCATCTCTTCTTCTAAGTCAGCACACTTTGCCTTGAATGCAAAAAATTCAGATTCAAGCTGTACAGTTTAAAAATCCAAATATGATTGCATCTGCTCTCATCTGAGCAGTCTGTTTCACAAGGGACCCATTTCAAAGCTCATTATAGCTAATGAATGGCTCCTATAAATTTCAGTGGGCCATGAATCAGGGTTGAAAAAAGGCTAAACATGATCCTTCACTGACACTAAAATAAAGTTTTGCAGAAGTCAGCATTTTTTTTCTTTTTAAATATTTTGATTAATTAAATTAACAAGTCAGCAAAACTGGTCAAAATTTTATTTTTCTCAAATTTTGTATTTTCACCAAATGATCAAGGAATAAATTAAACACATTTCAAATTTACTATGCAAAAACCTAAGATAAATGAATAACCCACTCAAACCTAATTATCCAAAAAATACCTCAGCATGAGCTGATGATGGGCCTCACTGAAACAGATCTGTGTTCAGATGTGTGACTCTGAAAACAGAGTCAGCCTCTTCTACCTCTCACAGAGTTTAAAATGTTAAATACAGATTAGAGTTTCCTACAGCCTCTGGCAGTCAAATAATTTTGCTGTTTTGTAGCTGACAGCTTATCTACACAGATTCAGAGATAGTAAACTCATTGTAGAGGACTGCTGTTATTACCCTCAAATTATGTATCAGGGAGTCCCTTAAACTAATTTCTGCCTAGGCTACATTTTATTTCCTTTAAAAAATAAAAGTGGTTAAAGAGTTAACAGCAGCAAGAATTTTACTGTAGCCTTTTTGATGATTCCAGAAAATGGTTATTTTAATTCCAATGACTAGTTATCATCACAGTCAAAATTTTGCAGCCTGGAGTCTAAACTTGGCTCATTTCATGTCAGTTCACACACAATGACACTTGAAGGATCACAAGAGCCTTTCCCTTTTGTATTTCTGTTTTCCATACAATTACTTCAGGTGTGACCCCTAATTCTCCTCTTTCACTAGATAGAAGTAAGTGGCCTCACAGTCTTTTCATCCAACCTCCAGCTGTGGATCTTCACTAAATACTCCTTACATTTCCCTGCATCATCCTTCAATCTGATTCCACCAGAAATTTTTCACCAGATTCTAATGCTATCACTAAATTACATGCTCAGGCAACAACACAAGTTGTGTATCTTGAGCAAGACAGGGTTTTTAAAAATAGCTTCATTTCAAATGAAGGTGGTGAGGCCCTGGAACAGTTTGCCCAGACGTGTTTTGGGTGCCCCATCTCTGGAGGTGTTCAAGGCCAGGTTGGAAGCATCTTTGAGCCACCTGGTCTAGTGAGATGTGCCCTTGCCAAGGGCAGGGAGTTGGAAATAGATGACCTTTGATGTCCCTTGCAACACAAACCATTCTGTGGTTCTGTGAATTAACACTAGATGTCTGCAACATTCAAGTCCCTTCCCTTACACACTGGAGGCAGGCATCACCACAGTTTCCCATGACTTATCCCCTACTGTTTGGACTATCTTTACAGATTCTTTCAGCTGCCATTTTTGTTCCTGCCATAGTCCAGCATGCATTTCTGTACCTCACCTTCCACACTCCCCTCTATGTGTGCACTGCTTTCTGCATTTAATGACAAAGACCTGTTGCTCTCTATTTGTGTGAACTTGCTCAAACCAGGGTAACAGCAAGAGAGCACTCACTGATGAGTGTAGGGCAGCCCACCAGACACTGGGCAGGAGACTGTCCTATAAAAGGGACAGTGGGAGGGAGGATGGAATAGAGGAAAAGGAAGACTATTGAGAGACAGACTAGGGTCACATCTTCAAATAGACAGATTGTGTTTGCTAAAGATAAGCTCATAATATTTCCCCTTTGTATTTTTACATCAAAACTTATAATATTTCATCTTACTGGGCTGGGTTTTTTTTTTTTTACTGTAAGAGAGTTATTTTTCTCTGAATTTCAATTACCTTGATTGTCCTGTTCAGGGTGCCTTATGTGTCAGGTGTTCTGTTCATCCATCACTTTGCTATGGGAAGTGTTCCTCTTCCACGGGTGCAAACTGAGAATGTCAGAAGGGTTTTGCTGCTTGTTTGCCCAACGCTGAATATTTTCCTTGTGTGACACAGTTTGGCAATTTGGAGCTGGAAATATCTGATTTGTAGTTTGAAATCTGGAAAATCTGAAACCATGTAACAGCTGTCAACCTTCAGCTGGGACAGCCACTTATGTACCCTGCACAAAGATACTGCTGTTCACCTGGGCCCTCCTCCCTCTTGTCCTGCTCGCTTGTTTTGACTTGTTTTGGGTGCTTTAGGAAACAAATTGTGAATATGCCTATAGGGAAGCTGTTTGGGGGTTTTTTTTGCAAATACTCAAGTAGACACTTGCTGTGATAGTGTTACTTCCACATGTTCTTAGCTAGAGAGTCTAGCCTATCCTCCTATGAAAACATACCATTTATCTTTCAGTAGACAGGACAAGTATTGACCTGAGCACACATCACAAGAACCTGCAATGCTAACTGAAGTTATCATGCTAATGGTAAATCTTATCAGAAATTAGTAAAAAGGCCTTTTTTGTGTCAAAAAATATAGGGAGGAAAAAAATCAATATATTTTTACAACTTCACTTGTGATTTTTAGCTAGCTGCTTCAGCATCTGTTTTTTAGTTTTAATTTCAAGAAGAAAAAATTGGCACTTTTTTGTGGAAAGCACTGTGAAAATGTGAAAACCTTCTCAAAATGGTTTTGTAAATAAAGGAAAGCAAACCTATCTTCTCATAAAAATTACCAGGTTCATAACTTGGTGAAGAAAGAGTTTGCTAAATTTAGATTTTATTTGCATTACAACACAGTGTGAAACAATCCATTTTGGTGAAAAGGCACCATTCCATGATACTTTTTCAGCTAAACCAGCTGAGTTTTGATAGTTGCCATTCAGTCTAGGAACCATGTGGAAGTGAAAATTGACTCTGATGGAATTGTATTACGGGCATATTTGATGATTATGCAACACGCATGTGTGACTGAGACTTCTCTCCCTCCCTCAGCATGTCACATATTTGGCTGAGAAGAGCCACTTTATGCCTGGAGGCACAACTGCAGTGCCTGTTTTTGTGCCCAGCAGCAGGACCACCCTGGAGAGCAGGCATGGTCATCCACCAGCACCCCTTCCTCCTGCTTGTTTAACCAAGCCTCTGACTGTTCAGATTCATTCTGAGGGTCCTAACTCCCTGTCTTGGTAGAGTTCCATAGACAGGAGATTTGATATGTTTAGATATATAACTTTCTGGAGGAAATTTTGAAAGTACCCTGGGTATTCCAGTAGTTCATCTGAACTGCAGTATAACTTATGCACATCTCCACTTCTCTTCCACATGTGTGTACTTCATGCTGCTGCACTAAGTCTTCCAGTCTTGAAAGAAGTAACAGAGCTGGTCCTTACACAGTGGGAAAGAGTTTCTTTTCAGCAGTCCTAAATCCATCCTAAATTTAGAGCTTTCCACAACTGCTCTAGTCCTGTGATACAGAATGTCATCACAATCAAGGTTTTATGTCCCCAGCTTCCCACAGGGAGGAGTGAAACTGGTCCTGGTGGCAGGATTTGCAGTATGTTAGGTGCCTTCCCATCAGATAAAAGTGAAATCTAAGGTCCTTATGCTCAGGGAAAATCACTGACTTAACTTTATCAAACAAAAAATATTCCAGAATTTTCCCACATGCAAAACCAAGTTGTAAGGCTGTATCTCTTGAGAAAAGTAATCTGCAACTCAGTGACTTTAGTTTGTAAGCCTATTTGTATCAGATTCTGAAGTGAATGGTCTTTTGTTAATTAATTCGTTTATAAGACTGAGTTAAGTGTGCTACAATTCCCTTCTGAATTTCCCTTTTTAAAACAATCCATCCCACAGATCAGCTTTACATAATGGGAAAGGTACTTGTCAAATATAAATGCAACCTCAAGGAAACAGGCAGTCTCTAGTCATACTAGGGACTATAGAACTCTTGTATTAGTCAAAAAATTTAAAGGTTATTCTGAGTTCATTAAATACTGTTTGCCCGTGTGCACACATACATCTGTAAATTCATCTGTAGTTTTAAGAGATTTCTGATGGAAACAATTCTCATATAATCAAACCACCAGTTTGCCTCTGTACCTCTCCTCACAGGAGCTCTTGCATCTGTTGGCTGGTTTGAGGTGCAATTAGCTTACTAAAAATGAAGAAAATAAGCAGCTGAGTAGTGGAGTTTACTCCTGTATCCCAATTAAAGAGAAGGCCAACCTCAGGCCTTGTTCCAAGTTAAAGTATCTCTCCAGCCTGGCAGCTTTTGTTGCTGCTCCCATTTCAGAAGAAGCTTTCATCAGCATTTACATCTCTGTTGAGATACAGATCTCTTTCTTCTTTGGCATGAATACAAGAGAAACCACACATCATTTGATCTCTGGAACAACTGCTTAGTTTTGTCAGTGTGCATTTAGCAGTTAGACAGTGCCCCGGGACAAATGACTGAAATTCTGCTCACTTCTCAGCTTGGGCACCTCTGCTCTGACTACTTGGAAGTCCTGCCTTGCTGGGGCCCAGGACAGTGGTGAGTCACAGAAAAGAGAGGCACACTGCTGTGACCTTCCTCTCATCATTCATCAAAAGCAGTTTCCTGTAGGAAATGTGTGGAGAGCTAAATCCTGGTAGTGTACAGAGGGAATCTTCAAAGTGTGTGAACAGGGTCAAGCTCATAAGGGATGAGCAGGATAAGACACCAAAGTGGCCATCCAGAGCCTGAGAGCGTGTAGGGACAGCCATACCTAGGCATGCAGGGACCTGCACAGGAAGGTGCTTGCTGGGTTTGGCAGCAGCCAAGTGCCCATGTTTTATTTTCCTGTTCCTGTTCCCTTCACTGGGTTTCATCTTCCTTCTTTTGTTTTTTTCAAGAAAGGGAAAAAACTTTGCCTACTTTCTCTGCTGGTACTGTACTCTCTGGAAATGTAGATTATGCCTCAGAAAACAGAAATAACAACCTAGAGAAGCCCATGCCATCAGGGGAAGACCAGAGTAAGATCAGCCTTGAAACCCACCCATAACCAAGATCCTTCCTTCTCCCATGTGCTCGTGTCCTAAAACACATTATCATGAATGTGATGTGTTATTGACTCTCCAGCTCAGCCTTCATCCAGGCAAAGCCCCAGTGAAAACAGTGTCTCATGAGAATGAAAATTTGTCCAACACAAACTAAACAGAGATTTTATCAGAGAAGTTATTGCAGTCGGGCTAGAAATGACAGCTGACAGGGAAAAAAAAAAAAAAGGAAGGACAGCAGGTTTAGTGAGATCATAATGACTACTACAAACAGGGGAGATGTGGCTAAGTTATGTGCCAAAAATGTATCTCGTTGATGCAGCTATTCCTTTCTGATCTCTTCTGTGCCTGAAGAAACACAATAAATTATATGAAAGTATTTTTAACAGAGCTTTCTTGAATTAAGCCTGACTTCAGAAGTGCATTTTCCTCTGCTATCAAATGGCAAAATCCACACATGTAATTTAAAATTTATTGCAGCAGATGAAATGTGTGTTTGGCCCACAATCAGTAAGTAAAATTCACCAACTATTTTACAAAAGGCTGAATTTTTTTCATTCATATTTAGCTGTTGAATCTCTCTCTCGCTCCTTTACATGAAAAGAACTGATGATGTGCATATTTTCTTGAGGTTTTGGGTATTTTTTAAAACTTCTGTTAATTCTCCCATGAGCATTTTGACAGCAGGTCAGCAATCCTATTATGAAACAAACATCTTTCTGCCTCCAAATGGCAAAATCAAAACAAAATAGATAAATACTACCAGATGAAAAGACTTGTTACTTAAGACCACTAACCATTGGGGTTTTTTTCATGGCTCTCATCTTTTATTAAGTTTTGATTGGAAGATATTGAAAGTAAGTAGTATAACCTACAAAATGTGTATTATCTCTAGAAGACAATACAACTTCTCCTGTCATCCACAATCATTTTATGTAGTATTACTGACAACAGGAAATCATTGCCTGCTGTACATTTAAGATAAAAAAATACTGCATCAATAGGAGTAAAATCTTTTGTTCTGTGTATCTATATTTCAACTTGAATGTATATGTAATAGGTTTTTTTACACTCCCTCTCTGATATACCATGATGCTGAATGCAATGTACCTAGGAATATTTACCTCATGATAGACTAGATTATATGGATGTGGAAACTTAGCATCCTAGAAGTCCATCATCTTTCTTACCTGACTCATACAGTCAGAAAAATTTAACATCTGCCCCAGCAAGTGAAAATTATCAGGGCCTGACATGAATACTAGCCAGGTTGTGATTTAATGTCTATAAAACATTATGAACTCTTACATACTGTGTTTTGTAACTGAACTCATGTTTGGGTACTCAGTAGCTCTCCAGAACAGAAACAAGATCCACAGCATGACTTTGACATCAATTAAGCTTTTATCACTTATGAGCAAAAACAAGTCAGACTGAATTTTTGGGTTTCTGTGTCATGAAGGGAGAAGGACTAGGCAGAACTAAAAACATATACTGCAGTTACATTTTTAAGGATGTCCTTGATGAGACCAATTTTTTCAGGATCCAAGTCTTTCGGAATTCACAGAGCTTTGAAAGCTTTTTTTTAATAAAAATATGCTGTTTGCATGTGTTTTCAATTCATTCACTCATTCATTTATTCATTCATTCATTCATTCATTCTTCTAAATATTCTGTGTTTGGCAAAACGGGACGTAAATTTAGTCTGCAGCTGTTCGCACAAGCTGTTGGGTTTAATTGAAAGTAGAAGTGATCCAGTGTCAAAGTGGGCATTAAAACAGAAGTCTGCTGGAAATCTTGGGCATGGTGCATGAGGCTGATAAACTCCCTGGCTGCTGAGCCAGGGCTGTGCGGTGCTCTGGAGGGAAGGAGTCCCTCCTCTAAAAAGTGAGACTTGTGTTTGTCCTAACACAGATGATGGCTGTACAGAGTTAGCAGTGTGCCTCTGCATTCAGCACAATTGAAAACCGTGTTTGGCAAGTGTTTTCTCCGTTTGGCTTGGTCCTTTCATATGTATATGGATAAGCAAATTAAACTCCATTCTTAGTGTGGTAATGGTTGGACTATGCAAAGCAAAGCAAACACACACAGCAGACAGTGTTGCTGGCTCTTACTGATGTTTCAGGTACCAACCTATTACCAGGTAGGGATTTTCTTCTTGGGACAGCCTCTTTTCATTGCCCACTAAATTCCACATCAAATGTAGTGCCCTTTGCTGTTCAGCAATCCCACTTTATATTTATTTATCTGAAGAAACCAAAAGTCACTACTGGCAAATAATTGTGGCTTGCCTCCTTTACCCTGGAGAAAGTGAGTTCACAGGACTCACTTGGCAGCTCTGAGAAGGCAGTTGAGTGAAGTTTGGAGGTAATGCTTTTGCAATAGGAAGGATTTGCAAGGATAGGCAGCATCCTTGCAACAGGTTGATTGCTTTAATGGAGAAGAAAATCTTCATACCTGTTGCCAGGCATCCATGTCTGATCTTTGATTATGAGCATGAAAATACCTAAAAACAAAAACCACGGACCAACGAACAAAAAAAAACCCACCACAAAACAAAACAAAACAAAACAAAACAAAACAAAACAAAACAAAACAAAACAAAACAAAACAAAACAAAACAAAACAAAACAAAACAAAACAAAACAAAAAAATCCCAAACCTCTGAAAAGTAGAGGATAGAAGGCGACTAAGGGGTTAAAAATTGCGAGAGCTGTGTAAGAAGGGACAGCAGTGCAAAGGGGGAAATCTCTGCAGTTCTGAGAGTTAAAACTGCTTCCTCCGGGTAGTTAAAACCCCGACCGTCTGCTCCTTGCAATGGGAAGCAGGGAAGCAGGCGGCGGTAGTAGTTCAACACCTTATTTGCAGGCTGAAGGGGTTTTCTTTGCCGGCCGCCTTTCCTTTGAGAGGACACCTTTGCCCGCTGTGCCCATTCCCCTGTATTGTCACCGTGTCGTTCCGCCCCCCCCGAGCCCCGGGAGCCGCCGCCAGTGCCTCCCGTTAGCCCTTCCCAAACCGGGTGCCAACAGGGTAGCAAGAATTTAATAACACGCTGTACATTTTGATTTTAAAAAAAAAAAAAAAAAAAAAAAAAAAAGGTGCTTTCTAAAACTAAACTCGGGAGCAGCGTTAATTAACTGTGGAGTAATTTTAATTGTCAGGAACACACTTTCTACCTTTCCCGCGCACGAGTCGGTGAAGAGAACACCTGAGCTACCCTGAGAAGCTAAATTTACAAAATATAGGAAAGCACTTTGGAGCGTCTCCTGGGGACAGAGATTTCTGCAATAAACTCGAGGAAGGAAAGGGGAAAAAAAAGTCTCAGAGCTAGCGTTAAACGACATGAATGAGTTTAGCAACTCAGCCAAAAGCCCTTGTCACCCTGTCACCTCCCCCTCCCTGAAGCTTTCAAAGAATTCGGGAATGAAACATGTAAAATAAACCCCCAATCCTTCCCTAGTGGCTGCTTTCGCGTTTCCAGCGTCTCTTCATCCGAGGCAAGGACACCGTCCTGCTGCGGCGGGGATCCCCGGCCGCCCCATTTCCAGCCGCCGCGTGAATGCTCGGCAGAGCCTGGGGGGCTGCAGGCACCTTCTCTCACCTATTTCCTGGCGATTTCATGGAGATTCATTGTCCCATAAAGGCGTGGAGCTCCTCATCTGCCCGCAGAAACGAATTCTGGACTATTTGCTCTGCAAAAAAATAAGCCCACCGTCCTAAGGAGTGTCGCGATGTGTTCCTCGGGGGAAGGCAGGGCACTTCGAAAAAGCGGAGAATTGGCTGTGATTTGGAGTAAAACGCCCTGAGTTTGAAGGACGCGTGCGATGCGGGCAGGGGCGGCCATCCCGCGCCTCCCGCCGCGCCCGCACGGCTCAGCCGCAGAGCTCCAGCCCTGCTGGGGCGGCTCGGTCCCCTCGGGGGTCCCGCTGCCGACGGGGCGCACACGCCGGGTGGCGCTGCGAGCCCGCGGCGGCCCCCGCCGCGCCGTCCCCGCTCCCCCGTGTGCGCCGTGTGTCCGCGCCGGGGCGGGAAAGGGGAAGGGGGCGATGGGGAGGCAGCTAATCGCTCTCGAAAGAAGCACCGGGGCAGCGATGGAGAGAAAGTCCGGGCGAGGTGCAGAGCCTTCTGCTCAGCAGCAAGTGGGATGTGCGAGTGGCCGGCTTGATCGCCAGCGGAAGGAGAGCTGGTGAGGCGTGGGGGACAGCTGGAGGCTGCACTGAGTGCACAGGCACACGCATG
>VWZP01002315.1:0-33423 GCA_013396995.1 Dicaeum eximium | reverse complement strand
CCTCTTCCTCCTCCTCCCCAGCACCACCGCAGTACTGACCCACCACAGTCCAGAGGAGAGGGCACCGAGCCGGGTGCTGCCCGCTGTGCCAGAAGGGTGCAGGCGTGGCAGGCACCCGCGCAGGCAGCTGCCTCCTGCCGTGGGCCAGGCAGGCTGGGGCCGAGCCTGGCAGTAACCAGTCTGGTTTGTCAGCTCCTGGAAGCAGCTTAAATGCAGGGAGCCCGGGGCAGGCAGCCTGTACCAATCAGCTCCTGCCAGAGCTGGGGAGGAGCTGGGCCCACGGCCGCCTCTTCTCCTTGCCCAGCGCAAGTGGAGTCACCTCTGCGGCCAGTGCTGCCCACACCACTGTCCCTGGGGCACGGCAGCATGGCCCTGTGCTCTACCAGTACAGCCTCCCAACACGGCCCTGTGCTCCTCCAGTGAGGTCCCTGAGCTCACATCCCGTACAGCCCCCAGGAATGGACCCTGGACAGTTCCCAGAACAGGCCCTGTGCTGTCCCAGTCCATCTCCCTGTCCCTCACACTGGTCCCTGTGCTGAGCAGCTTGCAGGGCCTGGAAGTTTCCTTCCAGGTTTCCTGCCTGGACAGTGCCCCAGATGAGGGCATGGTGGCACCAGAGTGATGACTACCATGCAGCAGCTCTGCACTGGCCCCACTGTCCCTGGCACATGGGGACACAGCCCAGCCAGGGTCTGCAAGTCCAAGAGCTGCTCAGAGCAAAGCAGTGGGGTGGGGAGTCCCCAAACCACCCTGTTCCCCCTCACTGCGGTGCCTCAGCTCTTGCAATGCCCTGGGCACTGCCTGCACCTGCAGGACCCCATGACTCAACCATGGGAGAGTGGCTGGGTCACAAGCATAGCGTGGCACCGCTGTCCCTTCCTGTCCCAGCCTGCTCCCAGGGAATGTCCCTGCTGATTCATGCCCTGGGTCCTAATTGCTGTTTACACAGTGGCACCCAGTTCGTTGAACTGGGAGAGGAAGGTGGTGGCACTGGTCCCACTGGGGCACGGGCAAGGCCAGGAGGGTGCACAGCCTTGAGGCTGCGGGGAAAGGACTGGAAGCAGCTGCCAGGATGTGGTAGAGGAGAGATGCAGCTGAGCAGGCACACAGGGAAGGGGATAACTCAGCAGGAACTTGGAGCTCAGACCTCAGCAGGCTCAGGATGATGAACTGGCAGCAGAGACAGAGGCATCAAGGCTTCCTCCTGTGCCTGTCCTGCTGGCCTTGGCCACTGGAGACAGAGGGAACAGGTCTGTCCAGGCCGCCTCCTCCTGCACCAAGCGCTGCTGAGTAATGCCAGGGTGGAGAGACTCCCATGCAACAGTTCCCTTCCTCTGGCCCTGCCACAAACAGTGGCCACTGCCACTGCCACAGCTCAAGCAACGCTCTTGGGTGGCACCCACCCCAGAGAGTCATCCCCGGGGCTGGGGCATGTGGGGCAGATCAGTGCCACACCAAAGCCAACCAGCAGAACCCCCAAGAGACCTCTGGCCCCAGCTTTGGTGGGTGTGGGCACAGGGAGCCAAACCCCCCAGGAGATGGGGTCCCCCCACTGCCATGCCCTGCTGCTGTTAGGGAGGGACTGGTTGAGTAAATCCACCCCTATCCTGGCTGGGGTAATCCCAGTCCGAGAAAGGCATCAGAGGCAGATCCTTTTGCTGGCTTGTTTATTCAGGCAGTCTGTGGGGAGGGGGAGGCAGGAGCCAGGCTCACGACCAGGTTTCAGACTGGAAGCGCTGGGACCGTTCCAGGGCTTTTAAATGCTCCTCTGCTTCCGAGGGGGACAGGCCACCCTCCACCTGCAACACTGACTGCAGGGCCTTGGCCACTGCTGCTGGCATCTCCTTGGCATTCCTGGGGAGAGAGCAGGACACAGTGGAGGGTGAGCAGGAACATGGGGGGCAGAGCAACAGCCCCAGTGCTCTGGGATCAGGAATCAGCAGTCCCTGTGGGCCAAGCCCACCACAGGGCAGTGGGAACCTGCCTTGTCCTGCCATAGGCTGCCTGGCAGGGTAAATGACAGGTTGAGAGGCAGCTCCTACCACTCCCTCGAGAGTAGGGCCGTCATCCACAGGGCTCCTCGGCACAGGCATGTGCAGGCAAAAACATGGCCTTGGGCCCCAGACCCCAGGGAAGGAGCACCCCAGGTCAGGAGCCCAAACACCAGCCCCACACAGCTGCATTTGCCAGCATCCTCATTAGAGAGACACAGGCAACATGCATGGGTTGGAATTTAGCGGCAGGAGGGCAGGAACCTGTCCTTTCATCTCTGGAATCACTCCATGTCAAACATGTCTGATCCTCAGCTGGGCAGGAGCAGCCGCTCCCGTCCTGCTGCTGCCTGCTCTCAAGAAATCCAAAATGATTGGTTTGATAGTGACATTTGGAAGCAAAGCCAGTTCAAACCTCAAAATCAGAGAAATGCTGGAGAAAGCATCAAGCCCCTGTGTAGAAATACCCAAACAGAACTCAGCACTTTCAAGCACAATTATTTCTTAGGGGAAATCAGAAATTCTGACTTTTTTTTTTTCCTGGAGAGATTTTCATTTGATGAACTGCCTGTGCGACAAAAAAAAATCTAATAAAAAATTTCCCAGCCTGCTCCAATTGGCACGAGCATCTGGCAACAACGTCCTTGCTGTTTCCCAAGAACAAGGCAGAATTCTGACTTGCATTTGAAGCTGATTAACATCCCAAAATACCCAGGAAGGAGGTCTTCTTTTTTTGGAAGAGTCCCATTGTTTCTGAGTCAGGCACTGATATGCAAGTACAAGATAATGGAGCTGGGGCTTTGTGATGGAAAACATGTCAAATAGCTTTTTTTTTTTTTTTTTTCCAAAGAAATAGACATTTTCAACCTTTTTGCCCCTGAGTGAGACAAGCTAGGAGCAATCATAGAGCAGATGCAGCCCTGGCTCCCCAGAGCCTGCCTGGCTCGGGAAGGGAAGGCAGCCCCAAGTGTCTCATGGCCCTGGGTTTAGGGTCATACAGCTCAGGACTCACTTCCCCCAGCTTTCTCCGAGTCTGGCTGAGACTGAATTTGGGGGGAAAAAAGGATCACCCACCTGCGCTTTCCTGCCTGGCACCTCACTGACAGTTCAGTCTGTGGGCCAGGAGGGGCATGGTGATCCTGGAAGCCTTTCTACAGGGTTTGAGCTGTTCAGGAAAGGAGAACAGTGTCCTCGGCAATCAGCACAATGTCACTTGTACAGGGAGGATGAGGCTCTGGGATCCCCCCTGCCTGATGGGGGCTCAGGGATACCCCACACCAGGGACAAAGCCCCCAACAAGAGGAGTCTCAGAGCAACCCTGATGTGCAAAATACCATCCCCATGGCCACACAAAATGTGCCATGGGGACGGCTGTGCAAGCCCTGCTCCTTCCAAGAAACTGATCCTCTCTGGGGATCTCTATCAGCACCAAAAAGTAGGAAAGAGAATGGAAGGAGAGAATAAAGCCATGACCCAACAGCTCAATAGTCTCAGCATTTGGGCTGTGGATGTAGGCACAACCCCAAGTCCCAGGTGCTCCAAACCCCAGACCCAAGGGCAGGAATGCCCAGTTTTGGATGAGGCCCCAGGAAGCCCCGTGCTGCAGCAGTGAAGCATGGAGTGGGGTGGCCTGGCCTCCACTGCCCGGGAAGTAAACACGAATCTCCTTCTCCCAGGAATGCAGTGAGGCCAGTCTCACCGGCGAGGCGCATGGGGAGTTCCTGCTCTTGTGAAGGACAGGCAGGAAAGAACTTCCTGCAATCGGTGCTGGTGTCAACAGCCAGGCCCAGGCCTGCACTCCCCAGGTCACAGGGTGCACGACAAATGCCATGGGCAGGCTCTGCCCAGCTCGAGGAGCCCAGAGCATTTCCCAATCCTCGCCCTGGGCAGCAGGGAGCGGCCTCTCCCTGCAGTGCAGACGGGTCAAGGGCTCTGCCCAGGACATGGGCACAGAGCTCAGAGCAGAGCTGCTGACGCAGCCAGACCCCACCTTCTGGCCAGCAGCTCCAGATGTGCAACCAGCCCCAGACAAGCACCTGTAGAGGGACTGCGCTGTCCAAGGAGACTGGCTGTGGTGCAACAGGGCTTGTCCCTGCCCCGGGAGGAGCTTTGGGTGCAAAGAGCCAGAGAATGTGCCAAGGCTCCCAAAGCTGCTCCTGAGCCCCAGCACCGCTGGGGATCCTGCCCACACAAGTGGCAACAGGCACCACACAAGCCTTCTCTCCAGTTTCATCGAACACTGCTGGAGGAGAGGGCTGTGCAGGGGCCAGGCCTCTCCTGTGTGTGGATGGGCTGTGGGTCAGAGGCTGGGTAGGTGGAGGGTTGGGCAGGTGGCATTGGCTGGAGAAGCTTTACCAGTTCCAGCTGTGCTCCTCCTAATGGGAGCATGGAGTAGGTGACAAATGTCCCTCTCAGCCCAGGGCTCCCAGAGCAGGACATACAGAGAGGAGGAATGAGCTACCCCTCTGCAACAGAGGGCTGAGCTGAGGAAATGCCTCCAGGTGGGTGAAGAAGCAGAAATGTGCAGCCCTGCTTCCCCAAGCCCTGCACAAAGACCACTTACTCACCCAGCGAGGTAGATGTGAGCATTCCCACAGCTCAGCAGTTCCCACACCAGCCTCCCATTCTCCCGGATGCGGTGCTGGACATACACCTTCTCCTCCTGCAGGGAAACAAGGCACTGAGCCCACCAGCTCTGGAGCAGCCCCAGCTCCTGCTCTCAGGACTGTTCTCAGGGGCTGTTTGCAGGAGCTCAGGGCAGCACAGCCCCCTGGAACTGGAGGCACTGGGAGAAGCAGTTGGATAAATGACCAGTGTGGGGAAGAGGAACCCCACACCCGATGTCTGCACCGGGATGGGCTGGTGGGAGATGGGTGCAGCAGCAGGAGCTTCAGTGGCAAACACTGGGCCCCAAGCAGACCCCAAATCCTTTGGGTGTCCATTGGTCAGGACCATGACCTGGGGAGGCACTGCAAGTGTTTCCCTCCTGCCCTCTTCTCCCAGCATGAGCAGAGGAGGCTCTGTGGCCCCTCTGTGCCAAGTTTGCTACAGGACAGAGATCCTTCCCTGCATCCCTGACTGCTGGAGACCTGAAACAGCTTGGAAAGGCAGAAAGCTTGGAGGGACAGCCTCAGCCCCAGTCCCTGCCCCTCCACTGTACTAAGGGACTGGATGAGGACTGGCTCTGGGCACAGTACAGCCCAGTCAAGGAGAGCTCCCAAACAGTTAATCCACAAGATTTCAAGCATCCAAGCAACTGCCTACAGTCCTGGCTTCTGCCCAAGAGAACACCATTGCCAACGTGCCTGAACTCACTGCTGGCCTACAGGGCTCCCATGACAAAGGTGACACTGTGATGAAGGCCAGGCCCTGTGCTTGGTGTCCCCCCACGCCCGATTCTGCACAGTGGTGAGCTGAGCCATGGGCACAGCCTCCTCCCCATGCTCCCCTCTCCAAAGGCAGGATAGCTCTCACTGTGGCTCAGGTCCTGCAGGCTGGAGATGCGTGTGGAAACAGCCCTAAGCAGCTCCAGCCCAGGCTGTCACAGGAGCTGGCCACTGCAGGTCCCACAGGTCCACTGGCTGATGGCCCTGGAGTGCCAGCTCAGCCTGGGCACAACTCTGACTGGGCAGTGCCCTCACCAGCACCAGCACAGCCAGCCTCAGCTTCATTAACAGTAACCAGCTCGGTGCTGCCAGAGGCCCTGCCAGCCAGGCTGGGCTCCAAGGGGATCCTCTAAGGACCTAGAAACCAGAGCATCCCAGTGGCTAACTGGGGTCACGATGTCGCAGGGCATCCATGTTCGGCTGGGGCCAGTCTGCACTGTGGGTGGATGTGCTGGGACAGAAGGTCACTGCAAAGGGACTTTAGAGAAGACCAAAACCTTGCCCAACTATGGAGCATCCCAGCCCTCACCTGGGTCTTTGATAACAAACTTTTTGATGAGTTAAAGGCTGTGGTATCTCCTGAGGCCAAAGGCACAATGAGCCCAATGTGGCTCATCCCACCTGGCTGTGCTCCCACTCTGCCTTGGGGGCAGAGGACTCTGGTGGCAAACTGTTTTGGCCTGTGGAGCAGGAGAGAGGGGATACTCCAAAGGAAGTCTCATCCCTCCACAGTCAGCAAGAGCAGAAGGTGACTCTGGCTACCCTCCAGATTCAGAGAGCAGCAGGTGCCCATTCACTGGTCATTCAACACCCCTCTGCAGTGTTGCTCCTGTTCGTCACAGACTTGGAAAGCCTTCACAGAAGCACCCAGCTCCTGCCTTACAAGTGAGCGGATAAAAGACACTGAATTCATGTCAACACATGCACACAGCCAGGAGAAAGGGCTGGGGCTGGTGCAGCTGAGCTACTGAGAGATCACCATTCCCTTTTTATCACATCTCTGTTCCAAAGCCAGGCTGAGCTTTCAGTGCCATCAAGGGACAGAGGAAGGCAGTGAAACAGATCTCCAGCTCAGGGAGCCTCTCTGGCAGCACTGCAGCCTCAAGGGGGGATGAGGGCTGCCCACCAGAGACACTGCCTGGGAAAGCAGGAAGCAAAGTGAGGGGCTGAGTTGTAGGTGTGCTCATACCCATTGGGAGCTTTCCTCTGTATCTCTGGGACTTAGAGAGAACTGGCACAGAGGCCAAGCTCCTCAGCTTCAGACATGGCTCAGAGAGACACCATGAGGAGGGTGGTACTTAACCAAGAAGTTATTGCCTGGTGACCCTCCAAGAGGCTTGGGAGCCTTTTATCACTCACATGGTCCAGCCAAACAAAGCTGGTTAATGCCTTATCTGCTCTGCTGCTCTCCAGCCTTGTCCCAGCAACCTTTCCAGCTCAACTTTGCCAGATACATCCTGGCAGGGCAGGAGGGGATCTCAGCCAGCACTGAGGTGTGTGGGGGAGTGAGGTGCACACCGTGCCACCTCACCAGATCCCTTACAGGTCATGCCAACAGGTACAGGGGATAGACACACTGACAGAGTCCCACCAGTACTGCCTGAGCTGCTCTTGTACCCATTCTCCTCTTCTGGGCACTAACCTGGTCCCTGGAGAAGGCCGTGAAGAGTGTCAGGAAGCCCTTTGTCACCAGCTCTTCCCACTCTGTCTGGCAGTAGAAGTCCTTGGATTTGTATCGGCAGCCAAAGAAGAGGCAGTTCCCTGCAAGAACAGAGCACCAGGGCTGTGCTGGGAGCACCCAGTGCTGGGCACTGCTGGTGCCATCTGGCTGACAGCCCCAGCCTGCAGAGCCACGAGCATGAAGTGAGCATGAAGTCAAGTGAGCTGTGGCAACCAGAGGCCCCTGTCTGCTGGAAAAGGAGGAGGGCAGAAAGTGTACCCCAGGGCTGCCTGTTCCCGGAGCCAAGGGAATGAGGATGGGACAAGCTGTAGCAGCAGCTGAGCTCAGTAACCCATGTTCACTCTCAGAGAGCCAAGAAAGAGCCTCTGCAGAGCCTGACCCAACCCAAGGACCTGCCCTGCAGCACAGCCTGTGAATAACCACAGAGGCTGCACACAGCAGACTCTGGGCCTCACCTGCCCCAGAGCTCAGCCTGCTTCTGCTCAACACAGCAATGCCTGACCTGGTGGAACCCACATGAGCCCTCAGTCCATCCTTCCATCTGCTGACACAGACCTGCCTGTGCAAGGGGCGCTGCCCATGAACATCCCTCACCTCTACGTCCCAGTGCCACCCGCTCCTGTATCGCTGCTCGGAAAGGTGCCACCCCTGTGCCAGGGCCAATCATGATCACAGGGGTGGCAGGGTCAGCTGGGAACTTCATTCCTCCTTTCTTCACCCAAAGAGGCACACAGACATCACCTGTGAAACAGAGAGACTGACAAGCATCACCCCACCACCACTGCCCTGAGCCTGCCTGTGGAGGGTGAGTGGGGACCCAGCTCTTCCAGGGTCTCTCCAAAGACACAGACAGACCTGGCTCATCACCCCCTGGCAATAAGGGAACACTGTGTATGTGTGAAAAGCAGTTCAGCCGTCGCAGCACTGCCTCTGCAATAACCTGAGTGAAGCCCAGAGCAAGGCAAGAGCTCTCCAGCACACGGGCTGTGAGACAGCCCTCTCCTCACACAGCCTGTGCCAGGGAAGACAGGAATGGAGGCAAGCAGAGATCCCAACGTGGCTGGATGTAAGGGAGGCCCTAAGGCTGCCAGAGCTCCAGGAGCATTTGGACAAGGCTCTCAGAGATGCACAGGGTGGGATTGTTGGGGTGTCTGGGCAGGCCCGGGAGTTGGACTTGATCCTTATAAGTCTGTTCCAACTCAGCTTTTTCTGTAATTCTCTGAAAGAAGGGACCAGCCTTCCCAGAGCCGTGGCTATGGGACTGATGGTGCCCAGCAGTCAGAGTGCTACCAGCTCCAGGACACCAGGAGCAGCCCACAGTGGGATAGCAGGGTCGAGCAGCTGGGAGAAACCCAGATCAGGGTAAGCTGGAGAGGCACACCGTGGTCTGATGGGGCTGTGAGGAAGGACAGCAGGACCATCCTGCCAAGCCAGTGTGCCATGGAGCTGGTGCTCCAGCCAGGCAGGTCCTGCACACGGTCAGCACCCACACAGCTCCATCACAGGCCTGAGGGGTGAGCACTGGGTACTGTGGGAAGCACTCAGGATTCTCACAGAGTCCAAGCACTTACCTTGCTCTGGGTTTAGAGAAGCCAGCCAGGTGGAGCAGAGCCCACAGCGGGGTTTGCTGAGCCGTGTCTTGTACCGCACCACAGCCACGAGGATCTGTATCCGCTCGGGATAGGCCTGTGTCACACAGAGCCATGAGCACACACCCAGCTCTTCAAGGAGAGCCTAGTCCCTCCTCCAGGGACAGAGCCTGTGCCCAGCTCCCAGGAGGCTGCCTGCAACACCCGTCCTAGCCTGGCACAGCCACTTACAATGGAGCACACCTTTGCTCAAAACTTTTCCAATGGGGAAGGGAGTTTTGCTGGAGAACCACTGCTACAGGAATGCTCTGCACAGCTGGCAACAGTGATGGTGACTGTCCAACCCAAGAGGCTCCCCTGGAGGACAGATCCAGCCATGCATGGGCTGAGTCTGCAGGCAGCCGGGCCGGTCCCACTGCCACCTCCTGGCAAGAGCAGGGAGCAGCACTCCCCCCTGCCCAGCTCCCGGGACACTCCCGTGGCACCACACCTCACTGCTCCCAGGGATAGCGACACCAGACCTCTGAGGTGTACTGGGACAGTACTGGCACTTGCAGGGCTGCAGGAGAGCATGCGTCCTAATCTGAAGGCTGGCCTAGCCCTGAAGTTTGCATCCAGCACATCAGGCTGCTGCAGGCTCAGCACGGAGCAGGGATTTGGGTGGGCTCTGGAGGCTCCAGGGACACCCATGCAACAGTCAGTGCAGGGCCTGCCAGACCCTCTGTTCAGAGTCTGAAATGAGGCCAGAAGGGCTGAGCTCTTACCAGCATGGAGGAAGCGATGGAGAAGGCGCGGGGTCTGATGCGAGGGATGAGGTTGAGTAGGTAATCGGCTGGGATGGCACATGTGCTGTGAGGGAAATCCCACATGACCTGCAAAGCCAACAGCGTGAGGCCTGGTGACCCCAGAAGGCAGCCTGCCTGCCCTCAGGGTGCCAAAGGCTGTCCCAAACAGCTGTGCCACGCTGCCCTCAGCCAAAGGCACCACACGGGGCACCTCTGAGCACCAACTACCCTGTCCCATTGCCCTCTGCCCCCCAGAGCAGCACAGAGCCCACAAGGATCTAGAACTGGTCTTAACTGCTGGTGGAAATCCATGGATACCCACAGAAAGTGGGTGAAGTAGATGAAACTCCTCAGCCAAGAAATTATGGCTGATGGTGTCCTGGGTGCCTTCAGCCCCAGCACAGCCCTCACGGGGCAGGTCTGTCCTGCTCCCAGCCCCACCTCCAGTGTGGTCCTGCGGGGCCGGTTGCAGTAGCTGTACAGCTCCTCCTGGCCCTGTGCTGAGCTGAACTCCTGCAGCTTCTCCCGCTCCAGCTCATTTGTGGAGAAGTAGGCCAGGAGCTCGAAGAAGGAGCGCCGTGGCACACAGGAAATGTCCAGGTAGTGTGTGACCAGGTACTGGATGGTGCAGGGCTGTGGCAGGAGGGGAGGGAGGGATGTGCCTGCAAGGCAAGGCAGCAGGGACAGCTCAGGGCCAGCACCTGCCTGCCTGCTGTCCCCAGAGCAGGGCAGTCCTGCTGCCTGTAACACCACATGCTGCACCCACATGCTACTGGCGCCAACTCCACTCATCCCTGTTCCCACCATGGGCCTCCACTCCCTCCTGCTCTCCCCAGTTGGCTTTTCAAGCCCACAAGTTTGCAAAAGAGGAAGTCTGCAGTGCTCAACCGTCCCTTACTTTTGGCAGGTGCTTTGGGATAATGCCTTATCCACATGACTCCCACCCCGCCTGCACACAGTGCAGGGGAAGGAACCAGCAGTGTCATGTGTCAGGCTTGTCTCTCCCAAGGGTGTGGAGCAGCCTGAATTTCTCTTTGGTTTGTCTGCTAAGCAAACATTCTAGCATGGACGAGCACAGGAAGCTGGAGGTGGAATGGGTGCTCAGGAGCCAGGAGAAAAACTCTCCCTGTCCCACACAGGAACCAAGAGCTCTGGGGAGCCTACAAGGGGTTCCTCTGCTTGCTTGTGCTGATTTATGGCTGCAGAAGCCCTTCAGGAGGTTTCTGGGGCACAGGCAGAGCGGGGAGACCTGCACACTGCATGCAGGGAAGTACAAGATTCCCAGTTTGGGCCTGGGGCTGAGGAGGCTGCAGGATCCTCCCCACTCTGTGCTGAGGCTGCCAAGGTACAAGGCCCAGGTGGAGCCTGGCACTGCTGCATTCTTCCAGTCACACTGGCCCTGCACAGGATCCACACACACAGCACTGCAGGGAAAGACAGGCAGGTGCCCTGTATCCATCCAACACTTCCAACCTCTACAGCAAAGGAAGAGCAGAGCTCCAGGCTGGGCCAGCACTCAAGCCCTGTCTCAGCAGGAAGGGAAAGGAGCAGCAGGCAGGACCTACCAGGCTCTGTGGGCTCCAGCACAAAGCGTCTGTGTGGCTCCAGGTTCAGGAGCTGGCAGAACTGCTGCACATCTTCAGGGCAGTTCTGGGGCTGGATCATCACCACGTCCCCTGCACTGAACCTGGGGATGCAGGGGGAGCTGTCAAGTTCAGCTATGGGGCAGAGGCACAGGCACAGCTTGGCCACTCCGACCAGCACCCACACCAGGGGAGGCAAATTCCCAGTGCCACCAACTGGTCTGACAGGCAAAGGGAGTTGGTCCATGGGCAGGACTCCCACTCCATGCATGAGGACTTGCAGCAGGAACCATGACAACAAGACTGCTCCAGGACACCTGGTCCCACATGACAGAGCTTGGGGGAGTCAGGAAAATGCTCACGTGATCCCTGAGCCCGCGATGTCAAACTCGATGAGCCGGACATCCTGGAAATGGGATTGTGCTGTGACCCTCTGGTTGGACACCACGTGGGCAGCAAAGGAATGGAGCTCGCCGGGAGGAGCCTGGGGGGCTGCTGGCTGGAGCAGGTCACTGTCAGGGTGTGGGGAGTCCTCAGGCAGGTACCGCAGGGTGTATTTGGGGGGTGGGCTGTGGGGAGGAGAGCAATGTAATGGGGTTACCTCCATGCCACAGCTCCTCTGCTGCTGCAAGATGAGAGGCAGGGAGAGGCCTGGAGTATCCACCAGCCATTATCCCTGTACCCTGGAGCTGGCCTGTGTAAGGAAATGCAATGGAGACTGCCAGGAGGAGATCCCAAAGGCTCCAGAGCAGGCAGGGGGAGGCTAGCTGGGTACACACACTCTGCCAGGGCTGGCAGCACATCAGGACAGCAAGATGGGCAGAACCTAGCTGGGGCAGCTGCCAGACCCCCCAGGGGACAAGGGGACACCCATCCAGAGAGAGATGGGCCACCTGTTGCCAAAGCACAGGGGACACTGGGGACACCAGAAGCTGGGTGGGGAGTGTTCCTGCTCCAAACAGAGCAATCTCCACTGTGGAGAACAGCCGAGGAAGCAGAGCCTTTCACCCCAGCCAGTGCCAGTAGTCCCTGCTCACCCTCCGCACTCACCGCACGTCGGGACTGATGATCTCAAGGCCAGGAGGGAGAGGATACAAGGCAAGGATCTTGTCCCACAAGGCCACGAGCCAGGGATCAACCACTGCATCTGGCCTGCAAATGGGAAATTCAGGCTGCAGCAACATCATCCTTTCAGGGTACAGCCCTGCTACCCCTCCACATGCCCAACAACCATTCCTACAGTCACCCCAGGCCATTCCCTTCTAACTTCAGGATTGTGAAGAAACATCTCAGCCACTCTAAGCTCTCAATCACTCTCAAGGGCCCAACTACTGACACCTGAACAGGATCTCCAGCCCCTGAGCAGCACCTGTGGGGTCACCAAGTCCCTGAAACACTCATAGCCTTTACCCTGTGCCAGGTGAGCACAGCTGAGGCTGCTGCAATGCCTGCAGGTACAGGGTTGTGTGACACAGCCATGCCCTGCTCTGAACAGGGCTGGGGGTGAGCCAGGGGTCATGGGACACCCTGGAGAGGCAGGTGGCTCAGGTCCTGGCACAGGAGGGTTATGAGCAGAGATCAGCACGTTCCCAGAGAGCTGCAGGAGCAGCCTCATGGTGGGAGCAGCACACAGCCCTGCCATCAGCTCCAGGACAGAGCTGCAGGGCACCCCAGGGCCCCCCTGCCACCCCTCCTCTGGGCTCTTACCCCAGGTCATGCTGGTCATCTCCCAAGGCCACTGGCAGCAGTGGGTTGCCCCCGAGCTGGAGCAGCCGTTTGTGCAGCTTCTTTGCAACGAAATTAAACCTGAGCAGATAATAACACAGGGCAGGGCTTCTCCAGCAGCACAACAGGCACTGCCACAGCAGCAGCACACGCTGCCAGGGCCACCAGAGCAGCACACAGGCAGAGCCACATTGGCACTGTGACCTGGCCAATGCCCTGCCCAGCCTGTGCCCCAGCCTGTTCCAGTCCACAGAACCAGCTAGGTGCCACTTGCTGGCCCTCACAGGCTGTGCCCCAAGATGGGACAAGGGGAGGTCCAGTTTCCCTTCAGGGCAGCTTGTGCCCTGGGCCATAGAACATTTCCTTCCCTCCAGCCCCTCACTGCCCCACAGGGCTCAGGCACACCCGTCCCTCCCACTAGAGCTCTTTTAGGCACACAGGAACAACCTTCTGGGAGAGATCTGGGACCAACATGGCTGGCTGCCACCTCTGTTTGATGTCTCCTGTTGCCTTGGCCCATAGCTGTGATAAAAGACTGACACATTGTCTGACCCACTGCAGCAAAGCATCCTTGGTGAGGTTGGGAGGAAAGGAAAGGACAGAAACCTAATTCCAGGGGGTTAGGAGGGACACAGTAGGGCAAGGATGTTTAAGGTGGGAGTTACATTTTGTCTGAGCTGCTGCTCCAGAATCAGTCTGTCTCCCCTTACCCCCTTGGTTCTCCAGCCAGTCTGCTCTCGACTGCAGTCAGAGCTGTGAGGAACAGCTGCCCAGAGTTGCAGAGCTGCTTACTTGGGGTAGGAGGAGTCCCCGAGGCCCAGCACGGCGTAGTCCAGCTGGCACAGGGAGCCGGCAGGGAGGTTCTTCCGGAACAGGAACCGCCAGAACATCTGCGACACACACAGCCAGCCAGTCCTGCTGCTGCCATGGCACCTTCCTGCCTGCTTGTCCCTGCATCCCTGCTCACCCACCCACTGGGGCCTCCTGAATCCCAGCAGAGTGGGGAGTACGGCTTTCTGCAGAAGAGCCCCCTGCAATCACCTCAGCAGCCCCCTGCTCCTGTTCCCTGGGATGTGACTGGTGCTGCTGCAAAGCTCCCCCAGCAAAAATAACCCCTGCTCAAGCTGCTTAAGGAGAGAAAGCTCTGCAGCAGGAACATAAAAGCAACAGGACAGAAGCACGTCCTACCTTCATGTTGTCAGGTGGGTCTCCTTGGCCGGTGGTTGCACACACAAACACCACCAAAGGCTCATGGATGAGGTTGGCCTGTGGGTACAAACACGGCATCAGGTCAGCAGCCTCCAAACTGCTCTGGAGCCAGGCTGGGACAGCTGGGGGTGTTCAGCCTGGGGAAGAGAAGGCTCCAGTGAGAGCTCAGAGCCCCTTCCAGTGCCTAAAAGGGCTCCAGGAAAGCTGGAGGGGTACTAGGGACAAGGGACTGGAGCAGCAGGACAAGGGGGAATGTCCATAAGCTGAAGGAGAGCAGGTTTAGGTCAGATATTAGGAAGAAATTCTTCCCCGTGAGGGTGATGAGGTTCTGGCCACAGGTTGCCTGGAGAAATTGTGGGTGCCCCAACCCTGGAAGTATCCAAGGCCAGGATGGACAGGGCTTGGAGCAACCAGCACCAAGCCTGTCTGAGTTCAACAGTGTTTGGACAACACTCTCAGGGACAGGGTGGGATTGTTGGGGTGTCCTAGGCAGGGCCAGGAGTTGACTCAATGATCCTGATGGGTTGCTTCCAACTGAGCTTGTTCCATGATTCCATGGTGCTTTGGGAGGTGTCCCTGCCCATGGGGCTGGTGGGGCTGGAGCAGGAGCAGCAGTGCCTGGAGCAGCCCCTGTGTCCCACTCACCATGTCACAGCTGTCCAGGGCCTCCACTCGGCACTGCAAGTGCCGGCGCTTGGCTTCTCTGCCAACCCTCTCTGCTGTGTCCTGAGCTGTCCCAGTCTGGCTGCCAAAAAGCACAAGGAGTCTCCGTTCTGCCATCTGTGGAAGACAAGAGCAGGGAAGTCACAGGAGGGAAGGGAGAGGACGGGAGGCAGAGGTGGGGCTGTTCTGGGCCGAGCAGCACTGACCCCCCCAGGGGCTGACACAGCACCCAGCCAGCACAGGGATGGTGAATAGCTGGGATTCAGCAGTGGGATTCAAGGCTCCCAAGCTCTCTTCCCACCCCTGTGCAGCACTGAGGGAGTGATTCCATGTCCCAGCCAACAGAATAAACAGGGACACTACTGTGCTCCTTGTCCCCACTGTCAGGACAGGGCAGGGACTAAAATCCACATCCTGCCCGTTGAACTGCCCTCATCAGCACAGGGTGAGCACAGCCCTGGGATCGGCTGCTCCCCAATTCTGGTGTAACCTCCTGTGTGCCCTGGGTATCCTCCCTCACTTAAGGGGGCTGGGGCAGAGCCTGGAGGCTCAGTGACAGACAAAGGTGCGACCACACATGGAGCTCTCAGCCAGACTCTGACAGAGCAAAGGCCCAGCCTGGAGGGAATCCAGCCCTGGGACCTGTCTGAACTGCAAACAGCTGCCATCACCATGTGCCCATAGAATAATAATAAATTAAATCATAATAATAAAAAAATAAAATCGCAGAATTTATGGTTTGGGTTAGAAGAGACCTTAAAGCCCATCCCATCCCCCCCCTGCCAGGGACAGGGACCCCTCCCACTGTCCCAGGCTGCTCCAAGCCCCAGCCAACCCGGCCTTGTCAGGGATCCAGGGGCAGCCACAGCTGCTCTGGGCACCCTGTGCCAGGGCCTGCCCATCCTCACAGGGAACAATTCCTAATTCCCAATATCCCATCCATCCCTGCCCTCTGGCAGTGGGAAGCCATTCCCTGTGTCCTGTCCCTCCATCCCTTGCCCCCAGTCCCTCTCCAGCTCTCCTGTAGGCCCTGGCAGCGGCTCCCGGGGACTCCGTTCCGCAGGTGAGCACCCCCAGTCCCGGGGCCAGGCCTGGCCCGGCCCGGCCGCGCTGCAGGACTCACCATGCACCGGCCCCATCCCGCCGCTGACGTCACCACAGCGCGACAGCTCCCGCTGACGTCATCACCGAGGCTGAGGCGACGGGACTCCCCGCCTCCTGTCTCGTCATCTGATGACGTCATCTGCTCGTCGCCTCTCCCCGTGACGCCATCGCCCCGCGCCGCCGGGCCGGGCCGGGCCGGGCCTGGTGCCGGTGCCGGTGCCGGTGCCGGGTCAGGGGCTGGGGTTGGTGTCGGGCCCGATGCCTGTGCCGGTGCCGGGTTGGGAACTTGTGCCGGTGTCGGTGCTGGGCCGGGCCGGGCCGGTGCCGGTGCCGTAGCCCCGGACGATGCTGTTCTCCCTGCGCGAGCTCGTGCAGTGGCTCGGCTTCGCCACTTTCGAGATCTTCCTGCACGGGCTGGCCCTGCTCGCCTTCTCCGTGCTGCTCGTGCTCAAGGTGGACGGCGCGGCCGCCGCGCTCTCCTGGTGGATCGTGTTCGTGCCCTTCTTCGCCGCCGACGGGCTCAGCACCTACTTCACCACCATCGTGTCCGTGCGGCTGTTCCAGGACGGCGAGAAGCGCCTGGCGGTGCTGCGGCTCTTCTGGATCCTCACCATCCTCAGCCTCAAGTTCGTGTTCGAGATGCTGCTGTGCCAGAAGCTGGTGGAGCACACGCGGGAGCTCTGGTACGGACTCATCATGTCGCCCGTCTTCATCCTGCTCCAGCTGCTCATGATCCGGGCCTGCCGCGTGAACTGAGCCCCGGCGGAGGGGCCGTGCCCGGCGCTCCCGGGCTGTCCCCGTGCGGAGGGGCAGGCGGCAGGCTGGGACTGGCACAGGGACAGTGCCCCGGCCCGCGGCCGTGCTGCACAGCATCACGTTTCTCCAAAAGCTACACATCCCTGTTTGTGCTCCCTCAGCTCCTGCGTTGTCCTGTCTGGCAAGTGCGGCTGGGCGTGACAGTTATTTTATTTTAAAATAAAAATGCGTTGAAGGATTGGGTTTATTTATAAAATTCTTTTTGCCTAGAAAGCAGTTGTGCCTAAAACTGCTGCCTGGAGGATGGGCGGTTGTTGTAGATGTCCTGGTACAGCCCAGGGCCCTGCCCTGCCCTGCCCAGCAGCTGGCTCGTGGATTTCCGTCTGTCCCCTCACCTCCCTGAGCACTTCATACCTTCAGTGCACTGACAGGGTTTTGTAAGGTCATGTTCAGATCACTGATGTGCGTATTTTTGAACAGGAATATGATTTTTCTTCTTTGTTTTTCACTCTGTTTCCTAAATATGGAAACGGGGGTGTGGGGAGGGCAGGAGTGTGCATGGCTGCTGCTGGTTCTGAAGGGCGGCTCTCACTGAGCCCCAGCTTCGGGGCACAGCCCCCAGACCCCCGAGAGAACAGGAGGAATTCAGTATTCCCTGTGGAAGTGCAGACCAGTGTGTGAAGTGCCAGTGTTACGGGGATGCCCAGGGTGGGGTTGTTGGGATGTCTGTGCAGGGCCAGGCGTTGGACTGGATGGTCCCTGGGGGTCCCTCCCGCTCAGGAGATTCTGTGATTCTTGTACACCCTGAGGGGGCACTGGACCTGCCTCACAGGTGCTCTTCAGCTCCTGTTTCAGTTGGGATGCAATCTCCCAGGGCTCGGTGTCACCTGCCCCAGATGCTCAGGTTGTTCCACTTGGAGCCTCTCACTGGCTCCCCTGAGCCGAGGACATGTCACCTGGGAGGTGCTGGTCGCCTGCTCCTCGTCACCTCCAGCTCACACCAGTGTGAGCTCATCTCCCTCTTGCTGTGGTTGTGCCACACACCCCCGGTCACCCCGAGTGCACGGGCCACGGGTGTTCTGTCACCTGCTGTCACAGGAGGTGTCAGCAGCAGCCACAGGGTCACTGGTGTGGGGCTGGGTGGGGGCCATGGGGTGGGAGCTGCGTGGGGTCAGTGCCTGCTACAGCGCTGAGGAACTGAAGCAGGTGAGGGGCAGGAGAGGAGCAGGACAGGCAGCAAAGCCTCTGAGTCAGGAGGGGACACTCATGGAGTGGCCCTGGGGACCGATGGTGCCTTTGGACACTCCCACAGCTCCCAACCACCAGCTAATTAATAAACTAAGGAAGGGGCCCGTCAGACCCAAAGAAGATCAAACAGATGATCACATCCCTCAGCCTCGCCATGACGCTGCACGGGCATGGAGCCCTTTCCTGCTGCCCAGCCCTGGTGGGGCTGCCTGGACTGTGAGTCCCAAACTAACACCAGCCCTGTCACTGGGGTGCAGTGTCTGAGACGGGGACATCTCCCCATGTGCCACATCCCCCGTGTGCCACCTGCCTCACCTGCAAGTGCCTTTGCCAGTGTTTTGCTGCTGCCTTGGGGACAAACCAGTGGTCAGCGTGTCCCAGCTCTGCTTCTCTGAGGTAAGGCAGCTTCCATGGGGTGTGTGGGGACACAGGGGTGACACAACATTGCACAGTGACACTGGCTGTGCTGCCCTGGCAGGGCTGCTGGGGTGGGGGGATGGTCTGGCAGTCAGGACCACCCCATGTCCCTTCCCAGGATTCGTGCTTGGTGCAGAGGCCAGCAAGTCCTGAAACAAACCTTGTTGGGGCATTTGCCCTGGCACCCAGCAGTGTGCAGTGCTGGCACACCAGCCTGTGGCCACACAGAATTCTTTCTGGGAGCACCCCCCCATGGAGAAATCCTGCTGGAGCCTCCCCCCGCTGCCACAGCTTGAGGGGACCCTGACACCCATTCCCTGCCCAGTGCGAGCATCGAGGTGTCTGGCATGGGATGGAGACTCCTCAAGTCCCAGGCCAGCACTCCTTCCCATGCTGGAGTACACCCTGGCAAAGATGGAAATCTCACCTCTGGGTTTATTTTTGTTGCTGTGGTGGGTTGGGTATTGCTGCCAGCAGGTCCTTTCCCAAACCCAACAGCAGGTGAGTGCCCTGCTGGTCTGGCCGTGTGGGTACAGTGGGAGAGAGATGCAGCTTCCCAAAGCTGGTGCTGCAGATCCCAGCCCCAAGCCCCTCTGTACCCCTGGGCTGGTGGGGAAGGAGCCTCTGTGTGGCCCAGCCCAGGTGCCAAAGCAGCATTCCTGTGACGGGGGCAGTACCTGCCCCAGCTGCCACCCTTCTCCGTGTGTCCCAGCTCCTGCAGGAACAGGAGGAGCCCTTGGAGAGCCATCTGAAATTGGAGAGGGGTGCACTGCAGGGGAACAGCCAGTGCTGCCGTGTCCATACACAGAGCACAGCCTGCCTGGCGCAGCCCAGATGGGCTCCATGAACCAGGGGGACAGGGCTCCAGCATGGCCTGGGCCTCCAGAAGGGCAAGGGGGCTCCCAAAAGACATCTGGGAATGGGTGGCCCAAGGGACCTCCATCCCTCCCTGCAACTTGCCATGGGCAGCACCTGAAGACAAGGAAGCTTCAAATGGCCCAAATTCCACCAGTCCTACTGGAATCAGAGTGGAAGGGAGGGCTGGAGCTGGTCTCTGCTGGGACAAGTCACAGCAAGACCCAGAGAACGGCTGGCAGAAGACCTGGGGCAAGAGCGAGCGGAGCCGCTCACCTGGAGACATGGGACATGCTCAGAGCCACCGCCTGCACCTCCCACCCTGGGACTGGGCTGACCTCACAGAGCAGAAACTGAGTTCTGGGAAATGAGACTCCCTTTTTTAACCGTGAGTCAGGGTGCTTTCCTTTTGGAAGGCACCAGGAAGGTTGGCAATGGAGGTGATGTCATTTCACAAACACCAGTCAGCCCAATGCCTGGCTGGGCTGGGCTGGGCTAGAGCCGCACCGAGTCCCCACACCAGCCTGGCAACTCCCTTCTGGGTGCCAGAGTCATTACAAGGGCCACAGGCAAACAAACACATGTCAAAAGCAGATCAAATAGGGGTGTGTGTGTGTGTGTACTCCAGCCACACTTCTCCACAGCAGATTTGTCTATCAGAAGTCAGAATGAGACACTTGGTCCCTTTCTCAATTATGAGAAAATAGCACATTTCACTCTCGGCAGAGCACAGCCCTGAAGCCAAACAGGGCTGGGGCTGATGTGCCCAAGGACCCAAGGGGAGCCATGTGAGAGCAGCTGCTCCTGAGGGCCAGGAACCCCATGGCCCTTCCAGGTCCTGGGATGCTCAGACATCACATAACCCTGAGACCCCGAATTTTAGCAGAGACACCCTTTGGGTTGGACTGTCTGAAGAAAATTGAGGGTTGGATGTATTACAGAGCAAGGGTGTTGCTGGGGCATTGCTGGGGAGGGTCAGGGGCAATGAGGGCTCCCCTGCACAGCCTTTCCTTCCCAGCATTGCCCCGTTTGACTCAGCTGGAACTGTGTCCTTGTACACAGATCCTTGTGATCCTTGTGATTCACAGCCAGAGCCCAGCCAGGGCAGCAGCACCTGGCAGAGCTGCATGTGGGGCCAGCATGGGCAAGGGGGAACAGCCCCTCAACAAAACCTCTGGGACTATTCCTTTACTACAAAAAGGGACAGGAAAAGTAAAGTGAAGAGTTGCTTATTCTGTGTTTGGGTTTGGAGCTGGAGGTTTTGGTCAGCTCTGGGTGCACACAGCCACTGGCAGTGCCACATGTCCCCGAGGGAGCAGGGCTGGTTGGTGCCTCTCTGTCCTAAGTGGGGACAAGACCCCTGTACTCAGAACAGCCCTGTGCAGTCAGCAGGGGATTTCCAGAGCAGGGACACTCATCCACCTTCCCGTTGAATCCAGGTGAATCCAGAGGTTGTGTGTTGTGTGGAGGTGGGAATGCAGGAGTGGTGGCACCCTCTGGGCTTCAGGAGCCACCCCAAAGGAGACTGCCATACAAATGTTGAAGTGCCATGAGCCCACAGAGACTATTCTGACATGCCATTGTATCGCAAAATGAAAGAATATGTGTTTATTTTGTTCTTTCAGGTAAGAGTCAACTATGTTTTTCCAAAAATAGGGTGAGACTTACCGGAAATGCACTATGGACATTTCCCTAAGTGTCAGAGAGGGGATTTGTTGAAATGAAGAACCATGAGAAAGTTAAAAATTCACTGCAGTACAGGACAAACAAAAGAATTTCTGAAAGACAAGGGAGTAACCAATCCTGCAGGAACTGAGAGCCATGACCTGAGAAGTGAAGAGCAGGAGGTCACTATAAATCAAACTACAAAACCAAAAATCAACGTGTGATTCCACAGTAAAATCCCTGCCCACAGGCTGTGATCACCCCTTACTCACATAAGCCCCTTCCCCACAGAGCATGAGTAGTAAAATAAGTGTGCGGGGTCTTTTTAAATGAGGCAAAACCAATGGCTGCACTAGTTGTGGTTAGAGGGAAATGCTGATTTCTGCTGCTTCAAATGTGTAAAAAGGGGTACCTGGCATGCTGAGGGTGTGTCAGCTTTGTTGATTCACCACCCAGCACCCATCTCTGCGTAGATGTGAAATAAAACCATTATCTCGACTCAGAGTGCGAATCTGCTGCTTGCACACGGGGTGAAAGATCCCAGATTAGGGACGCTCCCAGGAAGAGGGAGCGGCCCGGAGGTCTGAGGAGCAGCCGATGTCACAGCACGGTGACACTGTCAGTGCGCACAGCAGGACCTCTGAAACACCGCAAAGGGGCTGCGGAGGGTCAGGAGCTCCCCAGCGCAGCATTGCCCTCCCAGCATTGCCCCGCTTGACTCAGCTGAGACAGCTGGAACTTGCTCTGTCCATGCAGATCCCTGTGACAGCCCCACCAGGCTCTCATCAGGCAGCTGCATCAGCTGGAAGCAGCTCGGCCGTAGGGCCCAGGGAGAGCAGGTCCCTGCTCCCCAGCCCTTCAGCTCCCAGGGAAGTCCCGAGTCATCCCCACTCCCTCGCCTCTCCTCGGGGTCTGCCAGGATCCCAGGAGCAGCACAAAGTTGGGTCAAACACAGGGAAGGGGTGACCACGGTCCCAGCTGGGCCATGATGGTGTCTTGGCCTCTCCCAAGGCAAAGCTCAGCCTGCGCTGCTGAGACCCCCCTGGCAGGGCATTCCTCCCCTCTGATGTGAGTTTCTATCTCATTGTAGTAAAAATTATTATCAGGTACCTACCACTCTGTTAGATTCCAGGGCAGTGGATACTGCAAATATCACTCTCACCTCTTATAGACCTTGTAGAGAGCTCGTATTAGGAATATTAAGGCTGGGGGGAGCAAAGAGAAAACATAAATGGGGGGTGTGACCGCACAGAGAAGCAGAGGGACAAGAGTTAAATGCACTGATGTGTCCTTCATATGATTCCATTCAAATGAGGAGGAGGAGGAGGAACTAACTAGCTGAAGATAAGGGCAATGCCAAACTGGGCAATGAATATACACTTGCAAGACAAACAGGAGAGCAGAGTTCAAGAGTTTCACCTAAGGCTGATGAGACTTCAGAGAAAATAATGGGGGAAAGATTTTCCAGCAGTATCCACTTCCAAAGGACATAAAAGGCAAGTCCAAGCTGGGTTTGCTGCACTGGAAGAGCGCAGAACCAACCCTGAGGGACCCCACGGGGGCACGGCCTGGGTGAGCTGGGGCAGGGCTCTGGGAGTGCAGGCAGGTGAGCTGCCCTTCCTCACAGCCTGTGAAACACAGCCTCCCTCCCCTGCTGCAGTGCCTCATGCTGAGGGCTTGGCAGCTCCCTCCGCTCTCCTCTGTTCCATGCAGGGTTCCTCTTGCCCCTCCCAGACCCGATCCTTCCTGGCAGTGGGCAGCCAGAGAGCAGCGGGTTTGGGACCTGGAAGATTGTTGTGATCCCATCATGGCTCTGCCAGGCTGCGGGGCAACCAGCCTCTCTTTCCTCCAACTCCCTGTATTTTATCCTAATACTGCTTTTCCCAGGAAAAGATCTGATTATTCACCAGGATTTCTGAGTGGCACGGCTTGAGACAGTGCCAGCTTTCAGAGCGGATCTCCTTGCAGCTCTCACTGACACCGTTGTTCCCAGGTGTCCAAACACATTTCTCCCATGTTTGGGTTTTCAGGAGCCTTCACCCCAATGCTGGCCAGGAAGAAGTCCTTCAGCAGTGCCATCGTCGGGGTGCTGGTGGCACTCTCCATCATCGCCCTGGTTCTCAGCCTGGTGAGGGTTGAAGATGTGATGCTGCCACCCACGGTCAAGGTGAGCGCAGAGAAGGTCCCTGAGCACCTGTGGTGAGCCCAGTCACCTGGGACAGGTGCTCCGAGCCAGCAGCTGGTCATGCGGCTCGGAGGGGCAACGGGGTCTGGACCTGGCTGGCAGTAGCAGGGTGGGTGTTTTGTCCTCACTTCAAGGTGCAGGCAGAATAAAGTCAGAGGGGAAGGTTCCTCTGGAACTTATCCCCTCGCTGTGCCAGGTTTGGAGATTACCTTGGGGCAGATGCTCCCTGTGCTCTGCCAGGGCACCTCCATGTGCCCTTTGTTCCTGCCAGCTGCCCCCAGTCCGTCCCTACCCTCACACCATGGTGCAAACATCCTGCCTCCCCCTGTCGTGCCCTGGGCATGGCATGCCACCCCAGCTGCTGGAGAGGGCTGGCAGGGGTTTGGGTGAGGGGGAAGGCTTTATGGGGGAGAGGCAGGTGGCTGAGTGCTCCTGGAGAGGCCCTGCCATCTCTGCCCAGGCTGGCTGCAGCCATGGGGTAGCAGGGAGCACGAGAGATGGGAGAGTTGCAGGCCTCAAGGTGGGGCCAGCGTAGACACGAAAGGTATGTGACCATGAAAGAAAATAAAACAGCATAAGGAAACAGCAGGAAATGTTTGCATGAGTTGGCACCGCAGCACAGACCTTGATTATGTGTTGATTTCCCTTCCAGTACGGGATGGTGTTTGATGCAGGCTCATCCCACACCTCTTTGTTTGTCTACGAGTGGGATTCAGACAAGGAGAACAACACTGGAGTGGTCAGCCAGACCTTGTCCTGTGATGTCCAGGGTCAGTACCCCCTGCCATGGGCTCTGTCCTGCCCTGTTTGAGTGGTGGGTGGGGTGACCTGGCTGGACAGCCCTGTCGCTTGGGCTATGAGCACTTTGGGCACAGGGGAGCTGTGGCTGTGGCTGGGAGTTCCCTGAGCCCTGGGGCCCTCGGCACCATGTGGTGCCCATGCACTGGGGGGGACTGAAGCACATCGATGGTGAATCAGTTTTTGTTCCTCCACCTTGGAGTGCCCCCAGCTGCTGTCCTGTCTGGAGAAGGTGTCACCTGTAGTGACCAGGGACACTGCTGAAAGCATGGGAGACACGGGAGAGGAATGGACGTTTGAGTCAGTTGGGTCTTAGGGGACCAGGGGACCCTGGAAAAGTACCTTTGTTGCTAAGAGGTGACAGCCCTCACTGCCTCTTGCTCCCACAACCCTGACCCAAGCCATTCCCATCAGCCTGTCCCATCCTGACTCTTTCTTTTTCAGGGAAAGGCATATCAAGCTATGCCAACAATCCTCCTGAAGCTGGCAATTCCCTGAGGGAGTGCTTGGATAAAGCCCTGCAGGTTATTCCTGCTGAGAAGCAGAGGGATGTCCCAGCTTATCTTGGAGCAACGGCTGGCATGAGGCTACTGAGGTACTGCTGTGGGGCAGGAGGTGACAACAGTGGCAGAGCTGCAAACAGCCACTGTCAGGACAGTTCCTGCACAGGGCCAGGACCCCAGCTCCCACACTGCCATGAGCAAACAACTGGGGAGGGAGGAGAAGGGGAAAAGGCAGCTTGGTGAGGACACAAGGAGGACTGAACTGTCCTGAGCAATGTCTGTTGGGACATCCCAGGATGGTGCTGCATGCCCAGTTCTAAGCAAGAAATGTTTTTCACAGCTTTGTTTGCTCTTCATTATTCCTTAATAACAAGGGGGTTGGGATGCCACCAGATGTGCCATCTGCCCAGGTGGATGGGTGTTGGTGGGGCAGACGTAGGAGGCAACAAAGTGCTGCGGGTCCTGTCCTCACCTTTCACCAGCCCACATTAGCTCCCTTCAAGCAGCAGCCTTCATTTCATGGCTCTTGGTTTTATGGCTGCAGATAGCTCACATTATTTCCGTGTCCTGGCAATCAGACCTGGGAAGGAGCTGGGCCATAGCCTGAAGGTTGCTCACTTCAGAGAGCAAGAACAGCCCTGAGACATCTTCCCCACTGAGAGGTCTGAACCCAGCCTGGAACCTTCCTGAAAAAACCCTGGAGGTCAGCAGCCAGCCCTGTCTTGGGCACAGCGAGGGGGTGATGTTCAAAGCTGGGTCTTGCAGCACAACCCCCTCCAGCCTCCAGCACTTAGGCAGAGAAGGGAGGCCTGGGAAGGCTCTGGGTGACTGGGATCAAGCTGCACTGGAGGGGAGGGGTTGCTGTTGCTCCTAGACTGGCAATGCCAAGCCAAGACAGCTGGGATTTACCTCGGATGAGCAGCTCAGACAAGTCATGTGGCTGGAAACACCCTTTCAGACACACTGCTTGTTGTAAAAACTGGGAGCATGTGGAACTGGGAGAGAACTAGACTCTTTCTTTGTGTTTCCTCTGTTGTAGTTGGGTATGTGCCTTGTCCTTTGCATCCTTCCTAGGAAACAGAACAGCTCAGCAACAGAGCAAGTCCTGGCTGAGGTCGCTAAAACCATGCAGGAGTACCCTGTGTCTTTCAAAGGGGCTCGAATCCTTACAGGAGAGGAAGAGGGGGCCTATGGCTGGATCACCATCAACTACCTGCTGGACTCCTTCACCAAGGTGGGAGAAGGGTAGAACACCCACTCCTTTGCTAATGCAGCTTTTCTCATTTTCCTCAAGCTTTCTTAGTGCAGGAGAGGTCAGGGTTAGTGGCTTTTGGGAATGATCCAGGGGAAGGAGACACATCCTCTGGTTTGCCCACAGTGAGTGAGGAGGGAGGACTCAGGAATGAGGGTGTCTGTTGAGAGCTCAGGGCAACCTCCACACCCTGTGGACAGAGGGTCTCTGTCAGTGCAGCACAGCTGGGCTTTGTCTCCCTGCCCTGGAAAGCAACTCCCAGCAGTGCTGGGAGACTCCAGTTGAAGGCAGCTCAGACCAAAGCTCTGTCCCAGCCCTGCCACAACTCAGTGCAGTGCTGGCAGTGTCAGGCCCCTGTGGGGGCTGTTGGAGGATTCTTGGATAGAAATCCTTCCTCTTGCACCAGGACCCCTGCAGCCTCCTTGGGAAGGGCAAGACCCCAAGCCAGCTGCCACCAGCACTTTGGCTTGGGGATGGTGACTCAGAGCCAGGTAAGCCCACAGCATGTCAGCACCTACTGACCACCTGAGAGTTCCATCTCTCTTGTGGCTCTGATAAATATCCCTGATATTTATATTTAAATATTTATCTGATAAATAAATAGCTGCCTGGGCAGGGAGGGTGGAGGGGGCGCACATGCAGAGGCCCATTGAATTTAATAATAAAATCTGTTGTCTTCAATGGCATGTGAATTCTGCTCAGGGCATTCTGTGCTACTCCTCTTCCTTTCCTGGCTCTCGTTGGCAGTACTCTCCCAAAGCACACACGTGGCTTCATCCGGAGGCAGCCAACATTTTTGGGGCACTGGATCTTGGAGGAGCATCCACTCAAATCACCTTTATGCCCAAAGGTTCAGTACTGAGCCAGAATGAAGCCTCTGAGTTCACCCTGTACGGGTACAGCTACAACATCTACACTCACAGCTACCTCTGCTACGGGCAGAACGAGATGCTGAAGCGGCTGGCAAAGGAATTAATTGTGGTGAGAGGCTGCTGAGGCCTGTAGTGTCATAATGCCAACCACACACCTGTTAATGCATAAAGTAAGGACAGGCAGGGATCTTCTGGAGATGTATCAGCAAGGACTGAGAGCAAGGACAGACTCCTTCGAGCATGGCAGAGCAAACGTGGAGAGGAGCATGGATATAATGGAATCCCATACTGCTTTGGGTTAGAAGGGACTTTAAAGCCCATTTGCTCCGCCTCCTGCCATGGGCAGGGACACCTTCCACTATCCCAGGCTGCTCCAAACCCCATCCAAACTGGCCTTGGGCACCTCCAGGGATGGGGAAAATGTCAAAAGGGTCAGTTTGGGATCTTCTGGCTTCACATGGGGTGTGCAGAAATGCAGGACCAGGCTCTTCTCAGAGGTGCAAAGTGCCAGGACAAGAGGCAAGGGGCACAAGCTGGAACACCTGAGTTTCCAACCAGACAAAGGGGAAAGGTTTTCCCCAATAGGAATGATCAGATATTGGAATAAGACCCAGAAATGCTGTAGTGTCGTTGTCTCTGGAGATCCTCAGAACCTGATGGGTCGAGGCTCTGAGCAACCTGCTCTAGTTGGCCATGCCTTAACAAGAGGGTTGTCACAGGGGACTGACAACTCCCCTGAACCTCAGCTACTCTGTGACTTCACAGCCTGAGAAATGTGAGCTGAAGACCTTTCTCAGGCCATTTTTGGAAGGTCAGAGGTGAAGAGCATCTTCATGGAGCTGCACCTCACCAGCAGAGCAGCCTTGGTGAGCCAGAAGGGTTTGCCCTTGCTGTATGGCCAGGAAGGTCCAACATGGTGACCCTGGATAGAGCTGGAGCTAGAACCAGAGCTAGAGCCGGGGTGGAGAGGGCTTTACATGTCCCCAGAAATGATCCTTCTGGCCAGGGCAGAGACATGCTGGGTCCTTGAAACTGGTCTGCCTCTGTGGGAGAGGGAATGAGATAAAGCAGAGTGAGAATCAGTGCTGGGCTCATGCTGGGACAGCCAACACGAGCAGGACTGAAGGGCAGGAGGGTCTTTCCCTGCTGAGGAATTGGGAATGCCGGTGCCTGGGCTTTGGGGAGATGCTAGGTGTATCCACAGACAGCCAGGCGGGTCCGGAGGAGCTGCAGCTGCATTTTGCTTTCCTCAGGAGTCGTCCCCCAGCACACGAGTCCACCACCCCTGCTACCCAAAGGGCTACAACGAGACCGTGTCGCTGTCCTCCTTCCGCGCCAGCCCCTGCACCGACGGCAGCGACCCGCGCCTGCCCCCGGGCGACAGCAGTGACAGCACCGTCACCCTGGAGGGCAGGGGCAACACCAGTGCCTGCCTGGCAGCCCTCAGGAAGCTCTTCAACTTCTCGGCGTGTGCCCAGAGCCAGGATTGCACCTTTGACGGCGTCTACCAGCCCCCGCTCCGGGGGAAGTTCATTGTAAGGCAAATCTGTCCTCCCACCTCCTCGGAAAGGCGTCCCCCGGCGCTGGCTGTCCCCGCTGCCCCACGGTACTGCCACCTCCCTGCAGGGAACAGGGGCAAGAGGCCCCTGCCCCACGGCACTGTCACCTCCCTGCAGGGAACAGGGGCAAGAGGCCCCTGCCCCACGGCACTGTCACCTCCCTGCAGGGAACAGGGGCAAGAGGCCCCTGCCCCACGGCACTGTCACCTCCCTGCAGGGAACTGGGGCAAGAGGCTCCTCCAGCACCACTGCCTGAGGGCACACTAGGGATTGCCGCTGGATGGTTTTCCAGCCAAACCTCCAAATGGGACCTTGTTGAGAATCATCGAATCCCAGACTGGTTTGGGCTGGAAGGGACCTTCAAGCTCATCTTCAGCCAGCCCCTGCCATGGGCAGGGACACCTCCCACTAGCCCACGTTGCTCCAAGCCCTGTCCAGCCTGGCCTTGGACACTCCCATGGATTTGTTAATAAAACAGGGGGTTGTCAATAGCAGTTGAGGCAGCAGATTTCAGGCAAGGCTCTGGCTGTGCTGGCTCTGCTGCTGTCGCCAGCAGGCACCAACCCTCAGCCCATCACCTGCTGGGACAGGGACAACTATGGCCCAGGACTACCTGGGGTTGGACAAACTCCATGAAGGAAAGCCCCACCTCCTGCTTCAGGCAGCTGCCGGGGGAGCCCCACTGCAGCTCACCAGCGTTTCTGTCTCTTGCCTTGCAGGCCTTCTCTGCCTTTTACTATAACTTCAAGTTCCTGAACCTGACGGAGGGGCAGCCGCTGGCTGTGGTCAGAGAGGCCATCGAGGGGCTCTGCACAAGGAGCTGGGAGGATGTATGTTCCTCAGGATGGAGGCTGTGTGGAACATTCAGAAGGAAAGGGGTCCTGGGGTGGGGGGAGGGAGTGGGGACCCCTCCAGGGCAAGGTTCTCTGGTTCTGTGCTGTGTCCTACACAGCAGAGCCACCCCTGAACTCCGTGTGGAGCTGGGACCGTCCTGCATCCACTCCTTGCTCATACACCCTTGGGAAAAGGGCGCTAGGGCAGGCAGGGGCAGCAAGATCTCATCTCTAGCACAGGAGCTGGGGTTGGAGGTGGGGATGGGGATGCCAGGGAGGATGGTGAGAGCAGAGCCAGCTGCTGGCACCATGTTGGAGACAAGTCAAATCTTGGAATCATAGAACTCCAGACTGGTTTGGTTGGGAAGGCTCATCTTGTTCCACATCCCTGCCATGGGCAGGGACACCTTCCACTAAACCAGGTTGCTTTAAGCCCATCCAACCTGGCCTTGAGCACTTCCAGGGATGGGGCAGCCACAGCTTTTCTCTGAGCAATAAATAGGGGTGGATAAGCCCAGAAATGTGCCAGCATCACCATGGAGCAGAGAGCAGGAGCCCCTTCCATTAAGAGGCTGAGATGGGAGAATCTGGGGCAGGAGGAGCTACAATATGTGCCTCTGTTTCCATGTAGAGTTGCCCTGCATAGAGAGGCCCAAAATCACTGCCCGGCCCAGGAGCCTCTTAATGGATGCTGGTGACTGTAGAGCCACTGCCGCTCATGCAGCACATTTCAGGGCTTTGTCTCGGCACAGAAATTGCCTGTGAATAACTCCCCTTCATCCCCAAACATCCCCCACCCCAGCTGTCTTCCAGCTACCCCAAAGAGAATCCCAAGCGACTGCCTACATACTGTGCCAATGCCAACTACATCCTCACACTGCTCCTCGACGCCTACAAGTTCAACGAGACCAGCTGGAACAATATCTTCTTCCACATGAAGGTGGGCAGCGCTCCCAGCCCGTGAGGGGGAGTAGAGGCGGTTCTAGGGGACAACCAGCCCCATATTTGGGTGCCAGGGGACAACCAGCCCCATATTGGGGTGCTGGAGAGGAGCCAGACCCTGTGTGGGGGCGCTGGGGAAGAGCCAGCTCCATGTTGGGGTGCTGGGGAGCAAGGGTCCAGAGAGCCCTGCCTGCCCCGTCCTGGCGTGGCACTGGTGTGGGGACAGCTGCTGCACGCCGTGTGGCTGAGCAGCAGTGGGTGGTGGCACTGTGCCAGCAGTGGCTTTCCTGCAGGGCTAACCCCCATCCCCTCTCTCGGGCAGGCTGGGGGTGCCGACGTGGGCTGGACGCTGGGGTACATGCTGAACCTCACCAACATGGTCCCAGCCGAGGCTCCAGCCAGGCTGAAGGGGCACAGGTCCTCCCTGTGGGCTGCAGCCATCACCTTCATCATCCTCACCCTCATCTTGGGGCTTGCTGCCCTCCTCCTGCTGCTGTGGGTGTAAGAGCCTGGCTGCGTTCGGCAGCCCAGCAGGGACGGAGCAGGGCTGCAGGGCCGTGCTGGAGTCCCCATGCTCCTGCCTGCGGAACTGGAGCTCGGGGCTGAGTCTGTGCTGCTGAGCATGTTCACATCTACAGCTCCAGAGAACTGGGGTCTGCTCTTCCATGGGCCTGGCCTCCAACGTGCAGACAGGCACTCTCTGAGGTTTCCAGAAGAGCTCCACTCCCGTGGAGACACAATGGGATCAGCTTGCAGAAGCCTCAGCCAAGCCTGTGTGCCTCCTGTCACTGCTCTGCATGTTACAGACATGGCTCCATCCCACCGGCTGGCCGTGGGGCTGTGGAGGGTCAGCCTGGCCATAGGGCAGTGCCCCAGTGCCAGCCTGGTGGGGCACGGTGCAGGCACTGGGGACATGGAGGAATGCTGGCCCTGAGCGCGGTCACCAACAGCCAGGCGGGTCCTGCTGGGTCTGCCAGCCTGAGGGGTGCTCTGTGGGACCCCACTGGCCCTGTGGAGGCTCTGTGGCTGGGGCTTACGTGGAGATGGTCTTGGAGAAAGAAAACTGAGCACCCACACTCAGAAGAGTGGTCCATGGCCCTCCAGAGAGTCCATCTCATCCTCTCATCAGCATGTTATGGCATGTCATGTCATGTCATGATCACATCTCACCATTCATCTCATCCTCTTCCTTTTCACCTGGAATAAAGGGATTGATGTTCCTCACTGCCTTCCTGGAGACAGCACTGTCCCACCAGCAGAAAGCTTGGACCCCACAGGTGTCAGGAAGAGGCTCCAGCAGGGTGTCCTGCCCTGCACGTGGCTGAGCTGGGTCCTGCCCACGGCCTTTGCTTTTGGTTCTGCTCATTTTTAGCTGCTCTGTGGATGATTCATGTTGTTGTTTGCATTCCCACAGTGAGGAGCAGACCTTTGGTGTCCCTGTGGAATGCTGGGCACCTCACAGCTCTCGTCATCCAAATAAACATTGTAAAAGGCAGCATGTGGGAAAATGCCTGCTACTTTGCTCCCAAATTGTTGTGATTTTATTACTCCTGTCTCCCAAGTAAGGGCTGGTGATGACGGAGACTCGGGGAAGAGGCAACGAATCTATGGGAGGTGACCCTGGAGACACTGAAGTGTCTGCTGGACCTTGGAGAGGAGCCAATAGGGCACAAGGACAGGCATTTTCCTTCTCTGAGGAGGTGTCTCAACTCACCCATCACTTGGCTGCCAGTGAGACTCCCCAAAAATGCACACGGGGCCCTGGGAGCTGCTTCTCCGTGTCCTAGCAGTGTTCCCAAGTCACTCTGTGTTGGAAAGGGAGGATGAGCTGTCTGCCAGGCATGGGGCATGGAGTGCAGCTGGACTGGAGAGGAACCTCATGCAGGAGAGTAGGAGGCTGTGCCATCCTGCCCTCACAGGGCTTCCCAGTCCTAGGCAGTGCCCCGAACATCCCCAAAACCATGGCCCCTAGGGCTGGCACTGGCTGTGGGAGATGCAGACCCTGGCCCTGGGATGGTGCAGGACGTGTGTGTCCCACCCAGGGTTTCTGCCGTGGGCTGTAACCAGCCCTGTGACAGTCCCACTGCTGCCAGACACCCCTAATCCCCATCTGCAGCCACCCTGCAGCATGATGGTCCTCAGGCCCCAGCGCTGAGCCCCTGCCCCGCATGGCCAAGCCCTCCCTCCTGGAGCATGTCCAACCAGCAGCGCAGGGAAAGGAGAACGGAGAGCACACGGCTATGAGGAGGGTGTTTTACAGCTGGGCCAGTTCCAGCTCACCAGCCCAGGACTCAGGGCCCCCCAGGACAAGTCCATGGTCTCTGGGCACACAGGGGCGATTCTTGGGAAGCAGCTCCTTGCAGAGGTGTGGCAGCAGGACTCGTGGCCTCGGCAGCCTCTGGAGGCAGTGCTGCTACAGCTGCTCATAGCCCGAGGAGTTTCTCTGGCAGCACGTGGCTGTGAGCAGGCAGAAGGTGAGGATGAGCATGATGGCCAGCAGAACTGTGGCTGCTATCCAGATGCTTCTTGGGAGCTCTGTGACTGCTGTGGGAGGCTCTGAGGGGATCATGTTGGTGAGATTGAGCATGTAGCCCAGAGTCCAGCCCACATCTACGTTAGCAACCTGTGCAGACAGACAGGGAAGACGGATGGGAAATTTGCAAAGTACCAGGCAAACTAGAGAAGAGCCTGCACGCCCAGGTCCTGCTCCACAACCACCATTTCTGTGCCCACCTTGGGTTGCAGAGGCCCCAGCAGTGACATAAACTGGGGGAGAGCACGGGCCAGGCCAGGTGTTCCAGCTGCTGCGTGAGCATAGCTCAAGAGCTGCCTTGGGTATGGACAGTGGGGCTGTCCTGCCCTGGCATCCCCTGTTCCCAGCAGCAGCAGGGTGATCACAAGGCACTTCATGGCACAAAGTGTGGAAGCTGAGGGCTGCTGGACACTCTCCTACCTGCTGGATGAAGTGGATGTTAGGCCATGTTGTGTAGTTGAATTTGTAGCCTTGCAGGAGAAGGGTGAGGGTGTAGGAGCTGGCTGTGCAGGCGTCACGGAGCTGAGTCCTGCTCGCCATAGGGAACAACTCCTGTACCTGCAGAGGCGGGAGAACAGGGGGAGGCTGGACACAGAGCAGTGCTGGATGTGCCCACACTGGGGAACAGCCCCTCAGTGCAGCTGGGAGCAAAGACTGGGAGAGGAAAGAGATGGCCGGGGGCTGCAGGCTATTCTCCCATCTTTCTCCAGGTGCAGAGACCTTTGTGCTCCTCCTCGCTCTCTACAGCTGACCACAGCAGAGGATACGCTGTGGATGAGCCTTCAGGCTGCCCAGTGCCCAGGTGAAATGCACTCCTGGGCAGAATCTCACCTGTTTCCAGCTGCGGGTGCATATCTGCCTGATGGTAGCATTGACCAAGCTCAGGGACTGCCCTCCTGTCAGGTTCAGAAAGTGAAGGCTGTTATAAAACCCCGAGAAGGCCTGTGGGTGTTGAGACCAAGGTGACAGGTTAGTGAAGTGCAGAGGCCACTGATGCCCCCCACCCCTATGCAGGGGTCCCTGTCAGGCCCCGATCATCACTGCAAGGTGCTGGCAGTGACCTTGTGGGAGGGAGCTTGGGAATGCTGCCCAAATGGACAGGGACTGGTGCTGGGAGAGCAGAGGTCTGGGGTGGCCTGGCATACAGGTCTGCACCCTCTGTGTCTCCATGTGTCACACACAATCCAGCTCCAAGGGCGGGCACTACTCAGACACTCTCCTAGAGCAGTTTCCCAAGGGTTATGTCCCGAACTCCCACAGTCCCCACAGGCTTGGGGACGGAGGCTGCT
>VWZP01002308.1:0-44617 GCA_013396995.1 Dicaeum eximium | reverse complement strand
GAGAGAGAACTGGAAAGGAGGGATTATATTAACTGAACAGGAAAGGCAATTTTAATAGTAGTCCGTAGGGAAGCTAAGATGGGGGAGTATTTCCAAAGGAGGTATAGAAAGGAAGCAGCCCAATTTAGGGCATAGCCAGCAAGAATAGAAGCAACACTTTCTTCTGATTATTACAATCCTATAAGTGATAGGAAAGAATGTAGGAAGATGTATTCAGTGATAGGAAAAGGAAAGATTTGGAGAGGGAAGTTGAGGAGCTCCATTTCAGACATACCAACATTTAATTAGACAGTCCAGAAACCTTTTGCCCAGAGTTCTGCAGGCTAAACATGAGGTTCAAGCTGGCCAGAAGGCTAGACTGAGGTTGAGTTGAAATGTAAGTTGGCAAGATCAAGTAGAACCATAGGTTTGAATCAGTATAAATAATGTAAAAAAACTGAGGCGAAATCTGATACAAGAAAAGACTGGATTAAATGCATTATGTTTCCACCTATACACAGTTCTTCTCTCTTCTTTAATATTCCAGTCAACAGCACTGTTGATGCCTTAATGGAATGTCCTTTTCATACAGCATACACAACAATTGATCTTTCTGCTCTCTAATTTATTAATTATAAATATTTATGAATTATTTATTATTTAGTTTTAAAAAATGCTTGTTTAGAGCAGCTGATGAGGTGCTGAGTTATTATAGTGCCATTAATGAACAAATCATGAAACAGAAATTTTAATGTGCTGAATACTGAACAGGGAAATTTAACTATTAGAGTCACTTCAAATAACTGTTAGGTACTTACAAGAAAAGAATTTACATAATTCAACTGATAAACTTTTGTGGTGTTCACAAAGGTGTATGACAAAAAAAATGTTAGGGGAGTGTAGTGGCGAGATAACCGTGTGTCCAGTAGATGCTGGTCAATCTCATGTCAGTCCAACACCTACCAATGTCAGATTTACCTACAACTGTCATGGTATTTGAGATGTGTTGTTTCCTGCTTCAAGAGTGAGGGTGTCATCCCTCAGAAAGCTCTGTCTACTAAAAACCTGAAAATACTGTTAATTTGCACTTGGCTGAAGGAGAATTTCTTAGAGTGGATGAAGAAAATTTAACCATAAGGAATTAATTAAGGATGTAAGCACAGTATCATGCTTTCATTTTCATTTAATTGCATCAGTTGTTGGATCTCTTAAGAGGTGGAATTGAGCAAGCCAGTATTGTTCAGGTGTTTGAATACCCCATACCTAACAATACTAAAGGGAGGACATTTGTAAAAGGGAGAAAGTTGGACCATGTGTAACTATCTGTGTCCTTTATGTATCTAGAACCATGTATTGCTGTTAATTAAACCATACTTTGAGAAATAAGAAACAAACTACATGTATGTCACAGAACTGGCCTAGTACTGTGTCTCTAGAAGAATTAAAAGGTAGTAAAGAGCATGCTATGTTTCTTGAGGTGCTTCCACACCTTTCTGAAGGGAATGATGATACTTTAATGGGTCACAGACCCTTTACTGCTAATGGAAGTAGCTTCAGTGGGAAGGGAGACACCATCCATTCAATTACTGTGTTTGGCTATTATTTTCAATTTATGTTACCATGAATACAGTAGTTCTTAGATTTTCTCTTTGTTGCTCTTAGCAACTTCAAGCAGAATAATACTATGGTAGATTTCCAATATTTTTTTCTGAATTTGCTATGTTCCTATTTCATCTTGTGTGCTTTGGGTTTAATCAACTTTTTTGCCACACAGAAAATTTTAACTTAAAAATATGGCCAGTTTTGGACCTTGTTTCATACCTCCTGCTCTATGAAGCATGCTCTGCATGCAGAATCTGCTCTGAATGGTTTAACTGAGATTGGTGTCTAACCAAGAGTATTTAAAGAATATTCAAAATGGGGAAAAAAACACATTCATCTTCCTTATATTGATAGTGGTGCATTCAGCTAAAACTTGTGAAAATAATTTCTGCAAATAATCCTTAATTTTACTACCTTCCATTCTCTTAGGATACTCAGCCCTTCATCTCTTTAATTCCTTTCAATCAAATAATATGAAGATCTTTGAGGGCATGTTGGATAAGGGTGCATCTCTTGCGGTAAAGGGATCAGCTGTGTGTAAGTAGCTGCTGTGGTTCTTTACAACAAGGATTAGCTGTGAGGTAGGAGTGAGGCAGTTTCCCACCTCTGGTACTAAGTATCACTGCATGTGTAGGATGGATGACAAATGGAACTTTGATTGATCGACTTAGTGATGAAATTCTGCAGTTTACAAGGAAGTATTTTCACCTCTGTCATCATTTCTCAGCTGTCTCACAAGGACCTATCAAAGAGTCAACGGTACATTTTAAAAGTATGATTTCAGCTGCTCAGAAAGAAGCTTCTCTTATTTCCCCCTCCAGCAGGTGCAATGTTTATATGCAGAGATAAAGCCACTGTGTCATATAAGCACAGGACACTCATGGAAATGCACTTGAGCAGCATCTCATCACAAGCAGCGCAGCTTTAGCCGCATTTCACAGCCGATGTATGAATGTGTGATTCCGAGTGCATAAAGCACCTATGATAGATTGGTCCCTCTGCTCTGCTAGTCTGCACTGTCTTTTAAACCTCTTTCCTCCTCAGCTCTATCACAGGCTGATCTTTGCCAGCTGCTTTACCAGCTCAATCAACTGTTTTTTGCAGGCTGTCTGCAAAGTACTGTTCCCTAATTCTTCTGGGTTTTGGTATTCTTATATGCAATTTCCATTTACTCTATGAACCACTCCTTATCCCACAGCATGCTATGGATAATGTGCCCCTGTAACTGCTGACTTACCTACTACAGTAGTGATCTCCAAACTTTTTTGATTTCACCTTCTTACCATTAAAAAGTTTTTGAGCTTGTACCACCTACATATGTGTATTTATTTAGGCATAACTCTGCTTGTACATATATGTGCTTGCACATATATGTACTATTGTACTAATATATTGTGTGTAGTATTAAATTTACACAAAAATATAAATTAAAAAATTATAATACTAGGATGACAAACAATATTTTGAAATAATTATTCAATTTTTTTTATTCTTAGAACAGTAAATGTTTTTGTAGTCATCCTTAAAATGTCACCTGTCTTTGAAGGGACAGATTGTGTTTATTTTTTTTATATATTTGCTAGGTAGCATACTACTGACAGCCATTTGTCATCTCAAAAAAGGTCAGCAAATTTGGAACATTTGGTTTTTTTTGTTAAATAAGAGTACATAACTCATCCTTAATCTGTATAGCTCAGTGAAAGCACTTTGCCACAAGTTAACCAGACAATTTCTCTGTGGTACAAAAGCTTTTCACAGTCAATACCCACCCCAACTCACTACAAAATTTTGTAAAGAATCTGCTGGTTTAAATTTTTGCTAACTAAGCAATGCATTTGAGTTTGTTGCCATGTTGTTTTCCATGTATTATTCCAATTGTTTTTGCCATGGCAGGAAGAACAAGCATTTCAGCAGTGCTATGTGGCTCTTTTTCTTTCACTTTTAAATAAGAAACCTCTCATTGCTAAACAGTCTTTAAGTCCTGTGAAGTGCTGGGTACTGTATGAGTAAGATATTTGTATTCATGTTCTGGATGCTTAATTTTTAAATGCTCTCCTAATTGTGGAAGCTTCATATTACCCCAAAGCATAGCATAAGTTTAGGGCAAGGTTTACCATTAACACCATGGATGAAAATGCACATTTGAAATAATCTTCTCAATAATTGCAAAAGATGTTTGGCCTAGTTCTTGTCAGATGAGATTGTCACTGTTTTTACCTCAAAAAGTGACTAATGAGGAGCTTGAACTAGAAGTAGAAGTAGTGTCAACTCTGCCATTTTTTGTTGTTCACTTGTGCTCACGTCATCAGTCTTATCAGGCTGTGGTTTCTTTTAGGCATGTTTTTAAGATGGTTGTCCATTTTGCAAGGCTTAGTTTAGTTAAAACTAGTTAATGTAATCCATAAATCAACTTAACCAGGCGCCTGTAAACTGCAATATTGCAATATATGCTGAAAATCAATGAACAAGTAAGGGTATCACTTCAAAGCCTTGGCACTGTGGAGCAGCCACTCTTCCCCCAGGACATCTCACAGGCCATATGTGACATGGGACCCTCTGACATGCAGTGGGCATGCCATAAATAAATATGGCAGTCATATTTGTTTATGTTCCAGAGGCTGCCTGAGAGCTGTTGCCTGAACAACAGATGACAAATAACATAACTATGAAATAAATGCCAATTGATGCTGCAAAGCTTTCCACTTACATCTATCATTCCAATGCTTATTGATTAATGGTGTGTTTTCCCAGCCCATATTTGTCATGTCAATTAATGAAGTATTCTTTTAGTATGAGGAACAAATTCATCTTTTAGAGGAGTATTTGCTGTCCTTGTGTGTGAAGGTAAAACTACTTGTAAAGTATGTGTTTTATTCCAGCCGCATTTTGGGCCTCTTGATGTTCTGAAGAAGGGAAGGGGCATTATATTGGAAAAGCAGGGCTCTTTCTGGATTTCAATAAAAAGGCCAGGTGACAAATGGCTTAATAAAGATAGCCTTTTCAATAAGTGAGGAATATAGAAAGTGAGCAGTTTTTACACTCTTTCAGAGTCTGGGAACCTTGTTTTTGTGCAGCACTGGTACAGCTCAGATGTATTTTCCCACAGCACTTTGCCCAGATCCTGCCTGCAGAGAGTTCCCTGCCTCCCTCCTGTTCTGTAGCACTTTTATTTTGAGTAGCAAACAGAATCATGGAGCTACTCCTGAGAAGGTGCAAGGTTATCTCTGTCACATCACCCAGCAGCCCACGGCACAGGCTGGCCCAGGGCACTCCCCAGGTCCCCGTGCAGCTGCTGCTCCTGCTCTGAATGAGCTTCTCCAGCCCCGAGTACCAGGTGCCACAGAGCCCACGGTCTGGTCGAGATCACCGCCTCCCCAAGTACAATGTCTGCTGAAGGCTCCCAGGACACTAGGGAGGAGAAACATTTATCTCTAAGCAAAGAACATGGGTCATATCTGGGGTGTCAGTATTTCCCCCTGAAGCTGGACAAAAATGGGAAACACTGTCACAGGTGATGTGAGCAATAACAGGTTTTTCATAATTCAAGTTTAAAATAAAGACCAGGCAGCACTTTAGATAGTTGGGAGATCTAGAGGGTGGGAAAACTAACTACTAGACTGAAGATAATGAAGATTTGGCATAATCAAAAGTCGTTCTCTGTTATGTTCTCAAAGTGGCTACTGCATGACATTTAAAATTCATCCAGTTAAATAGAAAAAAATTTATATGAGACACTCCTGTGCATGGGTCTCCAGGACACTTTGAAAGATAAAGTGGCTTTTTAAGAGATCTCTAAAAAATTAAGAGAGACACATTCCATAGTTTCAGATAATTATATTTAAAAAAACATAGAGTAGTTCATTGTTTTCCAGAAAGTGAGAGGCAAAATGTGACTTTTGCATCCTTTCCAGGTATCACTGGGAAAGAGCTCACTGACTAATTGTGAAAGTCAGTGTTACAACACAGTCTCATAGCATAACTCCTTGGGCTATATGGAAAGAAACTCTGAGTAGCTGAGGGGGAAGAAAGCTCAGATTATTTTTCTCAGTTTTTTTCTGTCTTGTGAATGAAGCAATTTCGTAAAAGATTGTGTTTTGGTGGAATAATGGTCTTATTTATAAAGGGTAAAGGGTAGGAGTTGGTAAGTTTCATAGCTTTCAGTAGAGTAAATCAACATTCATTTCAGTGAAAATCTAGTTATTTCTTTGACTAATTTTGTTCTCAGCAAAAACTCTGAAAGGCATTTATTCTTTAACAATCTGTACATAGATATTAGGGGTTCATTTATCAGCACAATTTGACCTATTTAAAGTTATGGAAACCTAGGAGAAAGAGCTGAGATTGGAATGTAAAACCAGTATTTTTCAGCCTATGGAGGATCATATGCATGGTCTAAAAACTGGGGAATGGCACTGTAAATAAATTTATAGATCTGTTCCACACACCCAGAGTGTGTGTGTGTGTGTGTGTGTATATATATATATATATATATATATATGCCTGTGTGTGTACATATGTACATATTTCTAATTAATTTCTAAGTGTGAAGCAAATTACTTTGAAAGTTTATGGACCAGTGTTCTAATGAGAAACACAGAAAACTTTGGTATTTGCTGCCTTTGAAACTTGTAGGGGGAAAAAGTCATGATTATCATTATAATCATCAACAGTTACAGAAGCTGCATTGCAAAGCTTTGCACAGCCTTACAGCTAAAGATTATAAATGGACAATATTCAGTTCTTAAAGGGTATTGTAATGAAGATGGTGTGCCCTTATCTTTATGAAATATTGATTACAGAGCTCAGACTTACTGATAAATTAGGTATCATGCTATTACGTTTCTTGTGTGTACATTTTTTTGGTGTTCTAAAAGTGGCAAATTCATAAAACCACAGATCATTACATTTTGACAGCAAAAAACAGAGAAATGGGGGGAAGCCATATTTCCACTGAATTCTGCAACATTAAAATATCATTAAGACTAAAGGTTAGAAGAGCTTATCCTTCTGCTTTTAATGTCTTTGCATGTGGCAGTTATGGCCAGGCTCATTTTGAGATCTAGGAAGAAGGGTTTGATTTGTTAAATCCGAATCCCACTTCAGTTTAAGGATTTTCTAAACTTTATAATCTCAAATCTGAATAAAGAAGTGTTTGTGATATGGATTTGGAAGACAACTGTTCTATTTCTTAAATAGTTTTATATTGTTTCTGTAATCCTCTCGCCAAATATAAAAATTGGGAGGACAACATTCCAGCAGCAAACACAAACTCATTATCTCCTGGCAGTTTTGTGAGGATGTCAAGGTTTCAATTCATTTGTTACACATCGACTTTGTTCTTTGAGTTTTCAGTCATACATACATTCTTTTTTCTTTCATAGCATTGTGGAGAATATTGAGAGAATAGCACACATTCTTTTCAGCAGTAGTCCTCAAACAAGTGTTAGTTCAATCTCCAAGATTTTCTGGAGATCTCAGCCATTACTCCACACGTAAGGAGTGAGGGACAGATCCCCAGGGAGGAGCAGACAAGGGTCCTGCATCCTGAAAATTTCATGGACAGATGAAATGTGTCATAGGATACTCTAACATGCCTTTAAAGATGGGAATATTTGCATTATACAGAGAATTGTCAGTTCTTTGTTGTATTTGTCTTGAGGGATAATAGAGCATTTGCCTGGGGGGTTTTCTGTTGAGCAGCTTGTTTACCTCAGAAGCAATCCCAAAGTTGGTTACCTTCCCTTCATGTTGATAGAAGTTGTGAGACAGCAAGGGGATGAGGAAGGACAGAGGAAAGTTCTCTTGTGTATTGCTGCTGAGTGCTGTGAACAAGCATATACAAATGCAATTTTATACTCAGGTGTGGGTGCCATGGTGTATTTTAAATGGGCTTTCAATTTATTTGAAATAACTGCTAGCCATGTGAAATTGCTATATTAGTGGCCCTAAAGGATGTAACAGAATAGATACTTGGCAATTTATGGTAGAGGAACTATCTCCGCTCCCAGCCAAAGATTTTAGCATTTAATGGCAAATCTCAAATCTGTTGCAAAATTTTCTGATGCAGGTAGTGGCAGTATTCTGTGTGAGAGCTACAAGATGTTATGCTGCTTCCATCATTGTCTTGTATGTGGTCAGAAATGCTTGTGAGAAAACAACTTCCTATGTGCTGTAAAGGTCAAAAAAGGGTATGGAAAACCGTAACTGAGAGAGATGAAGGCGCAAATAATTTTCTTCATTGTGTTATCTGAACTGCCCATACCCAAGAGTATTTTAGAGAATAAGAGGCATGAAGATGAAGCAAAGCCTCGAACCTGTGCAGATTTTTTCATGTGTGTGGCTTCTTGTAGCTCTGAAATAAATGACTGTGTTAAAAGATTACCCTTTCAGAAACAAATGAATGAGTGCTAGAAAGGCAGCGGACCTGTAGTGGAAAAAGACTGGTAGAAAGAAGCATTCAAATTACAGTCCAAGGGTAACAGCCCTATGAGCCTATAGTCTGGGATAAATCAGAATATGATCAAATTTATGACAAATTTAATATGTGAGATTATAGAGCTGAATTGGTCTGGAGCCCATCTGGTTTGACTCTGGAAAACTAGGCCTCTTCTACTTCATCTAAAAAGGTGTATTTTGCTATGATATTTAGGAACTGCCAATGTAGTGCTGCAATTCCATGCACCACTAGTCTTGATGAGGTTTTTGGATTCTTCCTTTAGTCTAGATGAAAGAAAAATCCTGCTCTCCCAGAGGTCAGACTGAGGGCACCTTTTTCTGAGTATACTGGGGAAAAGAAGTGAAAGCTTTTTCTCCTGTCTTTTAAGATCTAAGTATAAAAATGATTTGTATCTTAAGGAAACAGGACTAAGCAGTTTATAATTGCTTCTGGGGATATAGAGAGCTTGCCAATGGCAAAATTATCTGAGAAGGAATTGGTGATAGCTGTCGCCTGTTGGAGACAGAAATAGGCAGAAGACAATGCACTGTTCCTAGACCATGCTGGCTTCAACCTGCTATCTGAAATAATAAAAAAAGACTCCAATGGCAGTATATATCTGCAGTTTCTGTATTTATTAGGCCAGATCCAAGAGTTAAAATCCAGAAGCTCTTAACCAGTGCTGAGAACCTGTATCCTAAAGAGTTTCAGTTGGTAAACCAGTTGTTTGGAGCTACTAATAGAGCAGCCCCCTCTGCCCTCTGAAAATTTTGAAGAGCTTTGTTTAAGGCTCCTCCTGAGGTTGACTCAGATCTAGATCTAGACAGTGGATAAATTCTGCTTAGACCATGACAACATGCTAGTTTTGCTTTCAGACTTCTTGAGTGTCTTTCTTTAATGTTGTGAGCAGCTGCAGTGTGCCCCCTGCAAAGGCAGTACCTAGCTCAGACTGGAACAGCAGAGTCAGAGCCAGTTCCTTAGCTTGAAAAAGTAATGATTAAGTTATCTGGTACTTAAACACTCATTAAAAACAATAACCAAGTATCCCTGGGTTAGGGTTTCCAAACCAGCGAGGAACAGAAAGCACTAGGGATAGATATTGAGTTAGAGGGTCTTTTTTCCCCCTTTTTTTACTTTAAATTTTTTTTTTTTCTTTAATCCTATGCAGAATTTCTACTAACAGGAAAAATAATGTGTTTTGAGAGGCTTTGTGGATATTGCCTATCCACTGTTAGTAAAGCCCTCAGAGGACCAAACATGAAATTTATTCCGGGAAGGCTTGCTGATGTCTTTACTGTAAGCTTCCCCCTGAAAGAGAAAGAAAGATGTGATTCCTCCCCAAGTGCAAGCATGATGCTTACCATCTGTGGGATTGGAGTTTTCAGAGCACCTGTAATATCAGTGGTTAGGTAAGATGAAGACTGAGGATATGACCACTCAGGACTGGTAAATGTACCAAAGAATATTTTGTAAGAGGAAGCACTGTGAAAGCTAAGACCAAATCCCTGCTCATTAATTTACATTCTGTTCCTCTAAACCTCCCCTCTGAGGTTTCATTTAGGTGTCAGCTACTTAACTTCAGATCCTGATACTGGGGTTGCATAGTTCCTGTGCTGCATTGCTGAAAACAGACATAAAGCATGAAAGATGCTTTGGAGAGGCAGGTTATTGCAATTACATAAAAATAAATACTAAAGAACAAATGTCACAAAGGTCAAAGGCTCATCCCTGTATCCAACCAATTACAGCCTTCTCAGATCAATATTTTGTGCAGCCTGCAAGGAGTAGATGTGTTCTCGACTGGCAGACATTTAGCTGAAGAGAGAATTGTGGTGTCTTGAGCAGCCTGCCCTGTGCATAAGACAATTACATGATAATAACTGTGATTATTTATGAACTTATATGCATGTGAGCCAGACCAACTGCTTTGCTTATTTAGCAAAGCTCTAGAATCTCACCTTGAAATTTCTTATCTGTAGAGATGCTGAGCTGCTGGGTGCTTTCATTTGCAGCCTTGAATTGCAACCCCAGAAAGGATTGTAGAAATCCACACTCCATGAAATTTATTAATACTTCAGATTGTACCTGTCAGAAATTGTCCCTGGATTGCCTAGAGACCTCTGGGATCTGTTGACTGTGTCCCACTTTACCTCTAAATTTTTGTAGGAAGAAGGGAATATTAAACCAACACACTGCAAAGCAATATTCTGACACAGTTTTTCTGTCTTTCTTTAAACGTGTAGATCCCTAATTCATGAGACTGCATAATTATATATTTGCTTATGAATAATACTCTGTGTGGGTTTCTGTTCCCAGCTCCCCACCTCCTTTTTCATTCTTGTTTGGATGCATACTGTAATTGAGCTGCCTCCCAGAGGGGCATCACAACACCCTACAACCAACTGTGAGAAATCCTCATGTCTTGCATACACCCTATTTCTCTCCCACACCCTGGCTCAGAGAATTTAAGGAGCCCTCATTAATTAACACTGAACCTTGCAGGGTATGCATGAATCACAGCAGCTGTGGTTAGGGACTGAAATTTAATTAGAACACATATTAGGAAGGTGATTTTTTGAAGTTTCAAACTGCAAGAGGTATAAAGTTAGCTGTAAGTATGTTTATGAGTAGGGGAGTATGTACTTAAGTGTGTGATGGTTTTCAAAGACAAAAAGCCAGTTTTCAAAGACAAAAAGATAAAGCTAGCAAAAAGTTCTTGCCTTTTCAAAGTCACTTCAAGGAAGGTTTTGCCAAAATGATTCATGAGGCTTACTATTGCTGCTTAGAAATTGATGCTGACTGCATCAAAATCTCATGCGACTGCAGTACATAAAAACTAGGATTTAAAAAAATAAACACAGTAAAGTATTTCAGTAATAATACTATACAATGTTATTATCTTTCTGTCCCAGTGTTTTAATTAAGACAAGATGGGCAACTTCCACACTGCCTGTTTATGGAGAGTAGAGGTATCACACAATACATTTAAAGACTTGCTGGCTAGGGGAAAACAAGGCTATGACATATCTGGTGAAAACACCCATGTCTTGACCACTTTTCTCATATTCAGTGCTGTCATTTCATTGGAGTCTTTATAGCTGCAGCATTTTAGTGTATATATCTTCTTTCAGGCATTATTGGCATAATAATTCATTTTTTTCAAACCTAAACACTTCTAGATGGTAACAAAACAGTAGAGGCCAATATATGCATTGAAAATAATTACTTGAAAACATATTTGGGCCACTTGAGGTCAATAAGCATTTCTATGTGGTAGCAAAGGATGGCAGATGTAGGTGTATTTTGAGATAATGCATCTTCCTTAAAAACAGTGGGCCAAACAACCTGCTCAATTTTCACACTTCTTTTGCTATAGTCAGAGGATGATAACAATGAAAAAGAGCTATAGAAAGAAAATTAATTCAATTGTAATGTGATCTATATAGCTTACATATCATCAGCTGTCTGTGATCTTGCATTTTAAGCCCAGTGGTGTTTTCTGTTTACAGTCAGGAGAGGGATAGGTGCTCCCAGTGGGCAGATCATGCCATTGGGATAAATGGCTAGACTCTCATTCTGAAAGTGCTCCTGCTCACTACTGAGTATGGGAGTATTCTAGTCAGCTATGAATACATGTCTGAATTGTAGTGACTCAGGCTGGGAGAGAAACCCCATCTTTCTGTACAGAGAAGGTCCTGAAGAACCTGTCCCGCTGCAGAGAGCTGATGGTTCAAAGCAATGTCCTGCTGATGTGCTCTGCTTTTGTGCGTGTCTGTTCCACAGGGCACTGCAGTGTAAGTGCAGCTGTAGACAGGGCATGCCTGCCTGTGATCTCAGTAGCTTTCAAAAACCAAAGGGAGTTTTTATTGTTTTGTGCATATTTATGCAACTGGTAAAGCAAAAGCAAGAATATTGCTAGGAAGTCAAGACCATTGGGAAAAATGTACTGCTCTTCCATATGGGTCAGATTATGTTATAATTAAGTTCTACATTGCTTGAGTAAACATTTCCTGGTTTAAAGTGGTGCTTGATATTGCTATATGCTACTAAGGATATGTAATATTCCCTCTCATTTCAGGAGTGATAGAATTCATCTGTACAGATAGATCAGTGAGTCATGCTTGATACAGTGAGCATGGTATTTACAATTCATGGTGTGAGGTTCTGGAACTCACTGTCTCACATACAGCATTAACTCCCACTCACAGTGGTAACTTTTACATTTTGTGGAACTCTTCAAGGAGATGGATGATTTAACATCAATAATAACAGTTTCTATAAATGTGGGTTCAATTTTTATTTGACAGCAACCTCAAACATTTTATAATTTGGTATCAGTTAGACGTCATCCCCATATTTTCAGTAAGTTCTCTCGCAGTTGCTCTTCTGGGTAAGATGAAGGGAGAAGTTTAATTATTTCAAAACTTAAAATTTACACTTGGTTAAAGCTGTGGAGAATTTAATCTATGCTAAAATCAAGTGCTATAATAAAAGTGCAGGATGACCACAGATCTTGTTGGAACCATCAACTCTGCTTTGCCAAAGTCAAACCATGGGGCTTGTTGCTTGAAATAAAACCGCACAGGTTTATCCCCACAGGAACAGGCACATTCTCAGGAAGTATGACCATTAAAATTTGACTTGTCTATCCTCTGATAGTAGTGATCCTGATTCTGTGAATAGAGTTGCTTTAGTGAGCTGTCTACACAAGTGAAACAAGCTTTCTGGAGATTGGTGGAGCAAGCATTACTGTCAACCATATTAGCTCTGTTTTCACCTATATTTTTCCCATCACTACTGGGGTTTTTTGCACGAACCTGATTGCAAAATGCTGTCTTTGACTTTTCTGTGGCAAGTCTTGAATAATAAAAAACAAACATGCACACACAGAACCAAAACAAACTCAACAAGTACATGTGAGTTTCTTGTTAATTTCCATTATAAATCCTGGATGCTGTACTGGGTTTTGACTGTAATCTTTTTAATTCAGCAAGCTGTGGTAAGTGTGAAGGGAGCTGAAGACCATTTTAAAGGCTGTAGGCTAAAATATTGTCTTACTGTCAGAGCTGACACAAAAATAGGGCTTCAAAATTGTGTTGAGTGGAACCATTATTGAAGAGGATCCATTTAAGACAGATGGTAGAACTGACGTTCCAACTGTGCTTATGGTCTTTAAATATCTCTGCGTGCTTCTCACAGCAGAAAGTGTGCTAGCCTTGCTTCTTTGGCCCAGTTCAAATGGGGCTGTAATCACTTGGCACCTAAAATTTAAACCCATACTTTCCCATTATGGCATTTCTCCCAAGCTAATAGTTTTTTGAGTGAACTGACTTCTCATTGGCGGATTAGTTCCCAGACCCAAATTGCTTAAACATGTTTTATTGCAAATTTCATTTGTGCCTTCATTTAGTTGTTAACCATTGTGCCATGTCCTGGTTTCAAAGTGTGTCAGAATGCTTTGTGATGGTCTTACAGCTGTGGCTGTATAGAAAAGGAATTTTTATTAAACAGTGATAATAATAGTGACTGTACTGTAATACGTCTTTTGCTGGAATTTCAATGTGTTGTTCTATAACTGTTTTCTTCAAAGAACTTATGTAGAGAACAAAAATATGGAAAACTTCCTACCATCTCTGTTGATTGGTGATTTAATCCATTTATTTTCTGTTGCTTCCCCTCTTCTGAGACTTGGTCTCTGTCTCTTGTTGCTTTGTCTCCTCTATCAGTATCTTTTCTCTGTCAGATCTGCTGCTAAACAAGTCCTGTTTGAAGACAAACCAAGCATGATCTGTCCTGCATCCCATTGTATTGCTCATTTGTATCCTTTATATTATGAATGCTGTCCTGTTACTGAGTGTGGCAAGGCCACTTCCTTGATGGTTTCTTTTTGCTCTGTCACAGGATAAATAACTGCTTGCAGTATCAGTATTATTACTGTTGACTTTGTTTATTACCTTAGTTTGGGGGAGCTGCAGAAAGACAATCAAAAGCTTTGAAGAAACACGGTATTACCTATGCCTCACAGTTTGAATCTGAGCCTTCTTTCTTTTCTATGTTTGTCTCCATTTATTTGGTATGGGAGATATTATTATATGATTACAGAGAATGAGACAGGAAAGTCCTTTTTTATTAAGCACAATGCTTTCCTGTGTTCATACTTCATTGTCTGTAAAGTGCATCCAGGAACAGAGGGTTTTTTTAAGATGAGATTTAGGCTCCTTTATGGATTAGGCACTAGATGAGAGAGAGACGGGGAAAAGAGAGTCTGTTGTAAAAAAAAAAAAAGAAATACTGTTGGTGTCTGTCTTCTTTTGTTTCCTGTTGTGTCCCTACTGAAAACCATTACCAGTGAGGTGTTCTATTTTCTTCCATCTGTGTGGGTGGGGATATTGGATGTCTGTTTCTATCCCAGTGCTAATAGCTTTTTGCTTCTTCACCCAAGTGGCTATCCAGGCCACTGTGTGCATTTGACAGAAAATGCCATTTGGCAAATACTGCCATCATCCTTTAGTCTCTTTCTCTTTTGTAGCATTTCAAAAAGGCCAGTTGTACAGCACTGGCAAACACAATGGAAGTCTGGCTCTCCATTTTAGGACATGCCTGCATGCTTTGCCAGAAGGGCAAACAAATCCCACAGGCCTTTTACCTACACAGACACAATTATTCAGAAAAGAGTGAATGGCACTGGCAGCAGGAAAAAATATCCCTTAAAAAAAAAAAAAAAAAAACAAAAACGCTGTGGGGGGGGGGTGATTTGTGTTGAGTAAGGCTGCATACATCCTGGATCCTTACATGTTTTCAGGCTGATATAATGGGACATGGCAGGTGTTAACCCACAAGATTCACCAGAGAATTTGGGGCACACTTGCTTTTCAAGTGTCCTTCCAGCTATTTATTGTGACACTAAATGTACTTTCTTCAGACTTCTAGACTTCAGGTGACACAGTGCAACCCAGGATAAGTTACACATATCTGCAAGGATTGGCTCAAGTCCTAGCTAGTGATTTTATTATAGTATTTTTTTCTAAGAGCTTTGTATTTTGAGAGTACAAGACTCATAGCTCCTCAAAGCCTGTTGCACTAATGTCTTTCATTCTTAGACACCACTAGGTGACTGTAAGGGACAAGGACCTTCCCCAAAACTGACCATGTTTATCTCTTGTACTTTTGCTCTTTTAGTATTTAAGGAGACAACTGAAATATGTATTGGCCCATAAATTTCTTCTTCAGACCAAGGTACTGTAACAGCACCAAAAATTGACCAATGTGTCTTTGGGGCAGTGATGTTAGAGAAAAGAGATGGGAAGCTGTTTTCCCAGCATGAGAACTTCTAGGATGAGGTAGAGGTAATAGTTGCTCTTACACAATATCAAACCCTGTGGTTTGCAAAGTGAGTGGGATATAAAAGAGACAGTACTTTGCTGCTCAGGGAATAGAGTAGGAGAAGTGAACAGCAGGTAACCATGCTGCTAGCAGAGAAAGTGAGAACACTCCTTGGATTACTCATGCCATTGTGGGATGAAGAGTAAAGAAACAGCTGGTAAGCTGTCAGGTTGATCTTACAGAAATGTGAAATGTCTTCTCCTGGTACTTTAATACTGAGTTATTTGGATGAAGGTATGGAGGCAAGGGAAGAGAAGACAAGGTGGTTGCACCTCCTATTAGACTTTTTTTTTTTCTCATTTCAATGTAGATATATGTAAAAACGTTCATTTCCTTCTTACCCACTCCATTAAACTCATCCACAGCCATACTGTTTTCCAATCCTAGTTTTTCATATAATAATTTGACCAGGTTGATCAGAATGTTTTTATTTTAAACTGTGTAAATGGTTAAATTGGTACATTCTGCAGACAATAATGTAGTTCAGTAGAGGACAACCAAACACACAATCATTTCAAACAGGTCTGGGTTATGTATGGAGAACATAGATATAGAGATTTATATTAGAGATTCTTATGTGGCTTTTTTATCCTCTCCTCTTGAATGCATTAATAAGAACCTGAAGATGTCTACTGCTGTGAAGAAATGGCATTTATTATTTGATTTATTCTTTCCTTCTTTCCTTTTTATTTGTTCTTTCTGATCTCAGAATTTTAAATCTTCTCATAGTGTGCAGGACTGAGAAGCCTATGTGAGGCTCAGTGATTTCCTGTTAGTAATATTCTTCCTTTTTGCACACTGAGATCATCTTCTTGTGACACATTGACCTTATTTTTATCCCAGCAGGGACAGATAGAAATGTAATGATCCTGCTCTGGTAAGGAATAAATTTTTAAACTCATGAGACTTGCACAAGTACCACTGCTTGGAACAAGGGCAAGGTAAGGAAAAAACAGGAACCCCTTTGCATTTCTCTCTTCTACCTTAGTTCTTAGCAGCCCCCTGTCTTCTTAAACTAGATCACATCCCAGGGTGAGTTTGCTGCCCTGTCTATGTGGTTTGGTTTTTAGTCTAATTATGTCAGTAGAGAACTCTCAAGGTTTGGAGAGGAGTAATTTTTTTCTGGCTTACATTCCTTAAATACTTCTTATGTTTCTCACATTTTACATATTTAACCCATGGATATGCTGCCAAATCTTCATAAGCTTTTTTTCTTCCTACATGTTTGTTCCACCCTTTTGTCAGATTATATTCTCTGCTTTGTGAGTTGCTACAAAACACTTAATGCTACCTGAATTCTGCTTCCATTGTTTGCATCACCCACAAAGCCAAGCAGGCTGTTCTTTTGCCTTGCCTGGAATAGGGTCCCTAAGAAATAAACACACTTGGCTTGTGCTTTAAGCATCTTTTCATCACTGATTCAAGGCTGTGCATGGCTTTGGTTCATTTGATGTGAATCATCCATCCATCAGACATGTGTCACAATCTGGAAAATTCAAGACTTCAGTCTGAGCAATGACTCCTTTGTAATCAAAGGAAGAAATAAAAGGAGGTTGAATTTGTGCCTTGCCTATGTACATCTTGACAAAGTGCTATCAAGGGCAAAACTGGATTGCCTTGCAATGCCATAGGTGTGAATATTATTCTTCGGACCTGTGGTTCACCAAATCTGCATCCATCCGGACATGTTCTAGGATCCAGGGTTAATGATGCTCCAGTGGCCTCCTCATGTACTGACATATATGTGGAAATATTTTTCAAAATTTGTCTCTTTAAGGGATATCACTTTTTTTTTGGTCCCAGATAAACTTATGTTCTGGTGCTGTTGGGTTTCTGACAAATTTTAATGTCAAAACTTGCCTGTATCAGAAATACAGAACAACTGAGCAGGGGTTTCAGAAAAAAAAAAAAAGCTATTCACAATAAATTCCCAAGTATTTGAAGTTTTCTGCCTGAGTGGTTTTACTGCGTCCCTCATTTAGGATCTTCATCCCATGTTGTATCTCATGTTTAGACTTTGACAGGTTGAGATGCACACAGAGGGGCCTTTTTTCTTGGTGCTTCCAGTTAATTTGGAACTTGGCAGTACACATGCAGTTATTAGTTATTTTCAGCATGCATTTCTTTGCATCTGTCAACAGTAAATTTAATTTGCCATTGCATAGACCCTTTTCATAGATCTTCTACTAAGAAACAGCTTAAATAATTTTGTGCCATCTGCAGATTTGTTTCTTTGTTATTTACATCCTTTTCCACAGCACTGAATACTAGGTGAGGTGGGGCTGCTTAAGCAGAGTGCCTGCAGTGTTTTATCATACTGAAAAAAAACCCCACAATTTTGATCCTAATTTCTTTTTACTGTGTTTTTATCATTTTTAATCCTTTACAGCACTTTTTCTCCCGTTATGATGTTTATAGGGTTTTTTGGTAAAGTGCTCTTTTAAAAGGCCTTTTGAAATTCTGTCTGACACCTGTTTTCTTTTATCTGGTGTTTTATTACAACTCTGTACATATTTGGTCTTTATTACATCTTTTATTACATCTTTGTGACATTTATTTCTGTTACAGTGCCTGTCAGTGAAGTAGGATTTGCAGGTGCCTCATTGTCACAAGCATCATAAATATTAAAACCAAACAAACAAATAGCAACAAAAACACCCCAACAACAACAACCAAATAAAAAAACAACAAAAGATCAACCAAACAAAAAAAAACCCACCCAAAACCCAAAGAAATCTACCAAAAACAAAGATGTGTTATTTTCCAGTACTGTAGTGGCCGTACTCTATAGGATAGTGTATGAATAGTTGCATAATTTTGCTAGCAAATCAACTTTACTTGTAACTATTAAGAAAATGTTTGCAAGATCACCACAGTTTGTGTTGTATTCTGAGAATAATGTGTGTTAACTCTTTATGTGTCTTTCAGTAGGTACTGCAGCTCTTCACAGCTATTTACAAAGTAAACTGCACAACATTGTCATTAAATGGTAGCATAGCATTAGTGTTGTGGTAAGAATAGGGAAAATCCAGACCTGATATCATCCCTTTTCCACCTTTTTTGCTTCAATGCAGTACTTTTGTGTGAAGTTCAGACTGAAGAGAAAGTTTCTCTTCAAGTTACCATTTTCAGAATCAAATCTTGGTGGAAATCCTTGTGATTAGTTTATGTCTCTAGATGTTTAAAATCATCTGGAGAGTCATTAAGACCTAAGTTGATTGCATTCAGAGAGCAGGGAGTGTGCATGCCCCTCATCAGCACTGACAGTGGGAGACTTGAGTGGCTTCTCAAAAAAGGAATTAGGGCTCTTCTGACAGTGCTCTGAGGCCCTCAAGGTTAAACCAAATCCTTCTTCCCACTTCTTGTGATGGAGAAATCCTTGTAATTTTTAAAGATACAAGGTCTCTTCTTATTTTTTTTTTAATGGCGATACAGGAGTGGAGTAAATGGCAGCTGAATTAAGGGACAATGCAGTACCAAATGTTAATTAAATACTAAGGGGAAAATGAGTGAGACCTTGAAGCTGTCGACCATGATGTGGAATGATTTATGCTCAGAATTTCACTCAGCACTTGACTAATATTGAATTGTAAGCAGTGGTCCCACTACTGATTAGGAGAAGGGTCTGGGGTATACCTGTTCCAACAACAGAGGGGGAAAAGTAAATCAACAAAATATTCTCAATTCTTTCATCAAATTCCATGTAAATGGGAGGTGAAACATCAATAGTGACAAATATTGTTTCTTTATAGACATGGAAGCTGTTTGACCCCTAAAAGTTTGTTTGGCTAGGAGACTAAGTGTACCATAGCATCCATCTGGGATTTAAACACATGGTGGACATAAAGCAGGAAGAGATTTAAGACAGAATTTTTTGTCAGACCACATCTACCACACAAAAATCTGTAAAGTATCAAGGAACCTGAAAGTGAAGATGCAAAATTGAGACTAAATTGTATGTCCAAGATACTTTTGCTTAACTTTAGAGATGAGAAGAAGCAGAAGTTCCAGAAAGAGGTCTGGTAAAAAGAACTGATAAAAAGATCTGACTAAGCAGATCAGATTGGGCAAGAGTCCTATTTCTTTTCTATTGTTATTTTTCCACCTTTTCCAGCTGTGAAGGCCTTGTTTGTAAGACCTACTATGTTTATCACTGGTAGCAACAGTAAATGGATAAAGACAGTCAGGATAATGACTGATCTCTGAAATGGCTCATTTTGTTAACTAAATTACAGGTTGTGCTGTGGGCAGAGATAGTTGGCAGGCAGTGCTGCCCAAGCACCAACCCTCTCAGAAAGTGAAATATGTACTTGCCTTTCGTTAGTGCCCACGGTGTCATTATCACCATTGCCATCGTGACAAATGTGATGATTACATGTGTCCCTGAGAGCAGCTGCAGACAGGAGGGGTGGGCTGTGCAGTGCAACAAGCTATCCTGCCATCAGGAGCTCTTCAGTGTGCAAACAAATCTGCAAATATCTCACTAAGAGGTCAGACAATAGTTGGGTGAGGTTTGCATTTGTTTAGACTTCTCCCATTCTGGGAGCTCTGAGCAGTCTGTAGCAATTAATAAAAATGCTGTTCTCATTTGAAAAAGAAAGAAAGGGGGGGAAATTGCCATTTTACTTCCTGCAACTTACACAGCAAGTCCCTTCTAACATAAGGGGTAAGATTAAGATCTTCTGACATGAAGCTCTCCAATTGATTTATGAGACCATGACTTTCCTCACAGAAACAAATGACTTGCTGTTTTCCAGTCACTGGACTAAATGCTCTGCCAGCTGTCCTTCTTTACCTGGCCAGCAGTGATATGCTACTGGTGTTTTCAGAATGGATCCAATGACAATCTTCCCTTACTCTGTAATAAATGCTGTGAGCAAGAATAACATGATAGTTTGAAAAAGAGAGCATGGTGAAAGCTGTTTACTTGTCTTAATGGTGTAAACTTTTCTCATGTAATAGTGAAGGGTAAAGGAGATTTTTTTCATCATACATTAGATAAGATGAGTGGGCCTAATTTTGAAAAATCAGATTAAACATTTACTGCTCGTGGAAACAGGACCCAAATCCATGGCAAAAACTTTTAGGAGCTCCTATATTCAGAATGCTAATTCTGAACACAGAAGAATTATCAATGTGTTCCAGATGGGAATTTCTTGGCCAGTAACTTTTACCAAGCAAAACCAACACATGGAGAGGAAGCAGCTCCTGGTTTGGGCTTGGTCTCCTGGTTTTGGGCAAAAGTTTTTTTCTCTAAGCACTATCAGTTCATTTTATATTCTGGAGTACAAGAGTCTTTATTCTTGGTTTCTTGAAAAGAAAATTACATACTTAGAAATTTTGGTTATCTCTATGAATGTTAACTCCTAATGCAATGGTCTCAAAAATATTTTATAGCAAATATGTGCCTAGACTATGAGCTAGTTCTGTCTTAGAAAATAAATGGATATAATAGTTTTATTAGTAATCTGTTAATCAGAAAAGGTGAGTCAAAGTGCTTGACTTCTCATTTTCGTACATTATTTTGTATATCTTGTACTTCCACATTTTTAGCTTTCCTAGTTTGAAGTACTTCGAGTTTTTTGAGACTTTCCTATTATAAAAATCTCTGTATAGAACAACTAATTTTAATTTCTAATTCAAATCTAAGTAATCCTCTTGAAACTGTAGGATTGTTACATGATAACAGTGTCGTATCACGTAGCAATCTGGTTAAACTTCAGTAACCAAAGTAGGTCATTTGCTGCCTAAGTTATTGCTGGCATAAGTAAGTTTTCCCTTTATCATGCTGGAAGGATTCCCAGTGTTAGTACTCCAGCAGCAGAGAAGGAGCTTGCAGAACTGCCCATCTCCTGCTGGGAATAAAGGTTCAGCTGTACCTGTGCCTGTGCAGAAGCTGCAGCGTGGCTGCCAGAGCGGGGTGTGCTGGCTGCTCCGGTGAGCTGTGGGTGCTGAGCCCTCCTGAGCTCAGGGCTCCTGCACACACAGCCTGCCCAGCCCTGAAACTGCTGCCTCTGGACCTGTGAGCACTGGGACAGCTCAGGCTGGCTGAAAGGGTCCTTCTGTCATGCTGCTCTGATAATCTGTTTCTGTGTCTTGCTTTCCATTTAACAGTAAAATTAATGAAGTGAAAACCATTACCTATCTTCAGGGCTTAGCTGTTACCTTAATTAAAAAGAAAATATTTAATGTGACATTGTTAAAGTCAGCATGCTCAAATGTAACCAACTGTAACTTTGAAATACTATTTAAAATGTCTTTAAATCAGCATTTAAGAAAGTTGCTGATTTAAGAATCCAGGAAACTCAGCTCTGATCACAAGCACTGTACCTTTAGTAACATGAGTCATTGCATCTGTTCTCTTTTTCAGCTATCTCAGACATACAGTAGAGACACTGATCTGTGCTAGCAGTAGTATTTTGGTACATAGTATTGATGCTTTTATGGGTCTGCTTCCTCTTTAATTTCCCCCATTTTTTCCCTTTTCATAGTTTTATGAGTGCCTCTTCAGGAAGAAGCAATTCATATAGTTGTTCCAACCCCGGTATACAAGACAAAAAGTACTATAACTTGTAAGTGACATACACAAATGGAACTGCAGAATGTTTTCAAAATTGCTTGTCACAGCAAGAAAAGTACACATAAACCCATAGTCAGAAGAGGGAAATGTTCTGAGACGTTAGTGGTCAGGACCTGGTGTTGTGGCTTACATCGTTTCTGGAAAGCGACTGATCTGGATGTAGTAGGGCTGTTTGAGGTGGACAGAAAATAGTTCATCTTTTTGACAACGAAGAGTGGAAATCTTTGATTTGTGTTCAGCCAGCAAATGTGGCGGGGTTAAGTGCAGGTTCCGTTTGTGTGTCAGTGCAATGATAGAAAAGTGGCTTTTGCAAATAAACCACAGGCAAATCTCAGAAAATAATGCAGTATACCCAATCCTCCACTGCTAACAGGGTTAAGAAGACTCAGAGGATAAATTTAAAGGAGCAATTTTCAAGCTAAATGTATTTCTGGATAAACAACATTGAAGTCTAAGGAATGCTGCCAGGATTAAACAATGCCCTTAATTTCTAGTTAGCAGTTGATCTCAATCCACACAGGTAATAAAAGAAGATGCCAAATCTTCTGTAGCTGTTTGGTAGTCTCCAGCAAATGTGTTAGAGTCTCAGCCCAACTGATAGTGGTTGGAAAAATTGCAAATCCCAAAAAAGTCAGGTTTTAGTATGTACCCAGAATAATTTAGAACTTCTTACTGTCCATTTGTCCTGAAAACCTGAAAAGAGAAAGTGTCGTAGGGTTTGAATCTCACTCATTTTCTTGGACTTGTCTCAGAAAGGACATTGGTTAGTGAGGGTGGTACATAGGGAGTTTTCATTGCTGTTTGTTGCATGTAGTTGGATATTAAAAAAAAAAAAGAGACAGCAAGTAAGAATTGTATCTTGCATGTCTATAAAATTATCCAGAAAATTGGGGAGACACTTGGCACAGCTACTTCTCTATTGCTTTGATCAAAATTGAGAAATAGCTGCTGGGTTTTCTTAATTTCCCTCACTTTTTTTTTTTTCCTTTTCTTTCTTAAATGCAGCTCTCGCTATTAACCTTTCTTACAAAAACAATAAAGCTTCTTTCATGCTTCCTTCCCATTTCAGATCATTCTGTTGGAGAAGCGTTTGCTAGAAAAGATGGCAAGGCTTTCATGTTCTCTTTTCTTCTTGAAACCACCTACGTAGTTTCACAAAGAAGGAGGGAAATATAGCCCTGAAGGCTGGGGGAAGTGCATGTCTCCAATGCCACCTTGAAGGGTGTAGATTTGTTAACCACTGACTGTGGTACTCAGCGCACTACTTTAGGGTTGCATCTTTGTTTAATATGCAACATTAAAAACAAATTCACCCCCAAACAATCTGAGATGTAGTCACCTGAAAGAAGAAAGTGAATCATGATAAAAGTTAATTGATAATTGCATTTTAAAAAGCACCAGACCAATAGAAGTTTCAAATAACTCTGTGTGAGGAAATTATATTAAACAAACTTTCCCTTGCCACCATGTAGCACATGCTTCAATGTCAAGAGTCCTTATTAAAAGGACCACAGTGTTATCTCCCCTGATGGTAATTCTTCTTATTGTTCCCTTGAGATAACACTTCCCAAAGTTTGGCAGGGAGCCTAAGGAAGGCCAACCTCTTTAGCAAGAGCAACAACCATACAGAATAAATATAGTATACAAAATCAGATTATGAAGTGTCTTTCTGAAGGTAATAGTGGGCCTCACAAGCTACCAGTTTGAAGTGGTTATGCTCTGCATGTAATTTTGATTTGAGAAACCCACATATTTCTTTGTCTAGGAAAGATAAAAATAAATTACAAATGTTATAAAGCAAGATTTTAACTGGACACATTTTTAGAGTTTGAATGCCTTCCACTAAAGATAATGTTGCTGTTTGTATTAGAAAATTGTGTCCTCAGATATCTAAAGTTTAGGCTTATAAATGGTAAGAATATTTCTGCTTTCTCATTTTGTCATCTTTTCTGCTTCTTTTTTTTTCTTCAAAGGAAAAATGAAAATACAGACTGAATGTAAGAATAAGAAATATCTCTAGAAATTAAAATTCTAACAAAATTTGGGTAATTAAATAAAATCATTGCAATTATTTTATTACTTTTTATTGTGGAAATCTGAGAAGTTTAAAGGTCATCATAGGGTAGAATTTTTATAATATTTGATACTTTTTTTTAATAAACCTAAAATTTTGAACCAGTTGTTGTGCTCCCTGATGTATTCTGGCCATTCATTGATGGTCTCTTTTCCCACACTGGGATGGTTCTGCTGGTGTCTGAGGCTCATTAATGAGAAGCTGTGCAAACCCTTCTGAAACTTTCAGAACCCTGACACAGGAATCTGCTGTGCATTGAGGCTGGCATTTGTACCCATCTATTTAGGGAGACTGTAATTAGGTTAACTTGTGTTCTGGTGTGAAAAAAGACTGTCATGATTTTATGATACAGAACTGCAGTCTGTTTGTTTTATCCACCCTTTAAGGGTTAGTATAGGCTATCTTTGCATGCAGAGTGGTGTTACATGAATTCCCTGGAGCTTCTTTCACTTATGTCGTGTACTTAATTCTTCTTTGGTACAAGAGAATGAATGGTGTTTGGTGGATCAGCATAAATTTCATATTACTAATTCCAAAACAACTATATCCATTTTCTGAAGGAGAGTCTTTGATTATTAATATTGGAATGAAGTACAAAGCAATTTGAGGATAGTGATATATCTACAGAGGAGCAGTGGGATTCCTCAGAGATGAACAAGACCATCTCCTTTTTTTTGCAAAAAGCGGATACATGCTATTTTGTTGTATTTTCTCATCTTCTTCTGATTGTAATATGAATAAATATAGAACACATGGTAGCTACAAACACAGGGAAGCCATGCCAGCATTCCTTTTTTTTTGTTCTTGAAGTGCTCCCACATGCATACACGTACTGTCTGCTTTGTTTTGTTGGTATTTTCTTTATAGCCTGATAAGGCTGTCAATAGCATTGTCCACCAATTTGCAAAATAATCTTTTGAATCTTGGCAGTGTGTATGGTCCTCTGGAGCATCTTTTTTTTTTTTTATTATTTTTTTCTCGTGAAAGTCTATGTTCTTATAATAAATGGCTCTGTTTAAAATACTGCATAATTTCTGATTAGTATATAATTTGAGGGGGTAGTGAGGGACTGGAACAGGTTGCCTAATGAGATGGTGGCTGCCCCATCCCTGGAAGTGTTTGAGGCCAGGCTAGATGGGGCTTGGAGCAACTTAGTCTACTGGAAGGTGCCCCCACCCATGGCAGGGGAGGATGGAAATAGACAATCTCTAAGATCTCTTCCAATCCAAATAATTCTATGATTCCATATACTATTTTTAAACTGACAACACTAAAGTTGCTGCTGAACCAGCTGGTAGTTGCCCTTTAACAAGGGCATAGTCTATCCATAGCACAGCCATAGCAGAGACATTGAAAGGATGTGACTCCTCTATACACTATCATACATGGACATAAGCAGAGCCATCAATAGGGTTGAGAAAGTAGGTAATTTTCAATTATTTGGTCAACAGTTGCTTATGGTGAAATAATTCTGAGATTTTACTAGTCTGCAGAGAAACCCCTTCCATTTGCAGTGTAGTTGCATCCCCTTAAATGAAAAGGATGAAAGGAGGAATGAAACAGGGAATATACTGGGACAAGAAACAAGTCCAGACTTTGGTATGACAAGAAGGTGAACCACATGAAATGAAAAGTTATCCAGGATTAGTGTTCAGGCTAGTCAGGACAAAAAAATAAATGGCTGTGAACTTTTAAGCCCATAGGAAACTGGGGCATAGCCAGTGCAAAAGGTTAAGACATTGGCCAGGTGAGTGTGATGTCCAGGGCATCCTGTTATGCCCAGGACCCAAGGTGCTGCTTTCCTGTGGGCCTTGCCGCTGAAGGTGTAGTGAGAGACTCTAGGGACAGCTGCTGATCTCCATCACCTTTTGTTTCTGTGTATCCCAGCAACCCAAGTGCCTCAACGACTGTTTTCTAAAGCACTCGGTTGTCCATTAAGGTTTTCAAGGAACAAGCAGCATTCACAGACTTTAATGAGATTTTCACCCTGGCCAGCTTCACCAACTGAGCACTTCTGCCTGGCTGCATCTGCCAAAATGACTGTTGACACTGGCCCCTTTCAAGCTAAGGCTTCTTGGCTCCCTCTCTGCAGGCAGAGCTAAAAGGCCAGCTCTAGGAACAGAGGTGGGAGCCTATGGAACTGGGTAAGGTGTAGAGATGCAGAAATGAGGAAGGTGATCAACAGTTTAGTCTGTCAGACTGGCTTGATAGCCACCATGCTGCTTTGGTTTTAATTCCTTTTATCAGGAGTCTGCTGTATCCGCCTTCCAAGCCCAAACTCCCATGCCATATGCTGCCAGTACTGTCCTCCATCTGCCTGAAGACACAGACAACAGCTGCAATAGTTGGCCACAGACATCCATCACCCTTACTGCTCCTTCAGTTTGTATTTTACAAGATGAACCTGTTGCAAGTTTGTTGTCTCTCCCAATCAACTCATCAGGTGGCTAAATTGTCTAGGAAGGAGAAAATATGGAGAGTTGGGGCTGTGGTCATATCATTGCAGAAAGATAAGGCCCATCTTACTCCTATTCCCCTAAACAAAATGGCAGTCCTTTAAATTTGATTTTTAAAGGCTATGTTATTTTGTGCTGAACATACAGTATCGAGTTAAATCCTTTTTCTGATCTGGGTCCTCTGTAGGGCTTTCTTCTGAGTAAAAATGTTAGAGTTTGACCTAAAAATTTCAGAAGTCTGCTGACAAAATAAGGAATGAACAGAGGAACTCTTTTCTTGCACTTGTGTAATATTTACTGAATGTTGCTAAATCACAAAGTGCTGGACAGAAGCAAGAATTTTTTTCCTTCCAGTATGTGAGCATAAACTGTATAGTCTAAATTAAAACAGTCCTGTATCTCTAAATTCCTTTGATTGCTCCAGTTTATTCACAAAAATTCTTCTTTCATCAAAGAATGGACATGTTAGGGCTGGTTTTGTTCCTAATGGTAGCTACACTGTTTTCCAAATAAAGGGTGTCTGTAAAGGTGGTCTTTGTCCCTTCATGGAGCTCTGATGAAACATAGCTTCTTCCCATGGAAGCTAATGTGAATAAGTGAGTGGCCATAGGGACAAGGGAGGCTGAGGAATGGAAGGCATCCTTATGCTAATTTCTTTTGTGTTTCTCTCCTACTGATTTCGAGGTGCTCTAGAACCTAGAGGACACTCATCTTCTAAGCACTGCTGGTATTGCACTAGGATTAGGATTTCAACACTGTCCTAAGACAGGAGTTTCCTTTGATATATTGGCTGTCCTTTTACATCTCATAACATTTTTCCTAGAAAGTACAGAGAAGAAGATATCAGGAAGAAGTATGGAAGCTGAAATTGTGACATGAACCTTTTCCTTACTCACTACTCCTTCCCACACCTACTGTGCCAAAAAATCAGTACTGGAAGTACTTCAGCTTTTTTTGTAACCTTCACTCCAAATAATCAAGTTTCCATTTGACATCAGCAGTTCTGTTTTAACTAACATAGTACAAACTTGACAAGGGGCTCAGCTAATACTTTGATACTCAACTGATACTCAACTTTGCCAAATAATAAGCAAATTCTGCATGCAAAATAAATATGCGAAGTCATAATTTTTTCCCAGCAGCCTATCCTGATTTAATAAAATTCTCATCTTTGTAGGAAAAGTCAGTCTTGATGTGAGATGCTTTTTCCAGCAAGTTTCAGATGCAGCCTTTTGACCTCTTTAGTAGTTAGTGCATCCTATGTAAATATGGGTGTTTGAAATATTCCTTGATAGCAAAGTGAGGGTAATGTAAATTGCTAGGTACTGGCTTAAGAATGAAAGGACATTTCAGTTATTTGCTCTGTTCCTGTAACTTCTTGTTCCTGCAAAATTTTGTCACATCATTTATCTTTGTCTCTGCTTTCCAGCATGCAAATGGTGCTGGTGGCCTCTTTTGTGAGCTCTTTTTTCAAACCACTATGTTCTCCTCTTCTCTTTTTCCATCTCTGTCTAATATTCCACTGTTTCTTATCTGTCAGTGCTCTGTCATAGAATCTGTAGAGTATTAAATTATTTTGAGTAATTAGAGTATTTTCATTAGAAATATGTTTCCTATACTGCAATGTTCATGTGTTTTTAATATTCTGCTTCCATTAAAAACCTTAGGAAACCTCTTTTATTCAGGATTAGAAAGGCCTTCAGCTGGAGTCCAGCTAAATCTCAAAAGACACATTATAGTAACTTAAATAAAAAAAGTCTGCCATTTTAAGAAAACTAGCTTTGAAAAACTAGAAATCAGCTGTTATTGAATCCAGGTACTGTTTATGTTTGTAAATTCTCACATTTCCCTCTTTTTCTTGTTGGATTGGAGAGACCAATGGCACTCGGTCTAGTTGAGGTGTTAAGGCTGGGTTGGACTCAATGATCTTGAAGGTCTCTTCCAACCCAGTGATTCTGTGACCTATTGAACCTTAGCTCAAACTTCTTGCTTGTCTCGTAAAGACGACTACTTTGGTTATAATAGGCTGTTGATATTACATGTTTCATGGAATCTGTTCATAGATTTCAAAAGGAACATAGAACATAGGCCCTGGATGCATTAAATTCTATTAGAATTCTATTGTATTACTATAGAATTCTTGGACTACTCTGAAACCCTAGGATATTATTTATGATTAAGAGAAGAGAATTTGCAAAAAAATATACTTTAGGCAAAACCAAGTTTAAATAGATTAATTCTGTCCAAAGCCTCTTCACCCTTTGCACTTCTACAGCTTGGGTTAATTGGATGGTGGCAAGTTGGTATTTGTAATCACCTTTCCTGTCAGAACACAGTGTCCCTTTTTAATGCCATCTTCTTGACAAGTGCTCACTTCTCTGTTGGTTATGGGTTGAGACAGACAGCTCTGATTGCTATTGCTGAGTAACATGTGCTGTGCCTTCAGCTCACTGACATCTCACAATTGTACCTATGCTTTTGATAAGGAAGCCTAGTTGTTAAGGTACATGGTTTATTCCACATGGCTGCAAGTATCAGATCTTTAATTCTGTATTTTGTGTATCTATTGGGTCTACATGGCAGGGTTTTGGTATGGGGGGGCTACATAAGTGTCTTCTGTGAGAAACTGTCAGAAGTTCCCCTCATGTCTGACAGAGACAGTGCCAGCCAGCTCCAAGATTAGGACCTGCTGCTGGCCAAGGCCATCCACGACAGTGGTAAAACCTCTGTGAAAACGTAGTTAAAAAGGAGGAAAATTGTGCTGAGCAGGAGCAATGGCAGTGGGATAGAGCCTGTGGTGAAGCCCATGGTGAGGCAGGCAGCAGGGAGAGGGTAGAAGGTTTGAGAGTAAAGTTAGGTCCTGAAAGAAGGGAGAGTCAAGGAGAAGGTGTTTTTAAGATTTATTTCTCATTACCCAACTCTGATTTGGTTGGTAATAAATTAAACTAATTTCTCTAAGTTGAGACTATTGACAGTGACAGCAACTCATGAGTGATCTCTTCCTGCCCTTATCTCAACTCGTGAGCCTTTCATTTTATTTCTTCTCCTTGTCCTGCTGAATTGGAGAAGTGATAGAGAGGCTTTGGTGAGTATGTGGTGTCCAGCAAAACTCAAACCACCAGAGTGTGACTGCCACTTTGGCTTCTGCCAGCACAGATTGCTGGCAATGTTACCCAGTGGATTGAAACCCCAGGGGAGATGCTGTGAAATGGATGGGCATATTTTCTCTTGGAGGATCTCTGCTTTGGAGCAAATTTCTTGTTCTTGTGCCCTACTAAAATGTGACTTGCGACTGCAGTCATTTCTTTATTGAGTGGATGTGACATTTTAGCAGCTGGTCATGTTTTTGTTTGAAGAGTGAGTTGCAGAGCAGCTCTTAGAAAGGTAAAGGCCTTCTTTTAATCAGCCAGGTTCTGTAATTCCAGAAGAGTGCAGCAGCTTGAGCATATTTTAAGTTTAAAATGCAGCACATGATATGCATTGGTTCCCTTCTCTGGGAAAATTGAAGCTGGTGTCAACATTCAGAATGGTTCCTGTTTCTGACCTAGTGGAGAATCATATCTATAAGGTATAATTTCACAAAACTTTCCAGGATATACTGTTTATATTTTCAGAAGGCACTGTCAGAAGATTTAATCCTAATTATAGTTGGAGTTCACACCATCAGATAGGGCATATTTTTATGATGTGTATTTTAATCTGTGAGAACAAATTAGCCATCTGAATAATGTATTTGCTAGTGAACCAATAGACAGGTATCACCTTTTTAATCTGTTTTGCATTCTGTTTCCCTAGGAAATGCCCCTTTTCAGCATGCTGCTAATTTCTGTTTCTTTACTTGCAGTATGATATCCCTAAATGAGTGGGGTTTAGCAGCCTCGTGGCTGGAGTTTCACCAGCTGTGTAATAACAATTGTTTTTTGCAAATTGTGTGGCCTAAACACACCTGCATGTGTTTCTTGAAACATTTTAATACCTCTTAATTGACTGGCTGTGTGTTGGTGCTATCCCAGGTAACAGGAATAAAGATTTAATTGGGCACACTGTCCTAGGCACTGAATGGCTCGGAAGGAAGCCTCCCTTTTAAGACTGCTGAATATCACTGATTACTGGGTTTGGCAGGTGTCAGACACAAGAGCAACTAGATGTGCCACAGCATTCCTCAGATACTGAGGAAATGGGTTTAGAGTAAGCTTAGTACAAGCCTCGTCATGGTAATGATGATAATGTAAAGCAGGATACCCTGCTTGATATTAATTAACTGTACTGCAACAACATCTGGAGGCCCCACTGGATACCAGGGCTCCACTGGGGCAGATAACATACACATATACTGTCTGATAAGCCTTTTGATAATGTGACTTCACATTATAAAAAGGCAAACTGGAGAGAGAGAAATTAAAGTGGCTTTTTCAAGGTACAGCAAAGCAGCAGTAAAAGCAAAAATCTTTTCTTTCAACCCTGTACTCTGTCCAACTAGTCTTGATTACCTCTGTGAGTGAGTTAAAATTTAAGGGTCTCAATCTGTACTAATGGTATCACCTTACATCAAATATGTAAGCTTCGGGTGCAAAATTAATTCCTTAGTGTAATTCTGCTGATATTATGTATTAATGTTACCAAAACTGCTTCAGTGATATGTAAAGCTCCTATCTGATGCAGGGTATCTAGGCTGAAATAAACAAGCAGCTTCTACATTTCCTGTCTTTTCTTGGTGAAAATATCTTGTGTGTGTTTTTGTACATAATGAGTCACTCCTGACCCTGGTAGAACTGTCACAGAATTGAGCTTCTTGTCCATTTTTTTATTTTTTGCTTGTCCTCAGGGTAGTTTTGTTTATAAAAGAAACTTTTATTAGACAAAAGGCAAAGATTGAAAGATGGAAAGATGCGGGGAGAGAAGGAGATTGGGTAAAATTAAAGCAAGAGAGTGGCAATTTCACATCCCGCTGGTAACTCTATTTCTGGAATATTGCAAAGGTGTTTGGTCAAAAAATGTTCAAGAACAGGAGTAAGACATACTTTAGTAGCAGTGTATTGCTGTGCTACAATTTCTTCTAGTACAGGCCATTAAAGAAGTATTACATTATCATCTGTGTCCCACATAAACATTCAACTGGCAAAAAATGAAGGGCAGTTTGGAAAATTTGTTAAACTCTCAACAAGGAAACTGGTATAAATTTTACTTTAGCCAAATAATGTCTCCAAACGTGTCTCCAACCAAAGAGTAGAGATCATCTTTCAATACAAGGAGCACTCCCAGAGGCCACTCCTCAATTAGACTGTTGATCAAGGCGAGTAAGTCTCAAATGTGAGCCCCCATGGTAAGATTGTGTAATTTCTGTAACCTAAAGTTAAAAATTTCAGGTCTCTCCACTCGAAAAAAGAGTATAAGTAAACTGAAGGAGTTTCAGGGCTGTGAGGAAGTTTAAATAAATGAAAGATTGGAAAACCTGCTTTTAAGCAAGAAACTCAGAGAGCTGAGCGGTGTTCTCTTGTGCTCTATAAAGCTGAGGAGAGAGTTTGCAGTCAAGGAAAGATTAAGCTGGAACCCTAAGTCTTTTGCTTTAGCATTTTTTTGCTCTGAGGATGGACTAAAGGCATGTGTGTGGCCATGACAGATGTTTATCTAAGCTACCTTTCCTAAACCTTCAATTGAAAATATTAGATTTTCATTAATATTTCCCAATTTAATTTTTTCACCTCTTCTTGAAATGAACAAGAATCAGTAGCAACCTTGAAGAAACTTTTGGCTTGATCAGAGGCTTACAAGTAATTTGTGGTGATATGATGCTAGATGGTGTTTGAGTATAGGCAGTAGCAGTTAAACACTAATGATCTGCTTTTCAGGAAGAGCTGAGCACAAGGTTATATTCATATTGCTGGATTCAATGGCTCTTGATTTTTCCCATGAATTTGGTAGGGTTTTTGCTTAAATGTAATTGTCAAATTATTTTCTTATATATTTGTATTTCTTTGAGTTATAAAGAGCTAGTGCTGAATTATTGCTTCATGACTGTATACACAATATCAAGTGTACTACTTTTTGCAACCTTTTATATCTCCTCTTTTTCTTTTTGAGACGGCCTGAAAAGATCTGTGTACTGTTCAAGAATTTAGGTCAAAGGTCCACCCTTACCTTAGAATAGAGGTTTTCCTTCTGTACACTGTTCCTTTTCATTATAATTCTTGAATTCCACTTGCCTTTTTGACCGTGTTCAACACTATGCCAATCTCATCGAAGTAGCAACTGTAATGAATCCAAGCCTTCTTTCCTCAGCTACAAATCACAAATGCTGCTCTAAAATATATCCTGTAGTTTAAAAAAGAATCAATTCAGGCAAGATATATGACCTCCTATAAAATTTTAGAGGAGAGCAGATTATAACAATTGTCCTTTTTAGCCTTATAAATTATGTATCGCTGAGAACTGCTTCTTTTAAAAACCATGCCCCCAAAGGGTAATAATTTCTATATATTTTATCCTCTGTGTGTGTGTGTGATTCTTTCTGATAAATAGGTTTTAACTGGCATTGAGTAGATCTGATTGAGCACCTTAAAGCAGCAGTAACAGTATATAACAAAAAATGACCTACTGCTCCTTATAACAGCCCTTAAAAATCAAACAAAGTTAACTGACCTGTGTGCTTCCTTTCCCCTTAACAACATTTTTTCCTTGTTTCAAGATAACTGTAAAGTGTTGGCACCCTGATCAAAAACGTCCAAGTCAGGTGAGCTTCAGTGCCTGTCATTTCTCTCAAAGCATTTGCTGGTTTTGTTGATCGTCTTATTTGCCAGGGTGGCAATGCTGATTCTTGAGCATGCTTCCCCTGCTGTCACTGTTTGGATAAAGGCAGACTTCATTCAGTAAACTCTCCCTTTACCCAGCCCTAGGGTTTTTTACATATTGAATCCTGATTGCAGACTTACCTCACAGTGATATTAAAAACTACTAAATATGGCCAGCCAGAGAAGAGTAGAACTAACTGCCTTATACTCTGTGCTGAATACAGGTTCTAATACTTCCCCTTCTAAAACCCATTGATACCAGAAAGATCTGTCCAGCCATGTGTTCAGTTCTAGCTGCAGCCCAGAAGGGCCTTCTAAGGACAATGCTGGTTTTTACTACCTTTCAAATCAGTAAGAACATTCTGAGTTTCTACTTGCAGTGGAAGTTCAAATAAAGTGATTTGTAGTTGTAGTAATAAATGAGTGTCCTCTGTGGAATATGTAACCATACCTTTGGGTCTCCTGGATAACTCACAGCATTTAGCACTGTTGTGCAAAGCCCCCTAAACCACAGAGAGTGAGCAATCCTTCAGAGGGACGAGCATTCAGAATCAAGTTTCACGCAGGGCAAAAATAAAAAACAACCAGGCAAACAAAACCCTGAAGGAAATCAAGCAAAGAAAGTCTTAAAGAAAGAAGTGAAAACAAAGAGGAAGAAATAAAAGTTCTATCTCTTTTTAAAAACATAGACGGCAAGTGTGAGAAGCCTAAGCAGAAGCAAGCCATTCCAGGAAGAGCAGTTCTCAGGGCTATAAAAAAACAAAATAATTCTCCTGAATTTAGAGGGTAGTGCAGTTGAAGTGTATGTGTGTGGCATTTTTCTGGGGGGAGGGAAAGTTTACTAAACCTTCCTACAGTGTGAAATGGCTTATTATATTACTAAAAGAGCTTGTATCAATTTCAAAGGAGAGCAGCAAAATCAGCAGTGATCTGCAGGACAGAGTAAGTAGGAGTATTGTCTGCCAGGTTTGGGCTGATGTCTAGCCATGTTGGAACCAGAGAGGGTGGGAGGAGGAGGCAGAACGTGCAGCAGTCGCTATTTAAATATTATGCAATAAAACAAGTGCGACAAAACATAGCCTGGTATTGTAGTCAGATTTCAGGTATGTTTTATAAATGCTTCCTTTAATTTTACATTTTGCTTCAGAAAAATAAGCAAAACAACACAAAAAGATACTGGGATAAACTCTGCTTCCACTTCCATCAGTAGGAATTGAGTTTCTTCAACAGAATTGTTATTGATTCACATTGATGCAGCTGAGAGTGGGATCTGTCCTAATGCCTGGAGTTCTCTCTTGGTTTTTGAAATGAAATGCTTTCTGAACACAGGCAAATAATATATCCTTTTGGTGTGGACAATTTAAATTTTAGATTTAGAAAAAGAAAACCTAAGAGTAAAGCCCTTTTCAGAGCCCAGAGTGCATGTGGCTGTTCATGTACGTGAACACACTCTAACTGCTCGTCTTACAAAATCGCTGCCAACCCCATTTTACTGGCTTTCTACCTGGTGTGCTTCGTAAAGGCAGATGCCTTCAAAATGTAAAGGCATGGCATGGAGAAAGCAAAGGCCTGCACTCAGGGCAGGCTCTGCTTCTCCTTGAATGAAGGGAAACAAAAGTTAAAACATACCTGCTAAAATGTAAGACCCCTGACCTGTTCTGAGGTCCCTTCAGAGGAAAGGAACAGATTTTGAAGGAGTTGAATGTAGAAGCTGAGAAAAGCTTAGGACCTGCTCCTCTCAGATTGTAGTTGCTCTCAGGGCTGAAATGTTTGGATTGGCAGTATATAATCAGTGTTTAAGTGAAATATATCTGGATTTTCAGGGCTTGTAGAGCTTGGAAAGATAGGTGTCTATAACTCCTCTGTCACAGATAAAGACTCTGGTTTACAGAAAGGTAAAGGAAAAGGTTGCCCAAAGTGAACTGATGCTTCAGGGCAAGCAATAAATTGCTGATCTCCTGATCCAGGCTGTAGATTATCTCTTGTGTAATTTAATAATGCTGAAAATGTTTGGTAATTGTGCATATAACAAACTGTTGCCAGGAGTCTGTGTAGAGTAGAGAGGTCAAGGAGAAGCCTTGTACAATTTTTTTTTCAGTACTTTGTGCTTTTTTTGTTCTTTTAACTTATCTACAACCATTCCATNCTCTACAACCATTCCATTATGTGATCATAATTATATTTCTAAAGTCTTAGAGACATAATGGCAGAAGTTTATCTCCAGAAGTACTGTAAGGAATGTAATGGTAATGTGGCTTTTGAGGGCAGCAATTTTATGGGACAAATCAGCACAAGAAAAATTCTTGAAAAAACTTTGAAAATCTTTTTTGGCACAGTAGTCTTAAAGAAAGAAGAGGAAAAGTAAGATAGATTGAATGCTGAGTTCACTTCATTATTTATAAATAAAATGGTTCTCAGTTTTCCAAGACATAGTGCCAGCACTTGATGTCACTTGGAGGTTTCAAAAACATTAATTAATGGTTGCCTTTTCATAGGAAGTTTTTGGGACACCTAGTGAATACCAATATAGAGAGGAAAAAAAATTGCACTGTCTGTTCAAATTCTCTTGAACCCTTTTGAACCACGTAACTTATTTGCTCTGTATGGCTCTGCATTCAGCTTTTCCCTTGCTTTATGGTTATGATTTTTTTTTCCCTATAGCTACAAAATAAATGTTATAGGTAGTGGCTCAAATGTAAATTTTTCTTTGTCACATATTTACCAGTCTAGTTAATACCTTTGTTTGGTTATGTGGAAAGAAAATCCACCAGCTGAATATGTGGGGAAAGGAATGAAAGGTTATGTCCATCATGAAGTGTTAAACCATAATGGTAAAGCTTGTCTTTCAGATTTAGAAGGAAGGTAGCTCTTGGTAAAAGCTGTTTTTAATGAAGTGTAGTAGTGCAAGAAACTGGAATTGAAGAGATGTTGAAAATAAATTGTGTGTTTGCCCCTTGTGTCCGTGGTCACTGTTCTTTGCAGTAGGACTTTCTCCGTGCTTTGCTTTATTTTTTTTTTCGTCTGCCAGGAATGCATAAACTAATTGTTATTTTTTTCATCGTGTCTGGTGCCCTGGAGATTTAAAATATCATAAATAAACTGTATCTTGGGGTCTGTGTGTGCAGTTTGGCTTCAGTAGCCCTACCTTTGACATACTGTGTTGTATTTTATTCTGGTAATTGGAACAAAACCATTTTCATGACGAGTTCCTACTCAGTCCAAATAAGATTCTCAGAAGTTGTCGAGTTAAAGAGTCACAGAGGGCTCTGCCCAAGAGTCACCTGAAGAGAGCTGGAATAGGCTGTCCATAAGAACCATGATTTTTTTTTTTTTAGACAAATTTTTGCACTTCTTAATTGCAGCAAAGTGTTACACTGCTTTTAGAAGGGCTGTTTTCTTTGGCTGTGGGAGGAGATGCCTCTTGGAATGGGGGAGGCACCAGTTTGTTCATTTCCCTCTTCTCCTCATCAGACTAAAGGCCACTGGCATTTTGCAGTCCTCTGCTTCCATAATCTTCTCTCTTTCCCAGTTTGCCCTCTTATCACTAGCCTTTTAAACAGGTCTTTTCCTTCAAGCCCTGGGTAAGGAAATGGTGAAAGGTGCTATCTCCTTTTCCTCTCAGGAGAGATCAGAAGCATTTTCTCATTCTGCAGAGATTAATTGGACTTCCCACCAACCTTTTCCCCACCCAGAAGTTTTTTACCTTTGCCTCATTAAGCCTGTAGGCTTGAAGGTATGCAGCTTTCACTCTGCTGAATACCTTTTAATCCCTTCCTCTTCTGTGGTGGTGCTGATCTGTTCCACTAGAAAAGCTGCAGGTCTTCATCTTACCTGCTTATGTATAACTTCACCAAGGTGGACTCTTAGAGCAGCCACAGTTTGTCAAAGAAGCTTGATGTATTGATGGCAATTAAAAAGCAATATGAGAGGTGGTCCAGGAGGTTGATTGTATGGCAATATCTTGCAAAACCACAATACCAGTAGCCAGGTTACCATTACCTGGTCACTATATATTATTTGAGTCTTTGAGAAAAAATTAATCACGTGTTCTTTGGTAATTGCTATGCAGGTAAAGATAATTATATAGTTGCCAGCAAAAGATTCACTAAAACAGTGTTGGGAGATCACTTACTTTATATGTCAGAGAAGTGGTAAAGCTGTGCCAGCAATGCTTTTATCTGAAATAAATCTTTGTTAACTGAAACTTCACTTATTTTTGGGCTAGCATAAGAGAAGAAACATTGCTTGTTTCCAAATGGCATCTGATTTCATGCATCTGCTGGGATCAGCAATCCACTTACCTCATGTTCCAGTGAAAAGAGAAAGATGATACTGATATCTTGAAGAAATGTCCCTTCAAAGAATAACAGTATGAATGTACATGAAACTTTCTATCTACCATACATTTAGCACAGTCTAAAGTTTAGTGTTGTAATGAGAGAAAAACCAAGATACTTACTGTTTCAGTGCTAAACTTCAAGCAGTTGAATGTTTATGTCACTGTCACGACCTCTTCAGCTACAATACTGTTTGCTTTCCTTTCCTAAAACAATGTTGTAGTCTGACACCAGGAAACTTGATGTTAGGAAGAAAATGTCAAAAAAAAAAAAAAAAAGGGTATTGAAGATACAAGGAATTTGTGATGAGTACTTTGGTATGAGTAAGCTTTGAAATGTAAGGTAAAGCAGGAATCAGAAAGACCTCTCTGAGAAATTGAAACATGGTGGAACTTTGAAAAAAATATTTTTTGATACCAGGAGACAGGATTAAATCCAGGAGAGGAATCCAAGGTGACCATCAAGTACAAGAGGAGAGATTTCTTTCTTATTGCTGAGATTTGCTAATGTGAATGTAGTTAAGTTAGGGTAACAGGCCTGAAGGATGGGGTCCTCTGCCCTCTAAGCAGATGTGTAAGGTAGTAAATGGAACAGAATTTTCCTGTGACCCCTTATTATACCTCAGGCTTTTTCAAGGGAGATATATTTGCATAGAAGATGGCCATCTACTCTCTCTTGTTGTTTCAGTTTTATAGTATGGATAGCTAGCAAATGTATTGACTTCCTATATGACACATTTTAGTTCTGCCTGTCTGTACTAGTTTTGGATATGTGCAGTGCACATAATATGCCTTCATCATTGTTGACAGCAGCATACTGTGCCTCTCCTTACTGAGTGTTTGAAGATGCATTCCTCTTAATTGTACAGTGATGAGAATTTCTGTCACTGTTTAAATCAGTAGTATTAAATGCATACATCTAATCTGAGTATACTCTGGGTGTGTATTTTGCAACCTAAATATGATCATAACTTGCAACCACCTCATGGGAGCTGCAGAAGAAGTGATGTGGCTACTACAACAGGCTTTGCCTGCTCTTCCCTTTCAGTCAGTGACTGGTGGAAAGTTTTGGGAAACACTGCTTTGTTGGTAAGGCACTGCTTGGTGTGTGATGGAGAAAAATAAAGATGGGCTGCTCCTGTCTTTTAGGTAGCTTTCCTTCAGATTTCAAAGTCAGCTAACGACACTTCTGCTCCCTTTGAGTTCCATTCATCTTCTAGCTGCATTCTTCCTGCTGGGTCCCAGGAAGAATTTTTTGGGGGTGAGGACTGTTTGTTTCCCAAGAAGAATAACAGAATAAAACAGGTGTTGAGATAACAGCCTGTCTGTGGCTGCATTTTATATAACAAGTGACTGGTAATCATCAGTAGAAGTGTTGCTCAAATAACTCTTTATCCACATTTTCTGATTTTTGTTGCCTGGTTTCTCACCTGTCTTCTGTGATGTTTTACGGGAACAAATGAGTCACTGTCTTGAGGTGAATGCTGTAAAGAACAGTGTGAAAGAAAGTGTTTGCATTGAAGCAGAACCAATGAAATGTGTCCCGATGAAGCTCGAAATTGACACTTCTGTGCATTCTCCAGTGCCATCTACCGGCAGAATTAACCACTAGAGACTTAGAGGCCAAGGACATTCTTCTAAGTGGCATCAATTTAAAAACATGTGTTTCTTTTCCTCTTTTAGGAGCAAGGCAAGATTGGTGTAGTCTTCAATATCGGCACAGTGGACATCTCTATTAAAGAGGAAAGCACACCTGTAAATGATGGCAAATACCACGTGGTACGTTTTACCAGGAATGGAGGCAATGCAACACTTCAGGTTGACAGCTGGCCAGTGAATGAGCACTACCCCACAGGTACACATCTTTTTCTTTTTGTTCTTTTTCTTCTTGTTAAATTCACGAGCTTGGTGATGTGTATTCTGTCTCTTGGAAAACAAAATAATAGTCCTTTACACTGGAAGAATAAGCATGCCAACTGTGTGGTATGACGTCCATAGATCATGCTATTTCAGAGGTCTCTAAGTGAATCCTGGTTCTAAACAGAGTTACAAAGCTATTCAAAGACAAACTTGGTTTTGCTACTTGTGATATTTTCTAAATATTTAGGGTAGAAAAGTTTTGAACAGACTTTATGAAAGGAGCAGTGACTCTAGCCACACCCCAGATACTGTCCATATAAATATGGTGTAGAATATAGAGTAGAAATGTAAGGAACATGGAAGATTAAGCAAGTATTTCAGCAGACCTTATGCTTGCCACCTGATTTTTTTATCATCTGAATTTCACTTTGTCTCTTAGATTTGCCAATACAAAGCTTAATACACCATCTAACCAAAACTGACAACTCCTAGATGACTTTTTGTCAAAATGCAGTGGAAAAATTCAGTATCTTTGGAAATTATCACCCTAAATCCACCAGAAATAGTAAATAACTGGCTCTTGATACACTGTCACATGTTTTATCCCACCACTGACAAATCACAAGTCATGCTACTTTGTCACCATGCTAAAAGATCAAACTTACTCCAAGTGAAAAACAGATTGCTGTGCGTGGTGCTGACAGTGCATTAGGTAGCTGAGGTGTGATGATGTGTATTGTTATAAAAGGAAGAAATAACACAAGGAAAGAACTCCACTGTTAACCACGTTCCTCTTATTCATATGTTGCCTAAGATCAAGCCATGATCTTCTTGGTTTTGAATATTGGGTCTAAGAAACATTCTTTATTTACTGAAACATTCAGTTCTTTATTTCTAGGTTGTACAGTAGTAACTCAGGACAGAAGGAAGATTTCTTGCTAGTAGTGTAGGAATTATTTGAAAGAAACTTAAACTCAAATTATAGGACATATCCTAACTTGAGGTTACAAACTAATTTATGTGACATTATACACAATGTCACAGAGTAAATTACTCCAAGGGGATGACTTCATCTCTTGTACTCCCTCAGAAAGCACACAGGAAAGTTTTTAAATGTGAGTCATCTGTGCTGTATTGCTCTCTGCCACATATTTTGCCAGTGTTTTGTGAGGTATATGCAGAAGGATACATTTCAATTATTAACCTTATTTCTGTGAAAAAATTCTTTTTGAAGAATGCCATGACAGATATGCTGAGTTAGATTCTAGCTCTGCTATCCATTGGTTTGAGGGGAAAGGTCCAACTGAGGATCTTTCTTCTGCTCCTTTCATCAATTATTTTGTAAAATACCTCCAATCCAGTTGGCAGCCAATTACAGTCACTACAAACCCTATGAATAAATTTTCTTCTTATATTGCTTGCTGTAGTAACTCTCTGGTGTAAAGAAACAAAATATTCGGCTCAATGTTTTAGATATTTTCTTTTTTAAAAGGAAAATAAATCACACTCAGAGACTACCTCAGTACCCTGGGCTTCTGCCTTGGCTAAAGGTATTTCTGTGTTTTCATTAGAAGATGTATGGTTTTATGGAATCAGCATTAATCTTATGTTCTGGGCTAGTATTGAGTGTATGCAGTTGTACCCTAAGAAAAAGGACACCTTTATCTTCCAGGCACCTTTTCCTTTCTGTGCACGTATTTCAATTTTTGTCTGTTTGTAGATGATGAATTTTTCAGCCTGTCCCTGTGAAAATAAGGTTTATGGGACCATACTTTGTGTGTGCACGTTTCTCCCTTACTTGTTTCCTACTTCTTTCAAACTAATATTTTAGCCAAATTAAAAAAAAAAAAAGGAAAAAATCAAAGAAACTAAAGATATTAAATTGCTGTGGGAAAAAGCCCAAGCAAACCAGCAAACAAACAAAAAAAAAAATCCAAGGGAGGAGGGCAATGTTCCAGCCTTCCCAAAGGAAAGGACTGTGGCTTGATCTCAATTCATGTTAAATACCAGAATATCTATATAATAGAGTGGCATTATGAATGCCTGAGATTCAGGAAAGATTCAATGAACCAATAATTACAGGAAACCAATACTTATTAGTCCCATTTTCTGCACAGTCAATGGTTTAAAAAAAAAAGACTTAACAGGAGCTTTTAAAATTAATTGCTTGTCGTTCACAAACCAAACTTGCACTATTGTTTTTTGATCTGACTGCAAGACCATACCTGTGTTCAGCAGAGATTAAGCTCTGTAAAAGCTTTGTGGTTGGATGGACCCAGGCTAATCCAGTATGTTTCAAGTGAAACCTGCTGAAAATTTAAATTAATATCAAACTTGAGTGATAGTAGCTAAGTAATCCCCTATGTTTCACACAGGATCATGTCAATTCTGGCAACACAGTTATTTGTAGTGTTTAAAAAACATTGTATTTGTAGACCATGCTTGCTTGGGCACACTGCATTGTCTGTAAAATGAACAATTTCATGTGTACTTGGTTTTCCACACAGTGCTACAGCGTAGTGTTTACAAACTTTATAAACTATCTAATGTATTTTCTTTGTCATCACACATGGTGCAATCTTCAGTCAGGGCTGCATTCTGAATGGCAGTTCCATCCTCCTCTCTGGGTTTTATTACCTGTGGAAGGATTATACATTAGAGTCATAATTACTTGCTCAATGAAAAGTACAAATAAAAGTTGGATATTCATTAAATGAGCAAAGTGAGAGAATAGTGGCTTTCCTTAAAATACAGTCTTTAGTTAAATTGAAATTAGCTGAAACTAGCCCAATGGGACCTAAAGGCTCCAAAGCTGTATTTTTACAACTTCAAATAAAAGACAAGGAAAATAGAATGACAACAAACTTACAACTCAGGCGCTGACATTTTGGGTTTTATAGCATCCAGTTGCATTCCAGGCACCTGCAACATGAGCTTTACACTTTCTTGTAAGGAAAAGGGATGGAGAAAAATGGTAAAGGAGGGAGTTAATCTGGAGCTAATTTTGACTGTGTGATTGAAAGAACCCAAATTACTAGGGATGATCTCTCATCTTTAGTACCGTTTCCAAGTGCCAGAGTTTCTGTTACTGGGCAGTAAGACAGAACAGTGGCCTAGTACAGGTATCTGAGACAAAGCTCCTGAGAACTGGGAGATGTCAAAAAAGTAGCATTAGTACAGAGGCTGCTGTCTGCAATTCAGCTGTTGTGGTTCAGCCAAAACCATTGAGCTGTTTGTGATTTATTTGCATTCATTTTGCCCTTTCTCTTCTCTCCCAGGAACACACTAAGGAGATGGGCTTTTTCCTAGGCTCTACTGATAGCCAATTTCTTCATGCTTGATTCATTAAGTTGGTTATCACAACGGGATAGAATTTTTCTCAGTCAGGCTATAAAACTTTTTCTGTAGTCTAAAGTACGGTTTTCTATGGCTGGCTCCCTTCTGTTGTCTCACATGCTTTCACCCTTTTTGTTATTTTCCTGCTTTTATGTTCCTGGGGAGAGCCTTCTCTATAGCTAAACAAATATTGTAATGATAAAATTGGAGTAATTTTGGACCCAGACTTCAGGAAGGGGAAGTATCTGATATATTTTGTTTTGATTAAAATTAAGCCCATCAAATTTGAGAAAGTTTACAGAAATATTCAGAACAGTTAGAAATAAGTCTTCTGTCTTTACACAGAACTGGGGTACCTCAGTCCCTAAGTTTTTATTAGTTCTTAGGCAGGACGTTTTTTTCACTCTGTTCACTGTCTTTCCTTGCAAAGAAATACTTTGTGTGATACCACATTTGTAGTGTATGTCAAAACAAGCCTGATATTCCTGTTCATTCATCCAGGCATCAACTACATTTTCTGCAGTAGGAAAAAAAAAAACCCATACCAAAGCTAGGTGAAGAGAAGCTGTAAAGTAAAAGTATTCATGACAAAAAAATAAAATCTTATTCAAGTAATATTTTAAAGGAGAAGATTAAAGGAAAAGAAGGTAACAGGTAGGAAGGAGCTGTCATTTAAAAAAATGCATAATCTAGACAGACAAGTGTGGCCTGAATTCTTTAATGCATTTTAGAAACAAGAAATAAGACAGTATTAAACAACTGGATTATTATCAGGATTCATTATTTCATCCATACAGTACATATTTTATATTTTTCCTCTATCATTATCAAGTTATCTATCAGTCTTGTAGTAGTCTTTCCCTTTTCAAATTACATTATTCTGCAGGGCTTTTGCTATGGATAAAAGAAAAAAATATTTCATCCTCTGTGCCTCTACTTCATTCGGTCTCTGAAGTACATTTCTGAGAGGAAGTTGTATTTCTGGAAAAGCTGGACAGTTAGCTCTTGGCAGCAGAGCTGACTGCTCTGGCCAGATAAGTGCTTACATATAAAACAAAAAGGTGATTCTGAGACCCTGATATCTGTGCTGGGATTTTTTTCAGAGTAGTTCTAGTTCCATGGATTGAATGTTCCTGAACTGTTGGGCATATCTTCTTTTTTCAATTTCATTTGAAAGCAATCTAATTTGAACTACATCTTTGTTAGTCTATGTGAGACAAAGTCTTTGTCTAAAATAATAAGCTTTCTAGAAACAGGTCAAAGTGATAGTGGTTTAGATTCTCCTACCTATCTAAAATGTAAAAGGCATCAACCTTGCCTTGCTAAAATGTATTTCTTCATTTGCTTGGTGGAATGATCTGAAGCAGCTTGATTTGTGCTATGCACTTTATGTAAGATAGGGAAGAAAATTGGATGAGTTCTTACTTCCTGCTTTCAATAATTTTTCTAGCTATCTGAAGGATGCTAGCAGCAGGACTCCTCTCAATTATCTAACAAGGGTCTTGGTGTCTGGGGAGGTCCCCGCTGACTGGAACTTACCCATTGCTATTCCAGTCTATAAGAAGGATGTGAGAAAAGATACAGGGAGCTACAGACCTGTTAGTCTAAACTCAGATCCTGGAAAAATGATCAAGATTATACTGTGTGCTATTGAAAGGCATTTAAAGAATAATGCAGGCATAAAGCACACTCAACACGGGTTCACAAGGGGCATGTTCCATGTAACTGATTTGGTGTCTTTCTATTGTAAGGTCACCTGCCTCATGGATGAAGGGAAGGTGGTGGAT
>VWZP01002300.1:17282-124472 GCA_013396995.1 Dicaeum eximium | reverse complement strand
TTCCCTGTGGAGTGGGTCCGGTCTCTTGACCTGCACTCTCAAGAGGAGAGAGCAAAGCAATTAATGATGATGAACCCGAATCCATCTAAAGCAGCACTCTGTTTTAGAGGGAGGTGGGATGATTCTCCAGTCAAAGTCATGTATTCTGGGTAACTGTAGGGAAAGAGGATTTGAGCTATATTTGTGCTTCATTCAGTTTAACCTGAAAACGTTAGGGAAGAAATGATGTTGATGGCAAACCTTACCCCTGGGATTTCATGAATACAGGGACTGACTCTGCAGAGGGGAGGAAATATTGTGACTATTCCCTTGACAAAGCTGAAATAAATAGGGAAAACCAGTGTGCAAAATAAATCTTTGTCTGGACATAAATTGTCCATAGAAAGAATTAGCTGACCTGTGAGAGCAGAGGGTGTGAGTCCAGGTTGGCAATTACCGAAAAGTTCAGATATTTGAGCTGCTGCAAAGGTTTGTCTGTACTAGTGTGGGCAGAGAGGAAACATAGTAATTTGACTAGGGTGTGAACAAAAGGAAGAATGGGCAGTAAGTGTGGATAACCAAGGCTAGCTAATTGAGCTTTCCACTTTATTTGGTTCTTTTTGGGCACCTAAGTGTATTGGCCTCCTCTCAATACAGAAACTGTATCGTGGCTTGCACTCTCAGTTGCATAATGTCTCTGTGGCAGGGCTGCTGTTTACTGAGAAGTATTTTTAGGAATGTCTCTTGTGTATATTTTTAATCCATTAATGCAGTTTGGCAGCTGGAGAAAAAGAAGGTCAGCCAGCTCCCCATTGACTGTGGGCAAATTCTCCTTTGAGTTCAGTGGGAAGACAATTGCGTGTTTAATACAAAGCTTTAGAGACTTTAATTGAAAAGTCTCCTGGTTTTGGGGATGTGGACACTGGCAGTCATGAATAGTGGTTCCCTGAGGCTTTGTGGTTACATGGCATAATGTATCACTTGATTGTACACTATAGTGCAATGTGGGAAAATCTTCAGAGTGAATGGCCTGTAAAACTCAATGTTCACACACACTGTGACCTGATATTTGCTTGAAATGCAATATGAGTCTTGCCACTGTTATGTTAGGTTTACCAGTTTTTCTTTTGAATTACCCTGGAAAGGTCATATACAGTTTGTATTGCATACTTACACTGTATTGTCCCATTTCTATGTTGTGAATTTTTGTTTTAGAACCACAGAATCTTAGAAGGGATTGGAAGGGACCTTACAGACCACCTAGATTCAACCTCCCTGCCATGGGCAGGGATAGCACTCACTAGATCAGGTTGCTCAGGGCTACGTCCAACCCAGCCTTGAACACCTCCAGGATCTATATTAAATCCTTTTGATCTGCATTAAACACTTTTGATCTGTATTAAATCTTCAGTGAAATATTAATTATGCATGGATCAAGAGATGTGCTATCATCTTTTCTCAAGATGCATTCAGATTTTTCAGTACCTCAGCAATTTGAGACCCAGGAAAGCTCAATAAAAATCCCCTTTTCTCTCCTGTTGACCAAATGCAGTAGTTCACATTTTTTCTGCTGAAGAATGACATAACCTATCTTATGCAGGATGTTTGAATGGATTAAGCAAATACAAAACCATAGCAAAAATCTGTATTTCAGTTTTTTTCAAACCCTTCTTCATTCCTTTTATAATTCACACAATAGAGAGGCAATCAGGCCTCGGAGCTACATTCCAATGTTAGATTTGCCTTTCCATGCCCACCTAACTTACTGGGAACAGCTGCTGTGCCTCTCTGGATCTCCTCCCTTCCACTCAATCCATTGCTCAGGTCACTTTAAAAGGAGATACTAGATGGGAAAATGTATGGATATCTGCTGATTCAGCTTTCTGCTGTTCCTCAGGACATTGCATCCCACTTTGCCTCATTGTCACAGGCATGTGCCTACCCTGAGTTCCCTAATGAGTGAATTTCTTTGCTCTTATGCTCCACAGTCAGACTGATGCCAGCTGGTGCTAACTTCAGCTGTGAGCGTGGGCATATCCTGGTCTGAAAGTCCTCATCACTTGACACCCTCTGTACACCTGATTAAAATCAGTGCCTGTTGTGACCAGGCAGTATTTGGGGTCCTGGGCTAGTCCAGCCTGCAGGTTCCCCCCAAGGTTGGACTTCACACAGTCTGGCTCTTGTCCACAGTGATGTATCTGCTTTTGCAGATGAACCTTTAGAGGGCAATTGGTCCAGAATGTAGAGCTGATAACACATAAATGCAGCTTTGCTGTCTCTCTCTAGGTGCACTGAAGAGGAAGTCATGCGTTCTCATATTTTGCTTTAAAAGCTGAAATAAGAAGCTGCTGCACTGTCTTCCAGGCCCAAGACTGACTGGAAAGGTGGAGAATGTTTAACGTCTCACACAAACCTTTGCTGGTGCATCGTGTGCTCTTGTGCTGAGTGGATGCTCCCTCCTCTTCCCATTGAGTTCAGCACAGCCCCTTCTCTTCCCATAATTTTAGGCACTTTGGGGCCTTTTTTACACTGTGAGAAGGGTTAATTTCACTGTGGAAAAGGGAAGCAAATGTCTATGCAATTATTCTTATCCCTTCTTTTATGTAAGTAGAACTGCCTCTGGATCTTTCTAGTAATAATTATCTAACACAACCCAAAACACTTTTAATGAACTGAAGTAAACACCCAGACAAATCTCAACTTCCTGCAGGAAGGATTCAGTGATGGAGGAATTCCCTAGAACCACTCTGCTTTGTGATATTTTTTTCTCTAACAGTGTTTTAGTCCCTCTTATGAGACATATCTTGAATGAAATGACACCTTTGGTTATAGTACTGTTTGAAGGTATTCAGAGATGGGAAACTGCTAACAGTAATGGCATGATTTAATTTTTACATCCCAGGTTTTAGTTTTTACATCCCAGGTTTTATTTGCATAAACTTCTAGGAATCTGTTTCACAAAACATAATCCAAATATGTGAAGCTAAAGAAGAGAACTGAGAAGTGATTTGCACAAAGAAAGGGTTCCTGCACACACAGCAGCAAAACAAGATCTCAGCAGCACTGTTTCTGTCCAGGTGCCCTAGAAAACATTCACCTGTGCTCCTATTTCTTTGTTTGTCTTATTTCTTAAAGAAATGTTAAATGAAAGCAAACAACCAAAAAACCCTCAACCTCCTAAAAAAGATGGACATGCAAGGGAATACAAAGGGTGGCTACCTCCTACCAGCAGGACTGATCTTTCCAGTATCTGTGAGCCAAGGAATTAAACAGAGTAAGTATGAATTACCATCTGAGTCTAGGCCCACTGCCTGTAGGACAATCCATTTCTACCTATTTATTGCAACATTTCTGTTCTAAAGATTACTTTCTATCGGTCTATTAGCCTTTAGATGAAATAGGCTATAGCCAGAAGGACAGAAGCACAGTTTGTCCCTTGAAGTGGGTTAGTGGTGGTTTCAGGTTGTACATCAACTTTGATGAGCACTTTTTGCTTTTGACAATGCCAATAACTGGGCTTTTTTCCTGATGATGATGCCCTTTATACAAGGTAGTGGTAGGACAAGCTGAAGGAAGGCAGATTTAGAGTAGATATTAGTAAGAAATTCTTTACTGTGGGAATGGTGAGACACTGGCGTACGTTGCCCAGAGAAGTGGTTGATGTCCCAACCCTGGAAATGTTCAAGGCCAGATTGGATGGGGCTTTGAGCAAATTGGTCTAGCGGAAGGTGCTGCTGCCCATGGCAAGGAGGTTGGAACTAGATGATCTTGAAGGTCCCTTCCAACCCACACCATTCCATGACTCTATGACTGTCTCCTAAAACTTGAATTACTAGTCTGTTGGAGAGCAAGGATTGAGCCAGGGTGACTACACAATTTTTTCAGAACATGCAAGTAAAAATTATTTTAATCACCCCTGCATATATTTTCCTGTGTCATTCGCTGAGTATGAAGGCAGATGTGCCCTATCAAGAAGAAAAGATAAATGTATGGTCATATTTTCAGGTACCACAGTGTGTGTTCCAGTTGACTGTACTCAAGTGTTTGCTTTGTGAGCCCAGTGTCTTTCACACATTCCCAGTGTTACCTGTCACACGAGCGTCAGTGGAAGTACCAATGTTCCTAACACTGTTTACTTTTCTTCTTTCACCTGCAGGCAGCTGGTCCTTTGCAAGGGCAGCTGCTGTGTCATAGCAGCAGCTGAGCTCCTAGGCTGAGCCACGCTCAGGGAAGGCCACAGCTCTGTGCTCTGTTCTCAAGCTTTTCTAGTCTGAGATCTTTACACTCCCTCTCTCCTTATCAATTTCTGCCAAATTCTGCCCCTGCTGCATAGTTTGCATTTATTTGCATAAAATAGTTACTTTTACAACTGCTTACATATATGCATATTCAATTTCCCTCTAGCTCATTCCATGCATCACACACTTATGTTTTACATTCTTCATGGTGCCCAGCATTACTAAAACAGTAATTCTCCATGAAAGTACTTTTCAGGATGTGAGCTGAGGAGCTGCTGCACAGAGGTGTTGCCAGCCTGTGCCATTGAAACACCAACCACAATGCTGTTTGCTAATGCTCTGGCTTGTGGCAGACAGGTAAAGGTGAATTTTCCAGCTTGCCCACAACAGAAAGAAGTGTATTGCTTGGGCTGGCTTAATGCCAAAGAGGATGTGGAGAACCTGAAAAGCAAATGGCAGGATAATTATGCTTGATGACAGAATAAAAAAAAAAAAGAATTTCACTTCTAGCAGTGTTAGCTTGGGTTTCTAAAGGAAGGAGAAATTATTATTTATTTGTTTTGAATAAGTTTGCAAACCATGCGTTCACTATTTCTGTGCAGGCTGGTGAATGCATATTGAACAGGGAATGAGATTACTGGAAAAGAAAAAGGGGAAAAGCAGGGTCAGCTGTGAAAGCCCTGTTTTCTATCAGCCAGCTGGCAGTCATCTCCAGGGCACTGGCCAGCCAGCATGAGCACTGCTGTGGAGGTGAAGTGCTGGAGCATATGTGGATAGAAACGATTTTTGTTGTGGTGCTTAGAAGACAAAGAGCAAACAGCCAGAGCAAGAAAAGAACATCAGTTACATGAATATGCTGCTTGTGGAGCAGTGTTTTCACAACATCCTGACTTGAAGAGGCATGATTATGGGAACCTTCATGGTGGGAGGAGTTGATGGACCCACAAGTACAAAACCGCTACTTGGTGAACTTTGGGTTAAAAATCCTTTGTAGCCTGTTTATCTCTCACCTGTTCAGGGGGAGGAAGCATCAGCCACAACCTCAAGCCCCCAGGCATACTGTGACCATATGTTGCAGCATCCCTCACTGTTCATGTCAGTTTTGACACTGTGAAACTCCCTGAAAACAGCTTTCTTACCAATTTCCATGCTTTGTCAGCCCATAAAAATGGATTAATGCAGAGAGAGTTGACAGATCAAACAAATATAAGGATATCAGAACAGCTTCAATCTCTGGATTTGGAGAGCAGTGATTTTAATAATGAATATTGATATTGAAAGTGAAAGGGGATATTTCAAAACTGACAGGAGCCTATTTTCTCTTTTATACCTTAATAAACTGTAAACATTCCCTTATATATGCTATCACATTGATTAGTTTTACTCTGTGTTTTTCAAGCTGTCCTTTATTGCACAATTTTGATGGAAACAGGAGAATAAAAGGTAATGCCCCAATAATTCTTCTTCATCTTTCTCTGGCAGACTTTCTGTGCCCTTGCTTTCAATTTCATCCACATTTTATACCTTGTATATATAAATGTATTTGCTCCTTTACATTTAGCCTGAGTTCAAATATTAAATGGGCCCACAAGTTTATATTTTTGTTGGGACTACTCTCTAAATGTCTTGGTTGAGAAAGATTCACACACTCCTGAGTTTGCCTTGAGAATTTCTAGAAATTATTGTTTATTTTTATGATAATCAGTAGTTGGTAGATTTTTATATCCTCCTGTAAGCTTCTGTGAACAATTGAAGACACAGTGTGTATATCCAGCAATAAGTGCTGTTTGGTTAACATTGATTTACATAATGTTAATGTACATTCACTTGCATAATGCCAGCACCTCATCACATCCATGCCTGTAATCCATCACATTTTCATTTACAATTTTATAAGAGCCACAGTGCCAGGTCCCCTGAATTTTGCAAAATTAATTTGCTGCATCCTAATCTAAATGTGTTGCAGTGTGTCTGTTTCAGCCTTCTGCAGCAGGGTAGCACTGTAATGGCAGAAGTGATGTGTGTCTGTCACTGCTGCTCAGAATGGCTTTTGTGGGGCAAGTACAGAGAAACTGCTGACACCGTCAGGTGTGAAAGGAATTGAAGAGGGAGCTGTAGGAAACAAGTTCTGCTCTGCCATAGCTTAGCAGTCTGACACCCATACCACAGCTCTCTTCTTCCCTCCACATTCAGCCCAACTGGATCCAGCCCAGCTGGTGTTAGCAGCAGCAAGAGGCAGCTGCTCTCAAGGGTCGAGGACACCATGCTCACCTACTTGGACATTTGGGACCTTTTGATTTAATAGACAGCACATCAGCACATGTAATTATTCAGAGGTGGGAATTTTTACTGCTGTTTTGTCATTGTAGGAAAAGACAACCATGAGATCGAAAGAAACAAAGTTGCTTTAGTTATTGATTTAGATAATTTTTCTTATAACAGTCTATTTTCAATAATTGTTTTATTTCCAGTCTTAAATATCTTCCATTCCTCCAGTGCTCAGTTAGATGCATGTTTTTTGTCCCTGGTACTCTTTCTTCCAAGAGGCTGTTTGCTTCTCTCTCAGCCCTGAACATGTCTGATTTTGAAATAGCCCTGTGCAATGTCCTGTAAGCAGAGACATGGGAAAACTCAGCACTGTATTAGAAATTACTTATGTATTTTTGTATGAATACAGTAATGGGACTAGGCATTCAGGCTTAACTATGATCTGTTATTAAAGCTTCTAAATTAAATAGGATGAAGCACTTAAAGGCGCTGAATCTGTATTATTGTGTTTTCTGCAATTAAATCTTTCATTTTCTAACATTCTTTTGCATCTGTTTAGTGATGTTTGTGTGAAACAGACCTAGGCTGATGGCAGGGCAGAGACACAGCCATAGTCTTATCCCATAAAGCAAGCACATTGATCTCCAAGACAGATGCCAGCACGAGCCCTCTTAGCTCCCATCTCTGAGAGAATCTACTCTACACAGGCCACCTAGTTTGAGAGTAATTATGAGACATTTTCAACCAATTATTTAACAGATTTTGGATTACAGTACACTTGCAATTGCATGTAGAGAGGTCTCTGAACTGCCTGCAATGCAGGAGGGGAGGCTTCCCACTCCCTGCTCGTTCTGCAGCTCCACATGCCACGTGCCCTTCCTGAGACTCTTGTGTCTCTGCAACAAAGAAGAGCCAGAGATAAGTAATGGAGAATGGAAAGGTCTAACCAGCATGGAGGTTACAGAGTTTTAAAGTTCTAACTTGCTTTTTCCCCATCAATGCCCACTTTGGTGACAAACCCTGCAGCCTGCTTGTCAAGAGGGAGCACACAGTGAGTGGCACTGCGGGGGCTGTGGAAGGCTGTTGCTAGGGTGAATTTTAATTTTATTTTTCTTTAGAAAGTGTCTTCTTCTCTTTTCATGATTTCCCAAACACTTGCTTAATAATTGATTAGCAGTTTTAGGAAAATGCTTTATACTGCAAATTTCTAAAATATGAGGTAATTTAATTTTTTTTTATTCAAGTGAAATGCAAAACAAATATCAATAATTGTCCATTAGGCTTCCAGATTTCCATGTAGTCATAGCAGGCATCACATGGTAAGAGGAAAGGGATGGGCAGACAGGCAGAAGACTGTCTCATGAAACCATCTTATTTCCCTGTGACTCCTCCATCTGTAAAAGGCCCCATGCAGTCAGCAGCCAGTGCTAGTCACTTAGTAGTCATCCTGTGTTTGGGAACAAAATACTGGCAATATATGGCTGTTTTGAAACACAGGGTTTGAAATTCAGGGCTCAGAGAATAAATGGCACAACTGTTCTCTTTTCATGACTTCAGTCTTGTTGGAATCCAGAGCATGGAGAGTGTTTCTCTGCCTGTTTTAGGAAGCTCTGACCCTCAGCAGAACACTGCTTTTAACATTCATCCCTGGAAAAAATTACCAAAACTCAGGGATGAGCTAGAGCACACAGGTGTGAATTAGGTAGTAGTGGTAGTTTATCACAGGGTGAAGAATTTAAGGTTTTAGGATTTTAGTATGAGAATGAATAGAACATGAGATGGAGGATTTTGGGTGTTGTCCCTTCTTCCTTCTTGTCCCTCTTCAGCTCCATTTTCTGTGGTACTTGTGGCAGAAAGTTGTTGGTTAGAGTAAGTAGTAGTGTGGAAGTTATGTGCATAGATTAGTAGAAGTTATTGGTAGAAAAATAGAAACAAAGTACGTGTTAGAATGTAATTGGGTTAAACAGCTTTAAAAGGCCTTGGTTTTGGGTGTTTGGGGTCCATTTTGTGCCTCGCTTCTCACATGCTAAGTCTGGTGTGCAGATGGTGTGCTGAACTTAGATAAGAATAAACAACAAACTGAAGACCAAGAAAGAGAGTCCTGCTCGTCCTTCATCCTTGGAAAAGAACTCAGCAGGGGAACCCCCTCCAAAGGCCCCAGGGGGTTGGGTTCCCACTCTTGCTGGGACAACCAAAAAACCCAACAAGTCTCAGATGGGAAATATACCTAGCATAGGATGGCAAAAGCAGGGAACGAGCTGTAAAACACACAAGACCAGGTCTAAACTAAGCTTTGGGGTAGGGCTGGCTGATGGGTTTAGCTTCAAGCTGGGTAAGCACACAGCTAGAGGAAAGTGAGGAATAGGGATAACCAGAAGTGAGAATAAGCCTAGCTGTATTCAAAAATACAGGATTGAAGGGGTTACTGAAAGGGGCTTTGCAGTTTGCCTTGATACAGAAGAGGATCCAAATGTACCTTTAAGTTGCAGCTGCTCTGTGAGTATTGTAATTTCTAAGCAAGAAGTAAATGAGGATAAGTTTTGACTTTGAAGTGATTTATTGAGTGAATTTTAATATATTACCCACAAAGTTTAGGAGGCCAAACACAAATGAATTTGAAGTAAAGTATTTCCACTGATCAGAAGTTAACCTTTGCCTCTAAAATTTTCCCGTGAGAAGGTTTAAGCCTTCAAATTTAGCTGTGTCTTAGAAATTTCAAAATTCTAAGTGAAAGGATGTTTCTCTAAAGCTTTGCAATTTTTTCTGTATTTTAAACCTGAAAGGGTTAAAAATATTTACAGAGATGGTACAAAAAAGGGCTAGCTTTGTGCACCATCAAAAAGCAAAATGGACTTATGGTCACAAATGTTATGGTCTGCCACATAGTTTTACTAAAATACTGTATGTAGTGCCATTCTTAAACAGTTTGTGTGACTGGCAAAGTTCTTGCTCTGCAATATTATTGAAGTTAAAATAAGACTTTTAAGATAGAGCCTTTTAGGTTGTTAATGTGGAATTATACTTTTTGAACTGATAAAGGTATTTGTCTATGATTTCAGTTTATACATTTAATTCTTTTTTATTTTAAATTTGAGAATCATAAATTATATACCACATTTGGTTTCTGGAAGGAATTATCTATTTGTGGAAAACAAAACCAGGGGACATATCTGACTACTACAGAATGTGCTACCATTGCTTGCTATGCTGGATAGCAGGAGGAATGATTTGTTTGTACTGCACACTCAATGAAAATTCACTTGTTTACTACTTTAATTCCCTTTTTCTTTTTTGGTAAAACATCCACGTATTTTAAATGTCGTTAGTCAGTTTACACAGTGTCAGGCAAACAATGACGCCATTGGGGGTTTAAAGAGTGAGTCAGCTCTAGAGGACATTTTTTGATCATCTTGGTGGTTGAGGTAACCAATCTGCTATTTTTAAGCATATCACAAATACAGCAAATGTCTGTATCAATTTGCGTGAATGTAGTAAGTTCTTCTGTATGATTTGAATCACATCATGATTTATTTGAATATATTAATTATAGTTTCTTCATGCCTGTGATTTATGTGTATTCATATATGAAACTTATATCTGAATTATATTTTTAGCACTTCTTTTTTTCCCCTATTGGATCAGTGTAACTTATAATGAAGTTCTGGTAAAGATCTTCAAAGTTATGAGCTTTTTGTAAATATTGGGGAAGGTATTTTTTGTCTCAGAAAATGAATTCCATGAATGCTCTAGCTAGTAAATGTTTTTTTAGAATAGTCAACACTAGTATAACATAGTTATTAATTATGAGAATGGGATATCTTTATTAAGTGACACCAATAGGCTTATTATTGCCTGAAAAACCAATTGAGATAATCTTATGAAGAGTTTAGAATCTGTTTATGAAGAGTTTAGAATCATAAGTTAGGTTTTTGAAATGTATTTTTACCTACAAATTAAATGCATCCACCCCTTTGCCCACAGAATAATGCTTCAAATATACTACAGTATATTTTTTCAAGAGAGATTTTTTGTTTTGGTAGAAAGGAGATGGATTTCCCCCCCATTTTCAAATTCGTCATTAACTGCATTAGAAGTTTCATTAATATGTAGGATCTGCATGAGATATTTGGTTAATGTGGTATGTAGTGAGGAAATAGCAAAGATGTTAAATATTTTTTGTTTGTTTTTCCAGAGTGCAGTGATATAATTTTCTTTTATTGTTTAATAAAACTCAGAGGAATGCACAGACAGATGACTTTAATACCCATCTAGCACTGACATTTCCAGAAGAGCCATATTTGAGACAAATCATTGGACAACAGGCTTTGCACTGATAATCTCAGCTCCCCAAACGACACACCACTGGAGAAACATATACACTCCTCTTCTGAGGGCAAAGAAGTCTGGAAATCTGTTAATGAATCACATAGGAAAAGGGATTTTGAAGTCTTTTGACTGTAATAACATCTTCCCTGCTGAAAAGTTAATCATCTGTTGGCTCTCTTTTCCTCTTTTGAACATTAGTTTGAAGAGCTTCCCATTATTGTTTTTGTCTCTAGCTGGGAAGAAAACAAATTCTTTGACCTTACTATTATAGAAAAAGAAATATTTTCCTTTGCTGTCTCAAAACAAATAGACAAACATTTTTAATGACCAACCTTCCATGTCTGTATGACAGAGTTATCATAGAGAATTTCAAGTCCATGCCCTGTATGAGTCCTTGTGCTGGGACATACTCAGTGGCCTTTTTTCCCTGAGAAAGGAGGATCCTGGATAAGAACCAAGGTTGCAATCTTGCATTAAAGTATGTCACTGCTTCTTCATTGCCAATTTACTCACAAACATTATATTAAAACTACTCTGTGTGTAGTTGCCTCAGTTGTATTGTAATTTTATACATATAATCTAGTTTGTATATATATATATATATATATAGTGTGTGTATATATATATATACACACAGTTTCCTTTTTCATTTGGCAGCAACAGTGGTGTATTAAAAACTTGGATGCCTGTAATGCAAATAATTAGGATAGCATCAGTCAACCAATAAGGTTTGTTTTTTCTCCAATGAAAAAAAAGTGAAAACCTAGTACTTAATTTATTGAAATGTTATTTCTGTCTGTCAAATGATAATATTTTAATGAGGTATTTGCAAATTTTATCTTGCATTTTTCTTCTGGGATTTACCTAAATCATGTTAATATGATTACCTCTCTAGTCTCAGTGGTTCTTCTACCATGATGGGAGAGACCAACAGGAACAGGGATGGGACCTCACACAGGACCTGTAAACTGACACAGATATAAAAAAATTCTGAGTTACTTGGTGGGATCTCAAGATAAAACAGGTGGATCAATGCTGGTCGATGACCTGATACACAATACCTGACCCATCTAGTGGCTGCTGTGATCATGTGGCTGCTGGGTATATTTTTTTTGTTTTAAACTTATCCCAGGATTTTTAGAATTTTCAAGTTCAATTGAAAATGTTAACAATTCTAATAACAAAGGCATATTTCACCTTTTCCATTAACAAAGTATCTGAGCTGTGAAAAAGGTTTCACAGAATTCTTGTTTCAGGAACTGGATTTCATCTCAAGCTCTTTATATTAGGAATACTTGAAACGTTGTGATGTGGGTCCATGGCCTTGTAGAAAAATTTTTGCTGACTAATTTAGGAGAATTTTAATTAAGCCAGAAGGAACCTGAAGTCTAGTAGTGATGAGAATTGAATATTATGCTGTCCTCTTTCTTGGGGCAATTTTAAAATTCAATTATTCTGGGAGCTTGAGAAGAAATGGTACAGTCAACTTTTCTTAAGATGATACTAAAAAAGAAAAAAAAAAACATTTTAACTTGGGGAACTTGTATTGTTTTTTCTGAATGTTGATCTAACAGTTTTGAAATACCTACAGTTTTTCTATATATCTCTTCTCTCGCTCTTGAGATATAAGAAAACCTGCTTAAATTTCATTGTTCTAAGAAAGGGACTCTAACCTAAATAAAAGACTGTTTTCCAAATTAAGAACTAGAGCAATTTGAACGTTCCTAACATGTGGGCCTAAGCAAATATTTTATGAAAAATCAGCTGTATCTTTTAGCCCATCCACTAAACTTAGGGCAAAATTCAGTCCAGCCATGGCTGGGCATGGAGAATATTGTCACTGCCTAATGTTTTTTTTCTGTCTGTGTTCAGCACTGACTGTGTACAGGACAAAGTTACATAAGGAGTAAGATCATCTAATTCATAAAGACCAAAACGAGTTAGAACAAAGACAAATTAATATTAGACAGAGAGAGTGTGTCTGCCACTGCTGCAGCCTACACTGGTATAGAGCATCCTGTCCCATACCTTGGTCTTGTACTTATGGATGGCTTTTACTCTGCAAAATAAATTCTCCCCTTTATTGTTGGTTATTGTTTCTTTCATATTTTAGAGACAGTGTTTGAGAAACATCTTTTTCATATAGCCTTTTTTTTTGAGTTGAACTGAGCAGGTGTCTGTGACAAGCTATTACGCAGTTTCTGTGGATGCTGTGACGACAAAGGAGCATATCAGTTCATGGAAAAATTTGGGAACTAGGAAGCTAGATGCATGTCTTAATTGTCACACAGTGAAAGACTTTTGTCACAACAAAGCTTTTAGCATCCAGCAGAGAGTTTATGCATAGTCTAATTTCTTATTAATCAGAAAAGTGCCTATTATATTATTGAGTGAACTGAGATTCCAAAAATTAACACTGTTTAATTGCCCAGCTGGAATTGTAAACAGTTATCAAATCTTTCTGCTAGTGTCACAAATTCATCTTTAATATGGATTATCATGCTTCTTCTCAGACAGGGTAAAAATAAAAGCTGTGTTTGACTGTAGAATGTAAACAGTCAGTGGAATGGCTGTGATCTTAGTCCTATTCAGTAGGATAATGGTTCTGCAGATGTTGAAATAAAAAGGCAAAATACACTGCCTAATGTGAAAAAAAAAACTGTAGGAATGTTTTCTATAGTTTTCTTGTTAGACCAGTGTTAGATATTTTGTTAGATATTTTGCTGTATTTGGGAAGGGTTGGTAATTTCCTTCTTAGGAAATGGCTAGGAAATCTGGAGTTCATCGTGGCTAGGAAATCTGGAGTTCATATTTGCTTGTCTGGGCTATTACCACACAGGCAAGACCTGGTGTCTTTTTTTCTGAACTGGGCAGTGAGAGATGTGTGAGAACAGATCCCTGGGTGGGCCTGCCTGTGTGTTAGGGCTCAGTCCAGAGAGTGCCCTGATCCAGTTGTAAGCATGAGAGCAACCTTTGTAAATTACATTAATCAGCATTTTTTGTTGGTTCTGGCACCCTGTTTATGGGCAGAAGTCTTCCTGGAGCTACTCTTGCCTCTTCCTCTGTGAATTTTCCTTACTGGAGACGGCAGAGGGTGTGGCAGAGGAAAGGGGAGAACAGGGGAAAATGAGCTCCCTTTCACCTCCCTGGGATCAGTGGAGGCTCCATGGAGGGTGCAAAGGACAGAGGAACTTGTGCTCTGCATGCACTTACAGTAAGGTGAGACTTGATCTTTCAGTGAGAGCAGAGGGGATTTTGGGCTCATGAACTTGCTGCCACGTGCCCGTCCAGCCACCTGGGGGGCCTGGTGCCATCACTTGAGCTGCAACTGTGCTGGTCTGATTTCTGAGCTGATTTCTCCCATTGAGCATCCCCGTGGGTGGATGGGATTGCCTCCAGCTCAGAGTAAGCAAGCTCTGGAGGCACTTGAAGTCAACCTGGACGTTTGTCATTGTCATCTGACCACTTGCAGATGGCTTTAACTTCAGCACTGAGGAAGGCTGGGCACCAGTTATTGCCTTACCTGTGAAGACAGACCTGTGATTCAGAGGTAAACAGAATAGAGGATCCACTTCCCATCTGAGTAAGTGGCAATACAGAGCCAATTCTATCATGGACATGGATCAAAAAGTATGGTAAATTCACAGCTGAATAGTCCTAAGGAAACTTTAACACAGATTCAGAATAAAACTTTTGCGAACTGAGAATTTTCTTGCCCCCTGTCTTCCTCTCCTCACACTGTGCCACTACATTTCCATCTGCCCTGAGAAGTCCTGACTTTTCTGAAACAGTGCTTCATGTATTGTAAAATATAATTTCTTTTCATCCATAACACTTCACAAAGGAATAGCAGTCTTTAGGTATTTCACACTTGTGAGTTTTTTTCAAAATAACCAGATTATTCTCCTCAGATGTTTTAAAAATTAGAAGTTTTCCATTTTGCTGGAATTGCATTTTTGACCGTATGGTTCAGTCAATGCTAATATAAATCTTTAAAGGAAAAATTCAAAATAAAGCATTTAAAAATTAATTAAAATATATTTTTTTTTCAAATTGTGAAGCTAATTTTATAGAATTTTAAATTTATATATATATATATATATATATATATAATGTACACTGTAACCTTTTGTTTAATTCAAGATGATAATAATTCTTTGATATTTAATTTTTTTACCTGCAATGCAGAAAACCTTTGTATTTTTAATCTCCTTACACCAGAAACTTCAAAATTTGATTAATTATTGTTGATGACACTGTAAACTATTGTGAACCTCATAATATTACCATATTAATAAATTTTAAAAAAATGGAGTGGCTAGAAATACTGTGCAACTGGAACTAATATTTTCTACTATGAAGAAATCCATTGTTGATCAGTAATCAAAGAATTGATTCAAGTTTTCTGGTAATGCACTTCAATTTTCTCTTTTTCGCCTGTGTTCAGCAACTGGCACATTGCATAGCCCTGAGGAAGTCTGAAATCAAATCCACCAAAGATTTATATTGCTTTCCCCACCACCAATTTCTATTGCTTTCAGAAGGCTCTGTGCTGGACTCATCAGGAACAAAGTGTCAGCTCTCCTGGTTGTGCCCAGCTGGTCAATCTGTTTGCAGTTACCAAATAAGAAAAATGTAGTAGCTTTTCTCATATTTATTAATTTTTTTTAGTGGGGACACAAACGTGATGTGAATGCTAATAAAGGCACACCTGTGTCTGTGGTGAATTGTTTTATCTTCTCTCCTCAACTGTCCTACAGCTGCTGTTACAGTTCTGGTGTTTTCTGTTGACTAAAAGAAATCTGGGCCAGATAGACCACTGCTTGTTTGAGGTTGTTTCCCAGAGCATCTCAACTGACATTCCTTCCTTTGCAGTTCCTGTAGATATTTCCAATAAACTTTCACATCAGCAAGTGAAAGTTTTACTTAGATGAAATACGCATTCTGATTTTTTCCAGAAACAGCAATGGTCATCTGGTGTTGCTCTTCATGAACAGGTTCAAATTGTAGATTTATACATTTTTGTCCTGCTTTATATGGAAAGAGGACACAGAAATAAGTTCCCAGAGTGAAGAGAATGAATGTGGCACATTTTCTTAGTAGTTTTCATGTTTCAATGTCAGTTGAAAATGATGATCTTCCCTTCTACAAAAATGTATTCTGAAGTTCTACGGGGAGAGTTTGTGTTATCTTTGCAGCCATCAGTCACTGATTATAATTTCAAAGTAGCTATTGGTACTCATTTCATAAGAAGTTTGACCACAGGGGTTCTGGCTAGGGATGTACTAAGGCAATTAATCACTGAGTATCATTGCAGATGATAATTCTATGTTAAATTTCAGCTTAGCAAGAAGAGAGTTGAAGATATCTCTGTGCCTTGGCAATGATAAAGGAACCTTTGATAAGTATTATATTTTTCTCTACCTTCAGAAGAAACAGCAGTAAATGAACATTTAAAATATGATGTTAGTGAGACCAAAGCAGTCATGCCAGTGGGCTGCATGCAGAGACCCTTAACAACTCCTGCTGGTTATGAATAGTAATTGAGTTATGTAATAGAAGAATGACTTAGCAGTTAGCCAGTGATATTATCCTGTTGAAGTAATTTCTTATTGTTTATTGGAACATTTATAATAAAATCTGGAGTGCATTTCTTTCCCATTTTTCATGTGATCATACACTTGGGTGACCTCTGAAACGCAATCATAATTTTTGGTACTTCTGAGCTGCTCTCTCCTTCTCTCTTACAGCACACGTATTGCACTAGCTTTGCAACTCATGGTCTTCAGGGTAAGTTCAGGGCATCAATTCCTGCCTGGTGATTCTATATTGGAAAAGCAAGAAACTTCAAAAATTGCAGAGCAGGCTGCCATGCTCTACTTGTCTCTCTGTGAGACAAGTACCAGGGTAACTCTTGCCCCACAGCCTGCTGTTTACTTAGCCCAGGACTCTACTGCAATGCCCTGTATTAAGAGAATTCATTGTTTTGTCTCAACATCTGCCAGCAGATGAGTGGAGGACCCTGGGGTCAAGTGAGGGAAGATCCTGTGTGTTATCAGCTGTGCATGATCACCAGAGGCAGCTTTACCAGCTGGAACAGCACTGCTTTTTCCCACCAGCTGCCAGCAGCTCAGTGATGGCTCAGGGTGCTCTTCCCATGAAGGCTTCAGAGCTGAAGTCTGTCAGGATGGCCTTTGCTGTCTCTCTGGCTCATGCCCCCAGCACTGACAGACCCACTAGCTGGTAAGAGCACAACCTCTACCTCAGGAGTGGCAAAAATGGATCAGTTTCCTGGTTTTCTGTTTGCTTGTGGAGGCAACATAAATATTATTCTCCAACACAAACTCAGTGCCACACACACAGTGCCAATTAATGGATGACATCTGTATCCTCCTCACTGCCCTCAACCTTGCAAACAGCACCTTACAGTGCAGGGCTGGTGCTGATCCACAGGGTCTTCTAGAAGGAGCCCCACATGCCAGGGAAAGGGACCTGTGCCTCCTTTGGGCAGCAGGCTTAGACATCACAGCAACCAATTTTTCCCAGAGAGAAAGCTCTTAAATAAAACTCAGCTAAAGACAGACTCTGCCTAGGGTTTATCCTTGGTCTTCCCTTTTGAGACAGAGAAAATGTAAATTTTCAAATTTCTGGCTGTCTGGGCACGAGAAAGTTTGCTACAGTTCATACAGCTGCTCTTGCAGTACACCAAAGTCCATCTTAAGCAACCAGATCAGCTTTCACTGGGCTCACCTTCCACACTAACAGGAGCTGGGCTAGACCCATTTGACAAAGGTATTATATGTGACAAGACTATATTTTGTCAGGATAAATTTGCATAAATAGTTGGAAATTCAGAAACTTGTGCTTAGGTGTTTTTGAACGTTTTCCTCAGAATTAGGAGAATCTTGATGTTATGACATACTTTAAATGATAAAAATGGAAACTTTTTAGAAAGGGAGCACTTAGTTCAGATTGCCTATTTTCAGCTCTATTGCAGAATCCCTATGAATTTTAATTTTCACAATCTGAGTTGTCTAATACTTTTGAGAACTTCATCCACTTTACAGGACATATTCTTGTTCATCAAAGAGCTAAAAGGTTTCCTGCCTGCTTTTTTCAGCACTTTCCTAAATCCCCATGTGATTGCCAAATGCTGAGGCATAATTATATCATCTCTAAGGTATTTTAATCTCCGTATAATTTAATTAAAAATATTTGCTGTGGGTTTGTTCAGTGATAATGGAACATAGGGCTTTGCATTCATTTAATGATTTAAATGAAATCAAATTCTGTCAAAACAAGAAATGATGTTGCCTAATGGATTCTTGACAGGCCTGTTTCCTAAACAGTTGTCCTGTTTTCTTAAGAAATTGCAAATCCCACTGGTAATTCTTGGGATTTTCCCTCAAAAATATTCCTGCCAGGCATATGAGCACAGACAGGCAGAATGTGTGCCACTTCACTGATTCATTTCTTGATCTGAAGCTATTCAATTTGCATTCAAATAGCAACTAGCCCCATGCCCTTTTTTGTAAGCAGCTCACAATCCACAGGAATATACTTCTATGTCTAAGTCTTTCTTCATTTTGCTCAATCTCTTTTATATGTTGAGTAACATAGCCACAGTCTGTTCATTATAGGTCCTTTAAATTTCCAGTGCTCCTTGGATCTTCCTCAGTCAGTGCACAACAATCTTCACAAAGACTGGGTAAAGTTATCATCTTCCCTTGTTAAAACACAACATGTGTGGAGTGGGTTGCATGTAGGGCTGCTGAAATTATCTACATGGTCTGTGGGTTGAGACAAGCCTGTGTTCAATGACATAACTCCCATTGGCAGGTCTCAAGGTGCATCCCTTCCTCCACAGTCAGGAGAAGCAATTTCAGCAGATCTAACGCCCTCCCATTTCTCCTGCAGCACAGATTAAACCCCACACGAGGCTAGGTTGTGCTCCCCTTGGGATAACTGACTGTCCATTCATCCTGGAAAAAGTACTGCTAATTTTCTAGTTGACAACAAAAAAAGAAAAGCTTTTCACAAGTCAGTAGTGTCTTCTCCAAAATCTGGTGCTCTTTCTGTCAGTGACTAACACCTTGCTGGATATTTCCACTTGTTTCCAGGAGCCTACTTGCAAGGTGACATTTAACTCAATGTGATTAGTGGCCAAGAAGAATAAGGAAAAGAACTATATCCTGGACAAGAAGATACATTCAATGTTTTAAATATCACCTTAATTTACATCCAAAAGATTTAACTATCAACTTCAGGTGATTGATTTAATTCTCATTTTCCTCCAGGCTAGCTCCTCTTATGTGCTTTGAAGCTCCTAATGGTCTTACCCTACATGGTGCAAGAAGACACATAATCAAAACCAAGGTAGTAATTGAAAATCCTTGATAAAGGTCTTTTTCTGGCAGTCCTTTATCTTGTGGAGTTGGCAACGTTGAATGAAATTGCTTCTTCTACATGTCACTCCAGCTAGTCTTGTGGCTCAGTTAACTCAGTCAGCTCAGTCAGGTGGGGACTCTTTCTATACCAGGGCAAGTACACATTTCATCAGAAAGTCTTTGAGATAAATTGACCTCTGCTGAAACAGCCATCGAGCTACAAAAGCCTGTTTTTAATGCTGTAAATGGAGATAAACCTCTCCATGTCACAAATGATAGGAAGGAGTAAGAAGCTATGAAGTGTGTAAAAAATGGTAGCTTGTTAAGCTTTTTCAGGGAAAAAGCCCAAAGCAGCCTATAGAATTAACAGTGAATTGGTCTAGGAGCTCTGGATATTAAATCAGAAAATTGCTTGTGGCAGCGTGAAAAACCTGATCACCTGACCAGCTTTATCACCTACAGTGTGGGTGTATGAAGCAACAGGAACATTTTTCCCAATCTTGCCTGGTGTGTTGGTACTGATCAGTCTGAGGGGGGCTTTGGCTTTGTAAATGCAGGCAGCTGTCAGTCTTCACTGGGGAGTTGTGCTTCATAACAATGTGTGGATGTGGGAAGTAAATCTGTCACCTGTCAGCCAGTCTGAAACATGCACAAGGTTCCTCACTTAGCCAGAGATTGCTAATTGCACACGGTGACAATGTGTGGTATTTAAAAGAAATGCTAAGCAGGTATTTATGGGAAAGTTAAGCAGAGAGTGGATTCTGCCCCTTGAAGAAGAATGAGAGATGGTGATGGAACCAGGCTATGGAATAAAGCACACTGATTGTTTTCTTGACAGGCAAAATTACTCAGATCTTGGTGGAAAGCATTTCAGCATTGCAGGGGCAGCAAGAATTTTCTTTGGCAGCTCAGTGTGATAAGCATCACAAATGAATATTAACAATAATTATTAGGTTTGCGTTCTGTTAAGCAAAACTCCACTTTTTGTTCTCATTGCCTTTTCACACTCACACATATTCATTTTACAAAATTATAGATCTTCATGGAAAATACTGGATGTCAGGATGAAAGTCTGAAGAATTATCTGATATTTCGATGAAAAAACTAAAATCAGTTAAAATATTCAATTTTCAGTCATGACATGAACAGGCGGTCACATTTCTATTACTGCTGAATTTTCTGCAAATCATCTACAATCAGACCTGGTTGGATTTTCATCTGTGTTCCGTACAGAAAGTGTGCATATGATGCATGTCATGACCCTGACAGACTGTGACCCTTTTGCATCTGGCATTTAATCAGCTAAAATCCTCTGGAGGGACCACAGTTTGTGCTCTGGAGGATTCTGCCCTGCCTGGTGTTCTGGTTTGTAAGCAACACCTACCAAAGCAGTCTGGATATTCTCTTTAATTTATCCAACATTTCCTCTCTATTGTCTTGCCTGTTTTTCCAGAACAGGCCATTTGCATTAATTTGTATCTATTTATAGTGGTTTATTAGTCATGTGTGTGATTCTGCCATATCCTGCCAATTAAATCTTTGTTCTGGCCAAACCCCGACAACCTCTCTGACTTATTCCCAGTGTTTTCTCTGGACTGACACACTTCTTCTCCATCCTTCAACCCATCCTCAGGGAACTTGCTGAGGAGGCAAGTGCCCCTTCATCCAAGGTATTGATGAATAAGTTAAACAATACTAGGCTCAGTATAGAACCCTGGGAGATTCCACTGATGACAGGCATTCAACAAGCCCCTGGGCCACTGATCACAGCCCTCTGGGATCTACCACTAAGCCACATGGCATATTTATGGACAATTTGCTAAATTCTGTAGAATTTTGCCATCACTAGTAAGGACTGATAGATGGGAATAAGAAGATTGATAACAAAGCTGCAAGCCCAGTCATGTACCTTCTTGTAGAGAGTAAATTGATTAGTTGCAGAGGAAAAGCATAAGAAATGGCCTAAAAGATAATTTTAAATTTTTTCCATCAGTTTAAGGTCAGATGTGGTTTAACTTCAGCTACAGGTAGTGTATCTATAGTGGTCCAAAGAGGTATTTTTCATCCAGTTGCCAAAATTTACTGTTATGCTTATTTGATTCTCTGTTTCTGCTAAATCAACTGTAACCAACTGTAAAAATTGTTGTGGTCATTTTGTCATCCAGCCAGTTAAGAGAGGTGAAACTGCCTGGAGAGCTCTTGGTATCATTTTCCTCCTAGAGATTGAAAGTGTAGGGCTTAAACCAGTGCTTCCAAGTAGTGATTTCATGAACATCAGATTTTTCTCCACTAACTGTTGCATGAATTATGTTTCAATGAAGTCACTATGTCCCTTCATCAAAGATTATCTTTGTATCATTTCCATGTAGTTCAAAGAAGGGAAATGTCATCACAGGCATTATTGTGAAGATTAACTCCAGGTAGAGATTCAGCCTTCAGCATTACTTTTTGATTTCATTCCATCAGCAGAGTGTCTTAGCACATAGGGAGGCAAAGATGGCTGTGCAGTCCCAGGAATGCATCCTGGGTCTCCTCTGGCTGCAGGAGTGAATGAGGAAGGGAGATGTTCCTCTTTTCCACTGCTTTCCCAGCATGCTGGAATTTGGCTTCTACTGCTCACATTGTCATTTTCATGCTCCCTAAGGTGATAGAAATATCCAAATTGCTAAATTCTCTGCTGGTTTTCTCTATTGCCATTTTAGAACATAGATAATCATAAGATGAGGGGTCATCAGTACTTGGCCATATGGTTAAAAAGCAGCACAGTAAGAGAATGGCACTGGAGTAAAAGTGTTGGAATTGCAGTAGACAGCTTTATAATTGTGAATAAAAAAGATGCCTTCAGTGCATTAGGGTTACTTTCTTTTCAATTGCTTATTCAGATTATTAAGTTTTAATACAATTTCTTCAATATGAAAGCTCAGCTCAGCTCCATGCTCTAAATGTTCAATAAAGATGATTCTTTATGTATGTGTATATACCCAGGTGCCTCTTCCTCTTAGAATGAATATGTGACCAAACATAAATAAGAACACGTGCAGAATATCTAATTAAACCTGATCTTGAGTCAGTCTAGGAATGAGAAAACCATATCCCAAGGTGGCTTCCTATATTGGAATAATGATTAATCCCTTAAGATTGGCTTCTTACATATGTGATCTTCATTCAAGCTGATGGAAAAGAACAGAAATACTGGCATTTATGGGCACCGAGATGCACTTTCCCTTTGGAAGGATTTATAGAGTAGCAGTCCTGAAGGGAATAAAAAAGTGCCCAGGATGAATGATGTTTTTATCACCTACAAATTGTGTCCCGATGAACCTTGATGACTTATTCCTGTCATAGTGTAGTATCAATTTCTTTCAGGCAATGAGTGAAAGGCAGGATACTGAAGTTGAATTGCTGATGGAGGCAGGGAGGTCATTAGCTGGTCTATTAATCCATCTCTTCTCTCTAATATCTAACACAAGCAGCAGTCACAGATGATGGCAGAGATTTCTCCTGTATGTAAGAGGTGTGGGGTCTTATCTGAGTAAAACTTGCTTTTCCTCTACCAAAACCTCCAAGTAATTATTGTAGTACCCTATGTACTTTTGTCCTTTTATTGAATACAGTTTCCTTCAGACATAGCTTCTCTCATGTCCCTGAGACTTACTGCAGCAGAATTGTACCCACATCTCTTCTTCATGGTCCTGCCAGACCTATTGCATAATGTCTATTTTACACTATTTGTACTCCTACAGCATTACCTCTCGATCTCAGACTAAAACCAACACTGACAACCTGTTGTGCCATTGCTGTGTGCTGTGACAGCTCACAGACTGAGCTGAGGAATTTCTGATCTCATCTGAAACAATAAAAGGATGCAGTTTACAAAAAAAACCCCAAACAAACAAAAAAATTATGTAATGATTGCACAGCTTGAAAAAAAATCATCTTGTTCTAAGCATATTTTTAAAAGGAAAGCATTTTAAAAAGAATAAATTATGTTATCTTCTGTTCTTTTCAGTTTGTCTTTCAAATTTCTATAATTTAAATAAAGTTCTATGAAAAAGCAGCAGAATCTTCTTCATTAATCTTTTATTTGTGCCTGTTTAGAACAATTTTTTTAACCTAAGTTACACTTTTATATAGCTTTCAATAACATTGCATTCTTTGATGTAAAATTACTTTAAATTTTCAAGAAAAGTTGCTCTGAGTGGGCTCAGATATAGACAGATCAAAGCAGTGTTGCTAAAAGGCTTTATTTCATTGAATAAATCACTCTTCCTCCATTTATAACATAGTTCTATAAATATTTCTATGAACTCTGGATCTGTTTGATCTTTTATCAGTGTTGCAGGTAATTTGTCAGATGTATGAGGCATTATATGTAATTTTGATAGAAGAATATAGGAAGAATAAAATATAATTACATTTAAAATCTCTAATTAACTGATAAAGACTGAGATTGGGGCTTCCAGTTTTATATTCAAAGAAGGAAATGAAAAAATAGAGAGTCATCTTTTGTTCTATTGTGCCCCATCCTCTCTTCACACACTGACAGAACATTGTATCCCTTCTGGAGGTTTGCATGGCTAGGATTCTTCTCTTGGCAGACACTTGTGTTGTGACTGTAAATGGAAACTGAATTGTGAATAATACTAAGCTTAAATGTGCTTGAGAACTTGGTTATGAAAAGATTGTATTAAAATCATCATGGAGTGTATAACAGTTACAGTGGATGTTACCTTATTCATTTAAAATGCACAGTTTCCCTTAAAATAAAAGATTTCTTGCTTTTGAGAGCAATGTGCTTAGACTGTATCCCTGTGACACATTTGCAAAGGATGAACTCCTCCAGGTCTTTGATTTTTCTATTGTTCCTTCAAAATGTTGGAAGACTCCTGTTGAGTTTGGTATTGAAACAAAAAGGAAAAAAAAAAGAGCATCTTCTCTCCCAGTTACTGACTGTGACTTAAGGAGAGTTGACACACTCTGGAATACTGTTAAATTTCATGCCATGCCCCCTGTGTGGCAGATTTAATCTGTAGTGTTTAATGGGAAATGACTGTGTTTTTCTCTGGTATCAAGTTGAAAAGCTGGCAAGCACTCATAGCACTGAAAAACTGATCAGGTTGGATGAGACATTTCTTCAGTATTCCATATTGTAGGATTACCTATAGCTTGGGGTAAATGCAAGCATACTCTGCATCTGTGTGAAGGCAATTCCAAGCTCAGTCTTGCACTTCAAAATACATCAGTGTCAGATCTTTCCCTGCATTAAACCCTCCCTGCCTTTCTCAACAGAAGATACCAGTTTTCTTTAGTGCAGCTGCAACACAAACCCCTGGTTTCCATTTCTGAGTACATCCTCATCTGGCAGCTGTGCAGACAACCATCCTGGACACACCTACAGGCAATTATCTTCTCTTTTGCTGTCAGTGTTTCCAGTCTTGGAAGAGTGGTGTCTAAATTGTGTCCTTCCATTTCCTATGTTCTGTATTAAGCTTTGCATCCCATGTCCATCCCAGTTTTTACAGGAATGGGTCTCAAGTTCTTGGTTCAGTCAGCAAAAGTAAGTACCATTTTCCTTGCACTGTTCACCATTACAGGGATATTACAGGGATCTTGCTAAAGGGATTTCTTTGTTCATTCCGAAAAGTGTGGTGATGGTGGCTTCAACATTATTATCAAACCTCTATTTGAAGCTTCCTTCAAGTTTTCTGAAAGCTCCAGCTGTGTTTGGTCATTCAAGTGCTTTGTGATTCAATGTTTTAATTTCTCAGTGTACATTTTACCCCCATGCTGTGCACTTCCAGCACTCCCTTGTAGCTGAGGCACTGACAGAGGTCTGGTTCTTCTGACAGCTGAGTGCTCAGACCAGCGCTGTATCGCACGAGCTGTGGCACACCACGGGGAGGACAGATGGCTCCTGCAAGCCACCAAGCCAACCCTGTAAATACTCAAACATCTACAGAAGGAGAGAAAAGACAGAAAAAAAAACAAACCTGTGGAGAAGTTGAATACTGAGAGATGGAATATTAACATCTCTTTTTGCTTAGCTGAAGTGAAAAAAATACTAAACAAGTTAATGGGCATATAGCTGATAGATCAGTGGATGTCAGGGAATGGCTCTCTGAAGACCATGCCAAGCTGCTGAGCAGTGACAAATTTGACAGTGCTGGCCTTTGTTTTAAGGCAGAAGATGAAACAGATGCTGCTGGAAAGACTTTGGCTTCAGTAAGCTCTTTCTCTCATGCTGAGACTAGATATCCCCTGCTGATACTGATGAAAAACATAAACTGAGACCCACTTGGTGAGGATGGAAGGAACTGAGATGGGCACCTCTGGTGTTCCTACAGGGGAATCCCTACCTGTGGTATTACAACATTGGGGCTTGAGCTCAGAGCTCCTGGGGTGAAGTGCAACAGCAGGTGTGGGACCTGAGCAATCCACAGCTGAGTAAGAATACCTGCTGTGCTGGTTGCTCCAAAAGCACAATGTAGGGACTTTCCTGTGTGTGCAAACACTCCAGCCCCACTGTGTTTCTCCATCACTTATCAATACTAAGGAATAAAGGAGGAAAACATGACTGTATGCTCTTTCAAGCTACCATGGAGCAAGTAGATTGGGTATAATTTCTCTTCCTCATCTTATTTTTGTCATGAGAACTGATGGCTGCAGGACCTTTTGGTTGTGTTCATTTCAAGATAAGATTGTTTCTAGAAAGGATAAACACCCTGCTTTCACCTCTGTTCCAAGCAAAACTGTTCTTACAAGACCATCTTATTGCAATATATTGCTGTGCTTATTTTATTCAGGCTTTGGTACTCAGAGATTATATCAAAAATTGAAACCAGATTAATCTGCTCTGAAATAGAAATATAGGGAAAAATACAGCCTTAATCCATTTTTTGTGACAGGGTTATGTTTCTAATCTCATGGATATTTGGGATGGCATGTACATAAGTCAAGGCTTTTTGCATTTCAGATCTGCTAAATGGGCAGCTTTAGTGTGACTCCCTCAGGGAAAGCAAACATGCATCTTTTAACAGGTTTTCATATAAGCCACAGCGTGAAAAGGGAAGAAAAAATAATTACATACTAGATTGTATGTATAAGATTAAGCTCTTATACAGATGGAGGAAGTCAATTCTACATTGATTTTCCTCATTGATTCAAAAGATGGTTAGTTAAAGCATAGAAGAAGCAGGCAGAAGTGGTTGTTGCACATAAAAACATTGCATATAAGAAAAAAAATTATTATGGTCTATGAAAGATGGGAGAGGAAGACGGGGCATAAAAGTAAGACATCTTTAAAGGCAGAGAATTTCAGGTAGTTGCAAAAATGAAAATCTTGAAGAGAGTATTATTTTCTGGGTTTTCAATAAGTCATTCTAGAAGTGCCTGTGGGGCTGTGGGCACATAGTCCTACTGCCTTTATCCTGAAGAGTCTAAAGTTTCAAACTCATCGGTGGCATTTGTAATTTTCAGCCCAATGTGCAGTTAGCAAACACAAGTGGTGAGAAGAGCATTATGTTGACTGTTGCTCCTCTGTGGTAGAGAAGATGGAAAAGTCAGATGGTCAGACCAGGTCTTTTTTTTTAAAGAACTTTTTATTCCAAAATGTTAGTTATAGTTATGCCTGAAAAGGTAAAAAGAGCAGAAAGGTAAAAGAAACAAAAATCTTAGTGAGCTGAGAAAAATTTTGTTCTTTTTTCAGGCTGTGAATGAAAATCATTGAACTTGTTTTTATTTCTAAAATGGGCTCAAAAGAAACATCAAAACTTCAAAAACTCCCATGGGACAATGAAAGCATCATCTGTCCAGACCTATTTACCCATTTCCTATCATAACTCTATAGTCCCAGCACCAATGATATACACAAAATCTCAGAGGCCATGACACTGTAATAATGGATAATGCTGACATTTCCATGGAAAACTTTGTAGCCTCACAGCTGGATTTTGGGATACACCATAGCAGAACTGGGCTGCAGGCTCTGGCCTTGAAACTCTGCCCTTCACCTGTACTGTCATTAGAGTAAATTGTGCCTGAGAGGTTTGAGTCTCACACAACCACCAAGAGACCCCCATTTGTCTCATCAGGTCCAAGATTTTCAGCACTTTGCCTTTTCATGTTGTGAGTGAAATTCAGTCTTCTTAGTCATGCTCTTCTTTACTGTGGCTGTAACAAGTATGCACAGTTTTCACTTACACCAGCCCACATCAGTAACTTCAGTTTACTGTGCTCACATTCTATTTTGATTTCTGGATAAATGGCTAAATCATACTTGGGAGGGATATTTGTATCTAAAAAAAGGAAAGATGAAGTAAGCCCATCAACTTGATGGATTAAAAATTGGAATGAAAATATGCAGAGAGTTGAAAATAATTTTGCTTTTGTTCAGAACAGATGAATTGCAGATCCTTATGCTGTGTCTATTAATTCACTGTTTATCTCCCTTTCTGGAACACTGGAGGAAAGCATGGGGAAGCCTGTGGGTATCCCCCTAAGGAAAATGGATTAATCTAAGAGAATATGGGAAAGACATAACTAAGAACAAAAGCCTGTCATGGCAATTTGGGAACTGAAAATGTATTATTTTGTTTCTGTCCTAAGTATTTGGAAGCACTGCAGCGGGCACAAAACATAGAACTCCATCAGCAGAAGATGAAAATCTCTTTTGCTTCCTCCTTCTTTTTGAATTGTGCCAATGAAAGCCTGGTGAACATCAACACAGCAGCCAGAAACCTCCAGTTCATCAATCACCTGGGCAGAGCTCAAACACTTCACAGGTTCATGCTGCTTCTAAGAATTTCTGGAGTAGGTTTCACCTGTAGCCCTGTTTTTTCTCCCAGCAATAATGTAGATCTATTGCTTATGGAGTGCAGCCCAGTGGGGATTGAACTGATCAAGTACCAAGCACATTTCACAAAGACAGGGTGAACTCAACTACTATTTCTGAAGACATAATAGAGTAATTGGCTTTCCTGGGGGAAAAAGGTCATGTTATAAAGCTGGATACCACCAGCTCTTCCAAGACGTGTGTGGCTAGAACATTAACTTTTGCTGCAGTGCTAAATGCTACTTTCCTTTTACAAAACTGGGTTGGTAACTGGTCCAATTTGAGAGAAAATATTTAAATACAACATGGAATAGGCAAAATAAAATTAAATTACTTTTAGACTGATCAGTTCTCTGAAGTTTTCCACTTCTATTTCTAAATATAGTACAGAAAAACAACGGTTTGGGGGATAGACTCACAATGCAAATAACAGCTGAATGATTTTTATTTCCAGGATTCTGGAAGCTCTTTCTTTAGGATGGAACACACGTGGATGTCAGATATAAATATTTTATTCAATATAAATTATGAAAATATGAAAAAAAAAATACCAGCAGAGGTTCCAGGTTTATTACCATTCTGTTATTAAAGTTTTTTGAAAACTGGCTGTTAGGCCAGCTGGGACAGATTTGACAGCCCAATGGATATTAGGCTGGTACAGCTCTTTCCCCCAGGTACAACCAGCAGCAAGTTTCACAACTAGCATGTGTTTCTAGTAGCATGTGCCCCCAGAAGGGTCATAAATACACACACACATAGCCAGGCACAGAGATTGACTCTGACAGAAACACTGAGGACACACAAACACCCAGTGTCAGGGGCCTCATCCTGAGCTCCTCTCTGTATAATCAGGATGGAGTGCTGCTAGTGGAAAGAAATGCATATATTTGGATACCCTTGGGTCCCAGTCTCTTCATCTTAGTAGCACCATGGATACACAGGCCTCTCAGCTCTGATTCCAGCAAAGTGGCTGGCACTTGATTTTGCTCACTCTGGTGAGCAACTGGGTCTTTTAATTCCTAAACACCCCATAGTAAGCCCTGTGCAATCTCTTCCTCTGTGCTGTGTCCCGTATTGTGTCTGACACCCTCAGGCAGCAAACCCCAGCAGTCTGAGAGATGCTTCAGCATTGAATCATTGTGGTGGTTTTCATGGCTGGATGCTGGGGCTGAGGGTCTCCTGGGACAAGCCTGGGAGTGGTCTGGACAGTGTGTCCCTTCCTCTGAGTCCTTACTCTGGGTTTTTACTTGCCCTTGTGTTCCTCTGTGCTTGTGGAGAGGGGCAATCTTTGATGGTCAATGGCTCTGTGATGGACACTGGAAAAGCCTGGCAGGTTATTATTTGGTCTTCCACCACCATGTCTTTCTCTGCTTCTTTATGGTGGACATGCAGAGCAGTTTTTATCACATAACAATCTTAGCTGTATCCTATTAGCTGTTGTATACCTGGTCTTAATTATTGCGTGAGTTTAAAGTATCACTAGTTTGGTATTGAAGCTTGTATTTCCAGGAAAGCATACAGGTATCTTGCAGAGGCTATGCAGTGATGTACTGCAAGGATTAAGACTGTGTTTGATCCCTGGATTTTACTAACAGGCAAAGTAAAATTAATTCCAGGATTTAATCAGTTCACTGGAGAGATCCTTCAAATCACCAAAATCCAGACATAGAAAGGCTTCCCATTTTAAAACCTTAGAATGTTCAAAATTAAAAAAAAAACCAAAAAACTGTTCAAAATGAAAAGATAAAGCAGATGAAATAGATATTAAATACTTAAAACATTTTTACATTAAATGCTCAAACCAGCCTCAAGCAAAATACTGTGATTTCATTTAATTGGCTGGAAGTTTTATTGCAATTTAATTCAGCTTCTATAAATACTTTTGTATTCCAAATTAAAATGACCATTATGATAAGTTCTTCATACAATTTCATTCACTGTTTCTGAGAAGAGCTGGGTGGAAAATGGTACAACAATAGCTGTATAAAAGCTAATTTAACAAAATCCAGCTGTTCCCTGAATTTAGCAGTGGCCTCCACCATTTTGTATGAAATCCTGCTTTTTAAATCTACTTCAAAATAGCAATATAAAAATATGCACAATGAAGCCATTACACAATGAGAGGAAAAATCCTGTAGTTCTGATTTTCAGGACTGATTTCAGAGGCTGAATATTGCTCACTCAAAATAGAAATCTATTTTTCAAGTGGTAGGTGTTAAACTTCTGGAAATAATTTTTATTTCAGGAGCCCAGTGGTCATGGGAGTGGAAAGGTGTTTGTCTGGCTGCTGTGCAGGCCAGTTTTATGACTCAAACACCTGCAGAACTGGGTAAGTGAAAGCAGGTCTTCACATGACTTTGCTGCTCCCCTGTCCCCCAGATCTGTGCTGTGTATGGGCTCTCTCTGCTCTCACAGAGGCTGTGGATGCACAAACATCTTCTCTTGCTGCTCTCCCACTCCGAGGTTTTCTCCCCCTTTTTAGATCCATTTGTTCCCCGCGCTGGTGTCAGCAGCAGCAGGGAGCACTTGGACAGAGAATGCCTCATTGAAAAGCAGTCGTTGTGGGCTTCATGCTGCTTAATCCTTTCTAGAGCTGGTCTCATCTCCTTTTGAACGCTGCTGCTGTCAGTCAGGGAGCCAAATGTGGTCATGTTAAATGTCATGGGGGGGAAAATCGAAATCTTAACAAAGACAAAGGCAAACAAATAGATGAGGAAACAAAACCCCAGAGAGAGAAAACAAGTGAGATACTCTTAAAATTGCTAATGAAGAATTGCAGTTGCCCTGTTTTACGTGTCAGGACCCATCTGAACTCTGATGTCCTGAAGCTCACGCTGCTGCTCAGCACAGTATGAAACCGAATTGCTGCACTGAGGCTGCTCCTTGCCATTGTGCTGTGAGGGAAGTTTCTCTTCAGCTCTTGGTATTTGGAAAATATTTGTTATCTAAACCCACAAAACTTCATATACTTTAAGAACTTGCAGCCTATCTCTGTAGCTGTGTTTATTATGAATCTCATTCATTTTGGGCCTTTCTAAACTCTTTGGCTGAGGGTTATTCTGCAGCTTGGATCTTAAACAACCACATCCATGAGTTGAAGAAGCTTTTCGAAGCTGAAGTTCAGAAACCAAGGCAAGGCAGGTCTTTGCTAAGCAAGCAAGATAAACCAAAATGATGCTTTTAAACTGAGTTGCAGCTATGTGTTAGAGATGAACACTTACTATTTTGTGTGTATGAAATGCATTGCACTTGGGTCCACAGAGCAGGAAAGAGGAGCAGAGGCTTTTCATTTTGCTGGATCTAAGGCAAATACTACCTTAAAATAACCTACTGGAAATTCTGCTGTGTTTGGAGGAGAGCAGAACAGAAATAAGAGATGCAGAAGACTAAGGAAGAGCTAAAACTGGTTTTGTTTGATTTTATCAGAAGTTTGGGCTTTCTTCACAAACCTCCCTAGCCTATACAGAACAGGATGATGTAAGTTTCTATGAGCATTCAACAAGAAGGTTTTCATCCCGTCCTGTCCAAACAATCTGATTGAATGGGTGGAACAGGTTACTGGAGTGACTGGGCAAAAAACCCATCATGATAGCAATGTGCTGATGATGCACCCCAATTTACACAAAGGAAAAAACAAAATATGACTGTTTTGTGACACCAGACAACACACTGTATATTCCAGTCACTGGCTGCAATGGCAAAATAAGAGAGGGAACTGGAACAGAAGGAAAGAGCTGTTAGTGACACTGAAACACTGAGATTGGTCAGGAGAATTATTCGTTGCATAGGGACAGTTGTGACAACTCAAATCAAAGGAAGATATTTGGCACCAGGAAAACTCCTTTCTTATCCTATTGTACTGCTTGAGCAATAACTAGAACTAAAGGAGATTGATCCCTGCATCATGCCAGCTTTGCATCAGGAGCTTGAGCTTCTGCCTGGAAGTGACAAGCTCAGTACCGTGCATCTTCTGGTCACCTCTTTCATAATCCCATCCACCCCTTTGCCCAGCAAACAGCAAAGATGAACTCTGACGGGGTTCTGCCTGCAAATAAAATAGTCATGCTGTCTGAGTCATGACTTGGAGAGCATTTCTTTTGTGAAGAACTCCAAGCTAGACCAAGCTGTTTAAGAGCAAAATGGCAAGCACCAGTCAGCCCTCACTGCCTGCCCCCAGCAATGTGGAGAGAGAATCACAGAGGGAAGTGGTGCTCTCAAGTACTGCACTGCTCTGGTGTTTTCCATCTTCACTCTGAGAGACCTAGTGAAAAGCCATGGCTTGGCTAAATGATCTGGAGAGTGAGGAAGATTGTGGAAATGCACTTTCTGTCTTTTCCATGAGTTCTGCATTGAATGTGCTGCTAGGCTGCAAAATTTTGTATCCCCTATGAGGTAAAGGTTTGAGGGCACAAAAAAAGACTCAGACAGACCCTTGGTGGATCATACAACCCAGATCAGCTCAGGAGATGTCTGTCTCAGCAGAGCCAGTAGCCACTCTGCTGGCTGAGCTCTGACACATTGTAATATAAATACTGCAGACATAAAGGCTTGGAACATTGGACAAATAATCGTGTGGTTTTTCTGGTGAGAACGATTTCAAAACTAAGTAATTGCAGTAAGCAAGGGCCTCACAGTCGTGGAACATACAGTGAGAAAATCAAGTTTAAAATAAAGTTGCCAGGAAATGAATAAGTACTGCCATACATCTGTAAAACTCAATTGTTAGTTTTCTCCAAGATAATGTTATAAACCATGATGAACAGCTAGAAGTTGCTGTTGACCATATTATACAGGGTACAGAATAATTTCTCTCCAGTTTATCAGCTTTAATTTCTCTTTCAGCCAGCAGTTATTCCGTACTACTTAGGGCTCATCTAACTCCCACATATTGCTAGAAAGTGCAACTCTAATATATCACAACTTCTCATAAAAAATTTGTCCTTCATAGAAGGGCAGTTCTGAAGATGAACCGTCTAAAGACATCCTGTGAAATGAGAAAGGGGTCTTATAGAGCTAATAATAGTTTGTCTGAACTTGATGAAAAAGCCATTAATGTCTTTCTTCATTCAGAAGCAATTCTCATCTCATTAAACACTGGGAAATCTAATTTTCTTTAGCTAAACTGTCACTTTCCTACCTAGAACAACTTCTGTGAAATGACGTGCAATATCACAAATTGCATTTGCAGCTCTTCTAGCTCTTGGATATTTATAAAGATGGTGATTCCAAGAAAGTGTCACATTTGCAAAATTCATTCAAGCATGGGTAAGAAAATATTTAAGTAAATGCACTTAATTTTCATTCTGCTACACTCAGGTTAGCCTGATATTGGTCCCAAAGAGAATTATTTTAAAGACTAAGCTAGTTTTTTAATTGTTTCCTTTTAAGTGAATGAATTCGACTCTCATGAGCTAGAGGAAAAGAAATCATCAACGGTATTTTAAAAAGAGCCTGTACTAGACAAGCACAGTTGGGAAAGCTCCTGCACTGTCAGGGTTTAACCTTCAAGAATGCTCCTGCCAGGTGGAATGATGAACTGGACTGAGACCTCTTCCAGCTGCGGGTTGGTGGGAATGTGTATTTGTTGTTGGTACAATTTCTTAGAGAAGGAAGGAGCCTGGGGAGGAAAGTTCATTACTCAGAAGTGCAGCTCCACTAAGACATATTTTCTAAAGAGGACACCTTTCCTGGTGCTCCTTGCAGGGAGCTTCAGTTCAGAAAGAATTCTAGAACTCCAAAAGCTGAAGACATCAAAATCCTGGGAATGGTCCCTAAACAGGGCATCACCTGAGTTTTGCCATCCTGAGTTCTAGGGCACCTCTCTCTTCCTTCAAGGAATAAGCTTTTTGGTTTTTTGCCTGAAAGTGGAGACCCATCTGAAAGGTCCTCCCCCTTCAAGGCCTGCTAAGGACGAGACACAAAGAAAAATATGGAGTAACAGTGAGGCAGGATGGTTCCCTGAAGAGATAGGGAAGAACTGATGAAATCATTCAAAAGGAAGGAAAAATCCCTCCAAGATCCTCCCAAATTGTTCTTTCAATTTCTGTTGGGAAAGGTTTATTATGCCCAGGTGGATCTTGCTTTAGCATCAGGGCCTTCAAAGAAAAAGGCAGCAATACAGACTCAGCTGTTGCACCGGATTTAATTTAATTTCTAGAGTATCTTAGGGTGAGACAGTATTTGTGATTTATTTTTCTTTGTTACTGCAAGAACAAACAAATATAAAAATAGAATACTGAAAGTCAAAAATATCCTTTGTTATTGATGACTTACTTTTTAACACTGCATGTGCTTGTAGCTGATGTGTCATGTGATTTATTAGGATTTTCAACCTTTATATTATTGTTGGATCTTCTTTAGAAAAGATGCAATTTAAAGGCTAGTGCTGCTGAAGGCTTATAATGGCACAGAAAGTGAGAAACTAAATGGAAAACACATTTCTATTTAAGGCAGTCCATGTGATGAAATGAAAAGAAAAATTCATAGTGGTTTTAAAGTCATGTCATCAGAAGATAGCACAGAAAGCATGAGTGAAGGTGCATGCATGATTACAATCTTCCACACAGGCACATGGGATTCCTAATTTCCTGTATTTAAGTATAATTAACACACTTGAGTAAACCTTGAACTAAAATAAATGATATTTGATTTTTCAATGATGTAAAATTATACATAGAAATTATGATTTTGCCATTCAAGATACATACTGGAAGATTATTTACTGTCTCAAATATATTTTTTTATTTGCCACTCTTAATTTCTGATAAGTTATGATGCCTATTAACCTAATACAGAGATTTCCAGGGGGAAAAAATATGTTCCCCATTAATTAATCACCTGGCCATGAGATATTTGTTTTCTGTATTGTTTTAGAGAGAGAGAAAAAAAATCACACCTTTGTGAGTTGTAGAATCAGCATATTTTTTTTTCAAAGTCCTTTCCTTGAATATTATTGCCTGCTGGTTAGAACTATTAATACTTTATTTTCCAAATGTAACTAATTTAGGAGCTACCATTAGTCTGCAGTCATTTTGACAGGGAAGTAATTCTTCTGATCATATAAATGAGATTAATTGCCCTGTTCTCTGAGACATGAGGAGATGTAACTGCCTCTGGGGCTTTGGCAGTCAGCATAGTGAGGAGGTGTGCAGTAAGGTGTTTTATGTGAAGGTAAGAAAGAGGATCTGTGAACAGAGGTGTTCTTCAGCTGCTCCTGAGGAAGGCAAAGCTTTTTCTGGCCAGAACAGTTTTACTCAGAGATCTATCAGTAAGAATGGTGCTGTCCCTGTCACACAAAATGTGTTTCCAAATAAGTTCCAGACTGAAATTTCTTCTTTTATTTTTCTCTTTGGGCTGTATGTAAGGGGCTGAAATTGTCTGAGGAAAAGTCACTGTGCAAACAAGCATTTGATGGGCAGACTGCATCAGCTGGACCATGCATCTGATGGTCCTTTAGGACAGTCAACTGTGGTGTGATAACACCTTAGAAAACTCATTTCTTAAAGAAACAGAGAAAACGAATGGGGAAATTGCTAGGTAACAGAAGTAGAACACGAGAGTGTTTGCAAGGAAAGATGAGAAGAAAAAGTTACAATATGGAAATGTTTCTTGACCTCAAATGCCTGCTTGCTGTTTTCTGAGAAAAAAGTGTTTTCACCTACATCACTTTGAAAGAAAGATGGCTGTTTGGCTGCTGGGCTACAAATGGCTCCTGGGAAGCAGTAAAAGGAGTGAAAAAAAAATTTAAATGGTTCATTAAGTGTTCCAGGACGTCTAAATAAAATAAATAAAGCTCTGCATGGAGAATGTGTACATATATTTTTTTTCTCCAAATGACAGAGAAAGTATATTATCTTTTACTTGCTGGTCTTTTGTAATCCCATAACAGAACTGATGATGTTATTGCTCTTAGAGAAGAATTCATTACAAAAATGAACAAACAAAAAATCTCTCTAAGGCAGATGTATTAAAAAATGCTTGTATTTGCACATCAGGGTTGAGGTATAATTACTGCTTTCAGATTTATGCTACAAAATTTATTTCAAGACTGTTGTATGATTTCTGTTTGTGGAATACTGATAAAGCAAAATCAATTTAAGTGTGCTGGCTGAGTGTATTTATACAAATAGTAAGAAGCAGAAATGCACTTTTGTTGATCAAGTAAGCACAGAAAATTGTTTGTATACAATACACATTTCTTGAGAAAGAGCCAGTGTTCCAACTCAGTTGAGACCAAAACCTTAGAAAGAACTGATGGGTTGAGCTTCTTTAGTTATTCTGAGGCTTCAGTCAAACATGTCTATTGCAGGTATTCTGTTTTATTTCCCCATGACCATTATCAGTATAGAAGTAGAAATAGAAATTTTAAGAAAGCAACTAATGGAATTTGATTAAGAATGTGATGGAAGCCATATGAATATGTATTATATGAAGTCTGAGGCAGCAACTTCAGAAAAAAAGGGAGACTACTTTAAAAAGTTGCATATATTTTAGGTATTCTATTCCAAATAGTCACTGAAGAGAAGACAAGAAGTGGGAGAAATAGCCAGAAAATATACTTTGTCATGCTGTTGGCGTTTGGCTTCGGGGAATTTTAGAGGGACACACTGCTTCTTCTTTCCTGAGCACTGTGAAAATAACCATGGCCCATGCACTGGTGAAATATTAACACTACTGTAAGTCCCACTGGAGAATATCTCCTATGAATATACAACAGACATATTTAACATTATTAACATTTTTATGTTGTGCACTGTTTTGCATTAAAAAATTGTTCCTCCAAATGTATGCATGTCTGAGCAACAAACCTCATTCAATGCAAATAATTCTCATCACTGCAGCACCATGAGAAAGATTTCTGTTTTGCAAAACTGAGCTATGTGAAAAAGTGCAGAATAAATTTCATGTCATAGATCAGAAGTTCAATTTAGAGGAAAAAAATTATATATATTTCTATTCTGTAGAAACTGAATTGACTTAAATTGGTTAGAAGGTCCACATAATAATGAGTAAAGGTCCATGCAATCAACAAATAAAGACATATATGTGGTCCTAATGATGTTTATAACAACACAGTTAATACGAAATGTATATGTGACACCACAGATGCCCTTTTTTTTTTTGGCATCTGATTTGGTATAAGGTTTTGCCAAAGAAGAAGAAATTACCTGTTTGTTCCATTTGAGGTTTCTTTGCAAGTCAAAATCAATAAATTCATCATCATTATGTCTGCTTTTTGGTAGCTGTCTTCCACACTGAATATTAAAGAGCTTTCAGATTGACAAAAATAAAAAGATTAGAATGGTGAGAAAATTCTTTTATATTTTACTCAAACATGATGATTTGTCAGAAAAAGCAGGCTTATTGTTAGTCAGAGGATTATGTCAAATGGGAAAAAATGTCTTTTCAAATTGAAGGATTAAGAAAAATGCTTAGAAGACTTTTGCCTTTATTGCATTTTCAATGCTTCATGTCTTATTTTTCACATTTCTTTCAGAGAAAGAAATGACTCCAAGTACTTTCTGCCTTGCTTCTTATACACATAAGACCTGTACTAGCAAAGATTGCATGGTATTTTCTCCTGGCTGGCCAGATTTGTAGGATTTTCTGACTAAAACCAGTTGATGGAAGACAATTTTACCACACTAACACCTTTTTTTCATTCTCCAATCAGCAGCTGAACACTGTTTATTTTCTAGATAATCTTGATTACTCTTGTTCCACGTTGGCCATTGCTATTTTAGTTCTGTTTTAAGGAACATAAAAATGGAACACTTTGATGCTTTGCCAGTCCTAATGAAGCAACCTTTAATTCAAGACAGACAGGAATTAAAAATAAAGAAAGAATTTGCTTGCTGTTGTCTAGATGCTAACAGCACAACATTAAATTTAGGAAGAAGTACAGAGGAGCATTGTAATGTAGAACTTATAGCTGTCCACTTGGCAGTCTCCAGCTTTGTTTTGCCCAGCTTGTGACCCCTGAGGACAATTCCATAGCCTGGTGTTAGGAATCCAGTGTTTAAAATCCATGCATTTGGGGATTTATTAAAGAAAATCCTGATTTGGGATCACTGATAACTCGATACCTTGAGTTGCTACAGATATCAAAAATTTCCAAGCTTCTGCTGTGATTTTAATTTGATAAGGGAGGCAGAATGAAGGCCTACAGTACCTTCTTCATAGCTGCTTGCATTGGAAGTATCAGTGCTTGTTGGAAGCCAGCTGGAGATAACTGGAGCCATGTCTTACTCATCCATTAGACTGAACTCACCAGCAATTGTTCTGGCAGTGCACTGTGAGGAAACAACATCCATAGGTTATCCAGGCCCTGCTTCTGTCTGGTGGGCCCTTATGGACTGAAATTCAGGTTTAGTAGTCTGTATCAATGAACAAGTGTATTTATTCAGCTGTAGAAACAGGGAGCAATGCAGACACTAAGAGGAGGAGCATGGAGTCTCAAGTATTTTCAGGATGTGATCAAGGGTTTTCTGAAGGACCCCAAGACAAGAGCAATGTGCTGTACAGATCCTGAGCTCAAGAATACCTGTTAGTACTGAAAATATAGATACTTTGCAACTAAAGCATCATCTTTGTCTGCTTATTTTGGGTGTGAGAGGAAGAAATTACTGAATCACACAGTATCATATCTTCAGTATATTGACAACAATCAAACAGACTATGTATTTTTCTTCTTTCTGAGATAGAGGTACTACTATGCAGGTGTGAGGTGCAGGAACAACCTACCAGATTTGCTGCTGTCTTGAAACCTAAAATGATACAATCTGCAAAACCCAGGAATGGTTAAACTGAACTTCAACTAGCTATCATTGTTAAATTTTGATTGCTCATAATCAAGATGAGTAAAGATGAATCTTTTATGAAATTCTCAACAGTGAATTAAATAGTATTTTCCTAGTATTCTTGGATAAGAAGAAATGAGGGAGGACTCTCAGGGACATTGATTAGCTGAATAAAAGGAACAGACCAATCTAAAAAAAAATTACTTGATAGCACTCCCAGTGACACAAAGAACAAATGCAAACAGCATGAAGATACAAAAGGAGCACTTTCTTATGGCTTAGTTGCCTCTTTGCTTGGTGTCTAAGCAACCTTGCATTAATGTATTTTTAAAATATATGTGGTTTTTCAAGTGAAGAATAGATTCTCTTAACCTTAGAGGATTATTGGAGAAAAGGTGTTCAAAGGCTTTCATTCAAGGGCTCTTCAGCACCATAAATGAATTAAAATGAATATGTTGCTACAGATGCCTTTGTCCTGCCCTCTTAGCCTGTGTCTGGTATGCAGAAGAAGTAAACCTTTTTTGCATTAGTGATGAAGGTTGAATGAACCTTATTTTAAACTCTTTGTACCTCTTTGAAGTGACTCAGGTTTGCTTAGAGGACTGCTTTGACTCTTTGAGGCAGAACAGAAGCACTGTAAGTGCCATTCCTGTACACTGCGAGGAAATGTTTATCACCAGTGGGTGATTTTCTACATTTGCTGATACAAGTGTGTCAGTGACCTGTGGTTTCGGGGATTGGAGGCACAAGTAGGATAGAGTTGGGATCATAAGTTGGAGAGAGAAGCATGCTCTTGTGCTCTGCCATTTACAGCAAAAGTCATTGCACAGAGGGAAGCCTTTCCAGCCTACATCTTCACAGTCATACATTGCATATAGATAGCCATATGTACACATGTGTACACACACAGACACTACCACAGGGAGAGAATGCCCACTTTTGAGGCACTCCTCTTCCAGTCTGCCTAGCTGTTACAATTAAATGCATTAGCTCTATGATACTTACAGCAGCTGATGAAATGGTGCTTCCAATAGCACTGCAGAAATGCCAGGTAATGATTTTCACAGCTTCATTTCCCTGACAAGTTAATCACAACACTCCCTCCTTTTCTCCCTCCCTCCAGCTCTGCCTGATATTTGTGACTGGACGTTTCTCATGACTGTCTGGTAATTAGAGTTTGAACTCCTCTGCTTGACTAATTTATTAGCTAACATCATATGAAATTTGATGTTAATATGTCCTAAAGGCTAATCTATTCAGATTGCAATACATAGATTTTAATAGTCTAGTGTGCTTTGGTAATCAGAAAGAATTATGTGATTATGGCTTGTGGCTTCAGCAATTAAAAAGGATTGGCTTTCAGTGCTCATTTCAAGGTTGTTGTAGCATTTACGGAAAGGGGTCTATAATTTCAGTGCAATGTGGATCTTTTATAAGTCACTGATCTCTTTTAAGTAAGCTACCATGTGTCTCACATGGTTTAAGATGAGCAAATAGCCTAACCCCAAACTCTTAGCAGCATACTAGAAGTGAAAAGCTTATTAATCCCTGACATTTTTTTGCAGTTGCTTCTTTATTCAGTTGAAGTGTAAAAGTAAGAATTTAGAGAAAACTGAGATATGAGAAAAGAAATGGGAGATATGGAGTGTGTTTAAGTCATATCAGGGTTAATGATGGGCTTTTTAGCATCATTCAGGGAGCTTATACTAAACTGCTTATCCACCACTAACCTCATTTCCAAAACACAATTCCCACTCTATAACACTGCCATTCATATATTGCTTCTAGGCATCATTTTGCCTTAAATAGTGCAAAATTACACTTTGAACCGATTTAATTTTACAAGGAAATCTAGACTGCTCTGTGCAGTTTTCTAATCTTTATTCAGACATTTTTAGACTCCCCCAAAATTTCCTAACTTTAAAATTGTAAGTGTATTTATACCCAGACCCCAAAAATATAATTTTGGAAAGTCTCAGGTTTAATCTCACACACAGAAGAGCCCTGCTATAATAAAGTCCATGAAATGATTGATGATTACTTTAAAGATCTGTCCATTAGATGGATTCTAATATATGTGAAATATGCTTTGCTGACCCCACTCTAATTCACTGTTATCAGAATATATGTGGCACCAAGGCAAATAGCTTGCCATGTCTATCACATTTACACTGTCACATTTATTGACCCAACTTGTAGTCTCCTGAAGGAATTAAATCAACTTGTTTGACAAAACCTGTTTTCTGTAAGGCCATGCTGAGTGGCATCTATTACATTTTGTTCCTTTAACGTTTTTGCTGAGCTAGAGAAGGAAAGAGCTTTCAGCTATTCTACAGAAAGATCATTTTCCTGTAAGAGAAACTATCCAGGCAGAAATCTTCAGACACGTTGGACTCTTTGTGTCGTGTATCCATGAGACAAAAAAGTGAAGTACACAGGCTGCTGCAGTCATGGCTACTATGCAAGGATCCAAGCTGATTGGAATTTTAAACAGAAAATGTTCAAGTCCTAATTATCTTTAATCAAATGGACTAATCTGGAGATCAGACCAAAGTACTGAGAATCCTATTAAAGTCATCAGGCATCATGGAGACAGATACTCCTGGTAGGCCTATTCAAAACAAGCCTGCAGACTGATCAGCTCAAACTTATTTAGCATGCAGGGCCATTCTTGTGAGGAAGACTAATATGAGGTCCAGGAGAAGACACTACATTATTTTCATAGAAAAATGCAGTTTTGTCTCCCATGAATATGATACAAAAACTGAAGAATTGCTTCAAAGTTCAAAACACTAGCAAAGCTATTAAATGAACACAACAGAAATGAGAAATCTAAAATCAGATTATCTGATGGATAAAGGTTGTTAGAGAAAACGCTTCAGGACAAATTTTCCTCATTATTTTGTGCTACTTTGTAGTTGTGAAGAGCAGGGAGTGCCATAAGATGGCTTAAATAACTGAACAGGGTACAGGGCTACGGACTAGTTCAGTAGTACAAGAGCCAAGTCCAGAATTTCCCAGGCACTTCCAAGACCAGAAATACCTACTGCACAGCATAAAGGACAGGCCACAGATGATATCAGCCATGGTATAACACATGGCTGCTTCTATATTCATGCCTCTCACATGACTTTTAAATCCAGGGACAAAAGGAAATGAGAGTATAACATACAAATGAAATGGTTGGGTAAGCGCACTGCTGGTGTTTGGACCAGTGTGTTCAGTTACCCAAATATATTTAGCACCTAATATTGTGTTTGGTACATATGCAGGTCTGCTTCTCCAGGGAAGGTCTTTCAGTGGCAGGAATGCTTCTGAAGTACAATTTTCCCTTGCATTAAATTTCTGCCTTCTCCCCTAAAGTCCCAAACATGACTCTCCAAAAGACCTGCTTTACACAAGGACACAGTCCTGGAAATGGCTGGCTTCTTATTCTGACCCAGTTCCACCTCTGTTTAGCCACCTTAACATCTGGCACTTTTTTCCTTCCTGTTTTGCTCCAACTCTATCACCACTGTTTTCTTTTTTTTTCAATAATTCAATACTTCTTCCTTTAATATAATCAGATTTTAATATAATTTCAAGTGATTTATTATACAGTGTGACATACCATAAACTCCTTTTACATAACTGATGCAAAACTTGCATGAAACGTCTTTTTAATGGGTAATTCAGAAAACAAAGAGGGAAAAAGATACATTAATATTTAATACCTGACAAAATTTGTACAACCTGTGTTCAGTTTTACTCCAATTAGAAGTTTCACAGAAGAGACATCAAAACTCAGACACTACCTGGGCCATAATCAGACACAACCCTAGTGAAAGTTATTAATGACAGACTTACGTGAGATAATACTAGGTTTGAATTTGCCTCAATTACTGGGGAAAAAAAAGATTTACAAGATTCAATTTCAATGACAATGATGTAGTAGGACAAATGGTATATCTGTTTAACTGTCTCTGTTGAAGCTGTCTGAAAAAGCCAGCCATGGGCAGCTTTATTTCCTGTCTGCCACATCACATAAGATAAAGTTGGGTAGAAAAGATTCAGCACTATGTCATACAGGTAGCAAAACTGTAGCAAATTTGAGAAAAGTGACCCACTGCAAAGATCATTTGAATAAAGCCATTTCTCCTGTGATATTTATAGAAATGGCTTTGATCTATGTAAAATATTACTATACCAAATAACCTCCAAGCCAATAACAGGTCATTAAAGTAATCAGGTAGTAATTTTCTTACTCCCTTCAGGGCTAATATAATGTTTCTCATATAAAAGTATAATTTATCTTTCCAAATATATGATGTATAGAAATGAAAGAGTTAGCTCAGTGAAATGAGTAGCCAAATCATTTGCTAGACAAATCAGTAATGACAGGCACCTGCTAATATTGTATAAACATACATGAGACATGCTGAACACCATGTAAAAATTCATGTATGCAAAAGTCCATGCCAAGGGAAAAAAACCAGGAAAAACAACAGTTTTGAAGACAGTAAAGAATACCTCTAAAGTATTAAAACCATGAGATGAAGACTCTGCTTCAAAATTGGTGCAAAAACTGATCAAATTTTATTTTTTTGGTTGCCTTTTTAGTTTGAAGTGTTATTTCAAAAAACCAGAATATTTTATCAGATATAAATTTTATCAAAATGATTACAAGAGCATTGGTATTAAAAAGTGTTAAAAATTGTAAAGAGGTCTTTTATCTTTTTAAATTATTTTTTATTTTGATGTTCAGAGGACTATTTATTATGAAACTTAGGTTACTGCTAGACGTTTTTGCCTTAATATGTAATAACCTTTAAAGACTTCAATTTTATGTTTTGATTTGGAATGTGAAAGAAGCTCAGTTTATTGCTACTAAGTCAAGAACAGTGAAAAGTCCAGTTTTAGATATGATGCTGAATGTCCATTATTTTCTACCATACAGTAGGTTACACTTTGTGGCAAGTATAAACATTTAATATTATTTATAGTTTTCTGTGTTCCAGGTTAATAATTTATAGAAAAACCTATAATAAAAATGTTTTAGGAGAGTCTATAATTATTGTAGATCAGATTCTAATTTATTTATCTTTGTAGTCCTCCAGAGTAAACAACAGAACACATGCACACACTTGTATTTCTCTGGGGTTTTTCTCTGTTAACCACCAGAAAAGATGAGTTATTTAAGTACAAAAAAACTACTACGTCATAATTAAAATATCTTGTGGTGGAGATGGTACTGCCAGGAGCTAGGTATGTTTTTAGCTGCATATATTTATATATTTATAAACCAAACAACATGTTGTAGGTTAATTATTCTCTCTATAAGAACATTTACTTAGGTTTTCATATCTTTAGAGAAAACCCAAAGAATCCTCTATTATTGAAGCCTATTTTTCTTTCCTTTTTTCTTTTTTTCTTTTCTGGTGTTAATTATTCGTGTTATTAGTATTCCTACATATAGAAACTGTTAAATTAAATTAGAAATGTTTATGAACATGTGTTTCCTATCTCAATACACTGGATTGCACAGTGTGCTTGAAAAGTGACTACAAAAATCAGGTTCTGAAACTTACAGAAAGGATCAACTTTGAAATGTGAATAATCAGATTGCAAGTCAGTTGGCATAGGCTTCATGATTACAGGCTTGTAAGTTTTTAGCCTAGCAAAAGGGACATAACTTTTGAGTTTCAATCCTTCTGTAAGAACTTTATAGTTCTTTTTGTTTCTTCCAGAAATTGTTTTTGATGCTTATGATTCAACAACTTTTTCTAAACTAAGCAAATTATGAAGATTTCAGCCTAGATTTACTGATGGAGTGTATTTCATTTCTCCCAAAATACTTGGTAAGTGCTACAGAGCTGTGCAAACTCACTTGCCAAAAACCCAAATCAAGAGAATTTGACGGGCTTCTTCAGGTTCAACCACCTGGCCTTCATAACATGGGGAACCAGAGCATGTCAGGAGACAGAGAAGTGGGCAAGGAAAAGAAGAGCAAAATGTTCTCCTCTTGCATATGTTGTTACAAGTCCGAATGAGAATTCCCTCTTTTTTTTTTTTTTCTTTTTGTTGTATTGCCTGTGTCAATATTGTTGAATAAAAAAACTTCATCATATTGCTTCACTGATCACTTTAAAGGCCACATCAAAGGATTGATATTCCTGTGATGGTTTCTCTTAGAGAAACCTCTCTTCATAGACAGGGAAAATATTTAATTGAAATTATGTGTTTTAGCTCTGGGGTACAGCAGGCAAGACTAAATCATCACACCCAGTAGACTGTTTTCAGTAGACCAGAGGCAAATCTCTGAGTTTATCTATTTATCTTCTATGTTTATGGAAATCAGTGCATCTTTAAAACATCTATACATCTTCCACAGCAAAATGCTTTGCTGCTTTTGAGGTCTTTAAAGTTCCTGTTTGGGTCTCCAAAGTTTTTTCAAAAATAATGGATTGGCAAGTTGCTATGCTGTTGTGTGCGCCAACTGAATGTGCTGGGATTTGAACTGTTTTGAGTGCTTAAATATCACATCTGCAAATGCCCTTTGCAAACTTCAGCATTTGGAGATTTTCTGCTGCTGTTACAACACTCTGGGGATGGAGTTTACTTAGAACAAAACACCCTGGAGGAAAGAAATGTGATTTTATCTAGTCTGGAGCAAAGAGCTGGATTGTGCTCTGGATGCTCTCTGTGCAGGGGAGCTGGCAGCTGGGGCTGGCCAGGGGCTCAGTGGTGGCATCAGGAGGCATGGCCCCACACAAAGCACCCCAACACATCTGCAGAACATTATTTTGCTCACTTCTGGTGTAAATGCATGCAAGAGCTTTTGCAAGTCAGGAAAAGGCATTATATTTTTTGCCAACATAGTCTGTTCCATAGAGTTTGGTAAAATACGTGGAGCACAAGTACCAAAGTGTTAACAAGATCCTACCAACAGGCAATCAACATTAAATTTCAGTAATAAAGATTCCAAATTGCTTTGGTCTGCTGCCAGAGTCATGGCTGAACATACTTTATTTTCTTCTTTTTTTTTTTTTTTTTAAATTAAATAGAGAGAAAACCAAGGGAAATAACGCTGAAAATGAAAAGCTTTAATAATAATGCATTAACTGGTAATAGCTCTAAGGAATTGTTCTAAAGCAAACTCCATGTTTAACAAACCTTTGTGTGAGACAGAAGCACTTTGGGGTCAGAGCAAGGGAGGAGATTTATTTATTGAAAGGAACTGTTGTGTCAATAGCTGTGGGGGAAGGTTTAGTCCCACTACTTGTTCTGAAAGCTAATTCATTAGAAGGGTCAGAAAAGCAGGTCAGAGATTAAAATACATCTTCTTTTTTCTTCTGCTGATCTTCACTTGCATTCTCTTTTCCTGGGGATGGAGGCCCAGCACGGTGTCACACTATTTTCACTCCTGCACCAGTACAGCTGAAGCACCAACCTTCAGGCAGCTGTAGAGGAGGGTCACAGTACCTTCCCCTGATATGAAGACACCTAGACAGGTGATGACTGCAAATATCTCTCTTCCTTAGTTTGAACATATTTGTTTGAAATTAATTTGGCCCACAATTTTCAGTCTGGTCTAAGGTTTATTCTTTCATTCCAATGATATATTTCATTGCCTTTCTCTCTCTCCATATTAGATATATTTAATATGTCTTTCTGGCTTAATTTCTGTTTCTTGACTCCAGCTTGCCTCTTTCTTCTCTTGTAGCTTTTGTTGCCCTCAGTCTTGTCTCACTGCACATATTCAATTTTCTACAAGGAAGGACTACTATGAGGGGAAAAATCTTTACTTTGTCAAGGATCCTTTTATTTTAGCAGCATTCACACCATAAAACATTGTTTTTCAGAGAGAGATGAAAAACTGAATTTCTTCTCTGCTAATAAGTGAGCCCCTAGGCTCTGTCACCTGGATAGAACTGGGTTTTTATTCTTTTCCCCATTCCTTTTATGGATATGTCCATACAAGCTCTTGGATTTTCTTTCAGGAATCAGGGAAGCTCTAATCTACATTGGCTTTTTCTCAACAGCACTGGGACTTGGTAACATTTGTTTTATTATGACAACGTGGGAACCCCTTGCTGATTTCTGACTGAAAGCTGGGTCCCTGTTGAAGAAAGAACAAAAATTAAACAATGTGTTGGCACCATTTCTCTTGCTCAAGCCTTCCTCTCTTGTTCAAGAACTGAGAGACAGCCTGTGACTCCCCATTCCTCAAACTAGCACAGCTCCAGGCAGCTACAAAGACATTTCAGAACTCAGCCATTGCACAAAACAATATTAGTTAGTGCCTCTTTTTGTCAAATCTTTGCTCACTGAACAGTCTTTGTGTTATAAATCATGAATTGACTACCCCCAGATTTGGCTCCACTTTTTCTGAATATCAGTAGAAAACTAACAAAAACCAAACAAGGATGTCTGTTGTTTTGAGTGTGTGCTAAATGGTTGCTAACTCCAGGTGAAGTCTGAGTATTTTTGTCTACATATGGATGTCTTACTTCCCATCCCTACAATATTTCACACTATGTACTGTCATGCCTAATCTATTTTGGAGTAAAAATTAAGAAAGGTTATACAATTTTTAATATTTGAATGTATTTTTATTCCTATACCTTTACTGACGTATAGTTTGCATCGGGAGCTGAAGAGTAATTTAAAACCCTAAAATAACAATGAAACTATCTGGAAAGACCTGTAGGCTTGTTCCCTCAAACAGTGGAGGTGACAGGCACTTCACCACAGTGTGCCAAACTCCCACACTTCATCAATGATAACAGGTTTCATATCATTAGCCATGGGGGTGGGTTGACCCTGGCTGGGTGCCAGGTGCCCACCAAGGCAGCTCCATCACTGCCTTCCTCAGCTGGACAGGGGAGAGAAAATATAATGAAAGGCACGTGGGTCGAGATAAGACCAGGAGAGATCACTCACCGATTACCGTCATGGACAAAACAGATTTGACTTGAGGAAATTACCCTAATTTGCTACCAATCAAATCAGAGTAGAGTAATGGGAAATAAAAAACCAAATATTAAAACCAACATTCCCTCATCGCTCCCTTCTTCCTGGACTAAACTTCAATCCTGATTTTCTCTACATCCTCCTCTCAGAGGCACAGGGGAACAGGGAACGGTGCTGTTGTGCTGGGTTTTTTCCCCCCTTCTTAAAGACATTTCCCTTGAGGCTCTACCACTGTTTCTGATGGGCTTGTCCTTGGACAGTGGAGTGTCTGTCCTGGAGTTGGCTGGCACTGGCTCTGCTGGACACAGGGGAACCTTCTGGCAGCTTCTCACAGCAGCCATCCCTGTAGCCCCCCTGTCCCCCAAACCTGGCCACACAAATCCAATAGAGTCATAGAGCCTTGCAGGACCTTTAAGTAACAGAAATGAGCACGAGAGAGCAGAGCTGTACAGACTGCATTATGAAGACCTCAGTTAGAGGTTTTAATATAAGATTTGCTTCTAAATATTGTAATGTACTGCAAAATTTAGAAAAAAGTATTTTTAATGCAGAAGTCTACTAAAAGCAAGGTAGAATCAATCTGTAGAGGATGCTACAGAATTACTTTGGGTCTTACTGAGAATGACACTGTTAGCTAGAGCTGAGTTTCTTCTGCACCTGTATGGCACAGGTGACGGTCTTGACTCAGTGTAAGTCTAATGGGAATAGAAATGCCTCACACAGCAAGGTGTTAGAGCTGTTTCAGACATATGAAATGGCCTGAATAGGTTTTTGAGACAAGGAGCACTATGTTCTGTTCAAAAGAAAAAAATGTTTCAGAGATGAACAGAAAAATGCTGAAGTGCCTCACTCTGAATGTTATCTTTACCATTCTTTAAAGAGCAATGTATGGGAGATTTAAAAGAAATGAAGGTTTGGGAAAAAAATCCAAACAACTCACATTTGGCAAGGTGGAGGGATTTAGTCAATATTACACATGATTCCCAGACTACCTAGTTTTAGAAAAACACTGCTTCTTGTATTTCAAGTGAGTATGGGCAGGATGCAATGTTATTTGTGCTAAAGAAGATTTAAGATCTGTTGTGCAAGGTTTTTGACATCTAAATTCAGTTCGGCCCTTTCAAAATTCTCAGGGCATTTAACAGAGTGCATGTAATGCTCCAAGGCATAGTTATGTAAACTGCCTCCATGAAGTATTTACAAGCCTTCTGCAATCAAAATTCTTCATCAAATCTCATTTACTTCTCAGTATTTCACGCTATAGCCAGATAAAGGCATTGAAACTGTTTAAGGGCTGGAACTTGTTCCTCTATAATAATGTCATGTAAAATGAATTCTGAAAGAAATAGGAAGCCTGAGGGATCAATGAGAAATCTGTGGCTTAGAGAAGGGAGGGCAACTCAAAAACAATGCCTGCAGCTAGTGTTGGATTGATATTCAGCTATGGTCATGCTGTAGACAAGAAAAACATCCATGTCTCGCCAACATTGATATCTAGGTGTCGTAGTTTGAAATAGGAGGTATTTCAGGGAAGTGATGTAAAAGTTTTTGTGTAACTGACAGTTTGTGGAACCACTGGGAAGTTGGGCACACCTCTGTGAAAAACACATGTTAAAGATGAAAATCCTGGGAAAGCTCTCTCCAGTTGGGAATGAGGTAATATTGTCCCAGCCCTCCAGTGAGAGAAAAGCACAGAGGCAAGCATGTAAAGGAGCAACATGAAAACATTGAGGTCAGTGAAGAAGCCAAGCCCCAGATGGGAGGGATGAGAAGATACCTTGATTTTGGAGCTGAAATCCTCTTGTGAACTATGGAGAAGAGACCCTTTTTCCCTATAACACATGAAACTATGGGGAGATGAAGGGTTCAAATTTGAGAAAAGGTCTCCATGCTGAAGTAACCAGATGTTGAAGTAGCTGTGATCCCATGAGAAGCTTGAACAGAGGAAGAGAGGAGAGTGATTGAGACCCTGTGCCCCCAGGAGAGAAGAAGAAGATCTTCTGTTCCCAGGGATGAAGAGGATTTTTTGAGATAGATAATGAGAACTTTTGCTTTTTTGAACAGCTCATCTTTAAAACAAGACCCCATAAGTCAACATGGCCCATAAACAAGCCCTGGGAAGGCCTGTGGAAGTGGGAGGGGCTTCACAATTGCAGATTTTCCCTCGGTGGCTGTGTTCGTGCGGACTTTGAGAGCCATGAGAGAGCTGTTTTTCCTCTTGTGGAGAAGTCTCCATAACACTAATAAGAGGGAGTTCTCTCCCTAAGTGAACTGAAGAAAGACGATTTTAAAGGTGGTAAACTGACTGGAAATTTTAGCTTTTATTTCTTTACATTGTCAGTAGGAAAGAAAAGGTTGTGGGGGGAGGAGAAGTGTTCTGAAGGGTTTGTTTTGATTTTTACTACTTTTTAATTTTAGTTACTGTTAATAAAACTTTTCTTTAAACCCTTTTAAAGTTTTGAGCCTGCTTTGCCTTTCTCTAATCCTATCTCACAGCAGGAAGAGGGTGCACTGGTGATTGGCCAGCACCGAAACCACCATATTCATGGTGCATTGGCTGGGAAAATTTCTAAATTGGGAAGTTCTAAAATTGGCAAACCCAAACCACTACACTAGGTCTCTGTTTTTCTATCCTTGTTTGTGGCAGACCAGCCACAAGACTTTACTTTGAAACATAAAACACCTTGGGCAAGAGCTTTGGAAAGGGGATAACTTTCACAGATCCTTGCTTGGTATACCTTAGCCGGGCTGTGTTTCAGAGATAATTACTCACTCAACACTATCTACAATTACAGTTCCTTTACATATTTTAGATTAGTATTTCTAGATTAATTTGTCTCAAATTACGAGTCCAGTTTAAAAGAATATTGTAAGAGCAGTGACAGATGCCACAAAAAAATAAGCCCCCAACCAAACCCCACAAGAAGCCTTCCTCAGAGATAAAGACACCAGCTGGGCTGAAATTTCAGAATTATGATTACATGGAGTAATTTGATGATGCACAAATGTGTGTATACATGTAAGAAAGCCTTTTGAAAGCTTTTGAATTAGTTTAATGATATTTTCTGGTTTTAACAGAATGGCAGTTTCTCAACATGCAGGGCAATTGCAGGGTATTTAATATGCACTTGTACTGTTTTATATATTTTTTTCAGTCCATATATTAATGCAATATATTTACATCTTATAGGGTTACTACAGCTTTTTGCAAACCTCAGGTTGTAACTCATGAACCATTTTTCCATCTTCTCTTCCCAGTATTTTAGTGACTTCATTGACTCATGTGAGGTCTTTCATCAGCTGTTTACACCATGTATGTGTCTGACCTCCTTATCCTTGCCTTTCCCCACCTGCATACCCAATCTGTCAGTGTCAAAGGTTTCAATTTAAAATAATAAACCAGAAGTGATTCCTAAGCCCACAAAGAAGTGAGAGTCCAGGAAATATGTCTCTGTTGGACCTTCTCCTCAGGAAGGCTCAGGAGCTTAGTGCCCTCTTCCCACTGTGCTCCTTCTCCCCCCATTCCTCCTGAACAACTGGCATATCTCTGATGTCTCCTCCCCTGCACATGTCCCCAGATATTACCTTCTGTTTCATCACTGAACTGGTACATTCAGCCTTGTGCCTGTCTTCCAGGAGCCACCAAAGAGACCTGCCAAACACAGTGTGTTTCCAGCTTTCTGCACAGAAGTGGGTACTTTCTAAGGACTCCTTTTCACCTGCTTCACTCACAGATTATTTTTGTCTCTGTCCTGGCTCCTGGAATGATCTCTCCATGTGGAAGATAAAAGCTCATTTTGCTCCTTTATATCCTACTTTGCTTTGTTCTGTCACCCAGCAGTACTGCAAATGCTCTTGCAGCTTCATACATTTAAGAGCCAGCCAGATGAAAACAGGCATATGTAGCAGCAAACACAGCACAGGCACGTGTGCTGATAAGATTAATTCCTTGTCATCTGCTATAATGTTAAATCTAACTTGAATTGCAGCCCTTGGGACCTGCAATTACATTTGTCCATCTGTCAATAAACTGCCATTTTGAGTTGTACTGTAGTTAATTGCTGTTAATATACAAAGCTTTTCCGCTGTTGTTCTTCTAGTCCCTCACTCCTGGTTTTTTTTTTCAAAGTACAGCTAGAGCCAAATAAATAGAAGCAACACTGAGTTATTTATTTAAGAAATGTTATGTTATTTAACATGTTATTTATTTAAGGAAAAGCTGAAGGATCAGGATAGGTACTACCTGCTCAGGTCTAGATTAGAAAACCTCACCAACCCTCCTTAACTACAGATCAATGAAGGAATAGGTATAAATGAAACCAAAGTACAGGAAACCAATAAAACAGAATGTGTGAGCAACAATACCTACCTAAAACATGCTGTTTGTTTCTAATGCTTTGCTTCTAGTGCTGAAAGTGTTCACTCTGAACATTCAGATTTGAATTTCTTGTTCCTTGTTTGCTTCTAGGATAATGCCTGACCAAGCTAATGAGTCATGGGCAGTCTCAGGATGCATTTTAGTTCTACCTACAAGGATGGTGCAAGCCTCATTTAAATCTGTTTTTCTTATGTACTCCAAAGAGCCTTGTAAAAATTCTCAGTCCTCTATGGAAGATAGAAAGAAATTTGAGCTTTTATTTTTGAGTACACTTGCTGCCTTCAAATTCCCTTTTTTTTTCTAGAAAAAAGTCAGGTACATATTAACACCTTGAAACAAGTTGAAGAAGTTGAGATTTCTAGTGGCAGCACATGATATATATTGAATATTAAAGATAAAATTAAAGGGATGTTTCAGTTTTTATAAAAATATTTTTTTTGCTTTTTAATTTTTCTAATTTCTATTAGGGAGGCTAAAATTTTATGCCAAAATTGAAACCTTTCCTTTTAGCAAAAAACACAGTGTTTTATATGATCAAAGTGACTTTCTGCTATGAATCATTATGTTTAAATTAGTGTTATAATATTTGAAAATATTAAAGAAGATAATGCATCACTTTCCAACCCTCATATATGTATTTTTTTTTAATATGATGTTTTGTTACTGCTGGAGGGGAGCAAAGAACCAAAGCTAAGCTCTTGGTGCTCTTCGGTGACAGGACAAGAGGAAAAGGACACCATTTGAAATACAGGTAATTCCACTTAAACATGAGTAAAGACTTTTACTTTAAGGATGATCAAGCACTGGAAGAGGTTGTCAGAGAGGTTGTGACCATCCCTGGAAACCTGGAAACCTGTCTGCACGTGGTGCCAGGCAACTTGCTTCATAGAAGGGTGTTGGACTTGATGGTCTCCAGAGGTGCCCTCCTGCCCTGGCTGTTCTGTGGCTGCTCAATCTCCTGGGTCAGTGCAAAGTGCCCTTGGTAAAGGGCTTTCTGTTCACTGTTTGAAATTGCCTTTTTGTCCTTCGTTGACTCAGAAATTGATTGAATGGGTTGTGCTCCAGTGTCTTCCTAGTGACTGAGGGGAGGCTGAGCAGCCAAAAGTTCCCCAGGCTCCTTTTTGATGTTTTTCAAAGCTGCGTGCTTTGTTGGCCTTCTGCCAGCTCTCATTGACCTATCTGTCACCTAAAAAAATAAAACTACAAACAGCAGCACTTTAATTACAGTGGTCATTTTTGTTCAGCCCTGTAGTAAAATTCTATGCAGTTCCATTGATCTGAACACACCCAGTTTATCTAAAATGCCTGTAAATTTTTGCTTCCCATAGTCTTTCCTAACTAAACAGTTATTTGCAGAGATCCAGGAGCAGGCTTTGCTTTTGAAGCATGTAGTAAAAAAATATTCCTGTGCATTTCTGGTTTACTTATAGAGGAGCTCCTTAGAAAAGCAAGTATTTTGCCAAAGCTAATTAATTAATTAATTAACAAATACAAATTTAATTAATTAAACAATTAATATAAATTTTGGTTAGTACGACAATGAGTAGATAGCCTGGGTAGCTTTCTGGGCTTGTCTTGAAGCAGACACTCAAAGAAATGTATTGAAATTAACTTTTCTATCACTAACCTGAATCAAATAATTGTACATCTCTCTGTACTTACAGCAGTAAAGTGGCCTTAATTTTGTATTATTTTCAATTGTCTTAATTTCTCTTATTTCAGTTTATTCTGGAAATGAGATAAGTTATCTGGAACAAAGTAACTTAAATTTGGAATAAGAATATTCCTAGAGGGATTTAATGCCATTTAATGACTGAATACCCTCCCTGTGTATTTTCATGTAGTTAGCCCCAAGCACTCAACAAAATGCTCACAACTTGTTAATTCTGAAGAAAAGAAGTCAGAAGTATTTTCAGGCTAAAGAGATTATTTTAAGATCTTATAGCAGAATAATAATGCTGAGACACTTTACAAAAATGGGTTAAACAATTCACTGTATAAAGCTGACTACACATTTTAATAGTTCTATGCACAGGAATGTCTTAATGAATCATATTATGTAGCTAAATTTATTGTGAAATACCATAGGAAGATCATTTTAACAGCTATGAAAAATCCCAAGTGTTCTAATGACTAAAAATTTAAGGCCCCTTTGAAATATCCAGAGAAGTATTTGCAACTGATGGATTGTATAAACGTATTGTGTAAAATTTTATGATTTTACACACAAGCTTAATTCTCAAAGACAACTTTTACATACAAATTCTCCTGCACTAACATTCTTTCCTGAAGAAAGGAGGTATTTGTCAGAGATTACTTCAATGTTTTCCTTTCTGTGCATTAATAACCAATCTTCATGACAAGTCTGTTTACCTTGCTATTCATCCTTCCTTGCTTTAGTAGTGGTAACTAAATCTATATCAGAGACATTGGCAACTGGAAACACCTCTGCCAAGGGTCAGCTGATGGGAAATGCTTGCTGGGTACAAGGTGAATAAGGGGTGAAGGCTAAGGAAAACATGGCTTAGAAAGGGGTTGGAATATTTGACAATGATAGCTAAATTTACAGCACTGGATTTTCCTTTGCTTCTTTTGCATGGAATGTTTTGTGCTGCCACTGTAAAGAGTTGAAATTCCTGTTGCATGCAGAAGCAAGAACGTGGTCAAGTCTGCTTACATAAAAAGACCAAGGAGAAAAACAGTAGCTTGAAAGAATGTCTGAAAGAGTGACTACTAAATTTGCTTTGAAATAATTTTACAGGGGAAATTGATGATAAACAGAAAAGCAGGGAAAAGATCAGTGATGAAAAGGAAGGACTGACTAAAAAGTCAGAAGAAGAGAAATAGCCTTTTCAACCCCTACTTTTACCATTTCTATATTAATGTGGGACCTCCAGAGTACTAATATTTGTGTGTTTACTTCCACGCCTCACTGTACGCCAGATCTGAGTGAAATGTGAGGGTATATATCCTGTTTGTAAATGGTAACATGCAAATTTAGCTTGATATGAATATTCTTTAGCATATTCTACATCAGCTTTTTCTTAAAGAACACACCTGTAGCTGTTTTACTCTATTGGAGCTTTTATTATTTGATGAAGTGTGTTCAAACCACAGTGCTTTTGAAACAGGAACATGCACAAGCCTTAAGAGAATTCTGTTAGACCTTAATTGTCACCCTGATTTTCAGCCTTCTGATGTTTTCATTTTTGTAATAAAATTTCTCACGCTGTTTCATATAAACACACAGATGTTTTCCTGTCTCTTTGGTTTTCATTCCTTTCTCCTGGGAGGAAAAAAGTTTGATGGACCTTTCCATTGACCAGTGTGGTTGGAGAGGTGGTGGCCTCATTCTCCAATCCACAATTATTCCTAAACCTCTATATAATACAAAAATCAAAATAAAGTTTCTTCTTCACTTATCTCCGAGCTGAAGTTTGCTGTGTCTCTGTGATTCATGTCGTGCTCTATTGTGACACTTAATCAATAGTTTAAGGAGAAATAAAATTAGTTAATTAAGCCTATTTTTCCAGTCTCCGTACACAGAGTTATACTCATGTTGAGTCATGCATATTCTCCCTTTCCACACATAATGAATTGAAGAAGCTTTTGTTCCATACAAATACTTGATATCAAGCTTTTCTACATAGGTCGACTTTTTATATTTTAGACCAATTTTCCCTACCAGCAGAATGATCACATGAAAAAAGAGTGGTTTCCCTGATATAAAGTGCAGCATGAACATACATTTATAAGAGAACTAAGCCTCACAAGCTATAAAATTAAACAGAAGGATGAGAAAAGATGCAAAGAGATGGAAAAGTGACCAGAATAATACAAATTACTCAGTTTTAGCATTGAATAGTTGCTCTTTTACACATATTCCTTAGTACTTTCTCTTCTATGACTAACAACCCTGGCAGCTGCAAATATTACTGAAACTGAATTTTGCATGAGAATAGTTACAGAAGACTTTCATTAACTTTGGAGTCAGTGAGACTCAGCTGCTTAAATTGTCACTGTGAGCAAGTTCAAGAGGAAATGATCACTGAGCTCTTGTAGCTGCCTGGGGATTTTTTCCATTTCCCAGATCCTTGTTAATATTTCTGTTGGCAAAGTTAGATCAGTCCCTCAGTCCTCACCCAGATGCCAGTTTGGCAGACTACAGTGTTTTAATTCTTTGGAGAATTAAATTTGTTTTACCTCAAATGAGGAAAATATCTGAGCAGTGGTGGTTCCTGATTTTTATTTATTGTTTTAAATTGGGATGAATATATTCTAGAGCCTCGGTCATGCCAAATTTAAACACTTAGTACATCATGTAAAGAGAATTTTTTTTGAAACACAGAATGAAGCCCACAGAAACAAATAATCCTTTTCTTAGTATTGGGTACTAATGCCTGCATACTAATGTGTATGTGACAGACAGTCAGACCTTACAAGTTCATGTATATGCCATTAAATGGATGAGAGAACAGAGAAGTAATAACTAGAAATGAGGGTGATAAAGATGTCCCTGTAGTTAGCAGTATAAGAAGGCTAACTGTCCTTTTTTCCTAAGGATCCCCAGTATTTGAGAATGGTACTGGAAAAAGCAAGTTTTAAAAAGCAAATTTCCATCCTTTTATATCTTGACATTTATGTCTTTAAATTTTTGTTTGTGTGCTCCAATCCCACTGGCTTAACCAGTCATCTTCACTGCTTACATCAATTGTGCACCCTTCTGAAAGGCTTAGCTGTGGGAGTGTGTGAGAGTTCAATGCACATGTGATGGAATCAACCACAAGGCAGAAAAGAAAATCATGTCCTAGTGCTCTTAGTGCAGGATCCTTTTCTTGTTGCCACCTTTCTGCTTTTCTGCTACAATGGCTCTGCTTCCATCATAAAAAAGAGCTCTGCTCCTGCTCTTACTGCTTTCCTCCAGAGAAGAACTAAATACAGCATGGCTTTTCTTCAATCAATTCTCCATTTATCTGTTCATGGACTTGGTGCACATTTCAGCAGCCTTCCTGCTGGCTGGGTGTTCTTATGGTGGGACTGGAGTGTCCTTAACATATTCTGGGAGTCTGATGTCTGAAGCTATTTCTGTGGTCTCTTCTCACTTGGGAAATGTTTTCACTAATTACTGCAGCTCTGATTCAGAGAAGCCGTGGATTTAAACATTAACTTCCACCTGGATGTAGGCCTTTATGGATTTCCTGAAATGCAACCTCTTACCCTCCAAACAAATGGGCAGGGTTCAGAACACTGTATTTTAAAATTAGGTGACTTAAGAACTAGTTTTTGCTTATGATTTGAAAATACCATAAAGGCTGTGACTCACCAACTGAGATAAATTTTGGATATTTGCTGCTTAAATACTGTAATAATAAAATTGTTCTTTGCTATTCAAAGTTCATTAGCAGAGCATGACTACTAAGAGAAAGGATGCATGAATTTTTGAGCAGTCACTGTCACATGGCTTTGCTTTACTGAGCCACTTGGAAGCTGCCTTGACACATTTCAAAAGACTGAACATTCACTCTTTATGTTGTATTTGACACAGTGATGGTGTAAGCATAAAGTCTTAGGTAGAGGCCTTGTGTTCTGATAAGCGTTCTGGAGTTTTCTTATGGTAACTGTGCAGTCTACATTATCAATTTTTAAAACCAGGTTTTAAACCAGTGAAGGACTAAGTACAAATGTGTATTGTGAGAGCTTAATCTCATGCTGAGTGAAGACTTCTGGTTCCAAAAACTTGCTCATACGTAAAAAGTTCAAGGAGGACTGGAATGGTTTCACAATCTCACCAATTTCAGGAAGTAGAAGGGGATCCTACTTATTATCTAAATAGTTTATTTTATTACAAAGTCAAATTCTACTTATGAATGTTAAAAACTGAACTGAGATCAATTTGCTTCAAGTATCTGTCCTAGAAATGCCCGTGTGCTTAAATACCAATTATGGAGCTATGATCTTTCTACTTCCAGATTCATTGGAATTAGAGGACTGGCACTTTCAGATTCATTAGAGGACTGGCACTTTTTTTTTTTTTAAATGGAAAAAATTCTGTTTTGAACTGTCATTGAAATGTTCAGAGAAATATGCAAAAGGGCTTTTAAATCTATTCTTGAAAAAACTGATCTCAGAACGAAGTATGTCACAGGTAAGATTCAGGGTTACTTAACAATTGCTTGGATTAAATTTTATCAGCTGAGAGTCTTAAAAATATTGAGTGGAAATGATTGCATTATTTACTCCTCAGCATTATTTACTCCTCAGCAGAACTGGCTGTTCAGTAACTACTATATAACTCTGATTTAGTGAATGTGATTTAGAAAAGCCAGTTCATTATGGTGATCAATATCAGCAAGCTCATCACCAGCATGGATTCTTTTGTAAGCTCAGGTCACTAAACTTGAATTGTGTGCTAGTTCTAGGGCAGTTTGTCATCGACAAGGAAAAGTACCCTTGACCTGCCACTGCTCCTGGCTCTTGTGAAATACAGAGGAACCAACAGACCTGCAGTGCTCTCACCCAGACATCTCCCAGGTGTTGTGACACTGCAACCTTGACAGTTGGTAGAAAGTTGAAGGACAGCAAAACCTGGTAAAATATTTCAAAACACTTGTGTTTTTAAAGTTTCATTATATACTGCTTAATATAAATAATGAGTGAACAGTCATCAGCTTAAGAATCAAGATCTAAACATATAAGTTCAGAATATATATGGCTGTTTATGTAATATGTGAGTTTCCTACAATGATTTCAGGAATTACATTCCCTCCTATCTGTGCCTCCTTCAATTTTGCTGTTTTCCACAAGTGTATACTTGAAGTGTCCTATTGCCTTTGGTTAAGGGGTGCAAGACAAGGGAGATGTAATCCTAATTAGTACTTATTTTTACTGCTTGATTTCTTGCTTTGTTTTAGTGTCTTTTCCATCTATTTAGCTGAATAGATGGAGACCTGTTATGTAAAGCTGTTTACTCAACACAGCTTTGGAAAGAATATCACTGTGATATATATAAAATCATGTTACAATTGCCTTAATGGATGTTGATAATGAAATCCAGTCATAACCTATGAGAATGCGTAACCATTAATTAGATTAAGCTTCTTTAAATTCCAAGACCAGCACATGGAAAGACAAATGTATGACAGAGGAGAGTATATAAAAGTAAAGTAAGTGACAGGATGGAAAGAAAAAATCTTCAGAGAAAGGGCTGCCTGTGGCCAGGGAGATAAGATAAAGTTCTTGAAAGGTCTCTGATGGCTGTTGCAGAAGAAAGAGCCATTAAGCTCAGAGAATTCTGGAAACATCTGGTTGGGAAAAAAAAAAGGTTTCTTAGAACTCTTCATGTACAGGACAATGTAAGAGAAGTTCATATGCTTTGGATGATATACAAATAATTCAATATTGCACAAATGGGTTGAAAAATAAGAGGTATGTCTAAAGGGTGAATCATGCTACCTAATGTTAAAACCCAACAAGGAGCCTTACTTTATGTTAGCGAACATGACTTACCAACACCTTTGAGTTCCTTAAGATTTTATTCTATTCTAACTTAGCTGTTGTGATGGCTGGATGCAATAATATATTGTGGCATTTATCACCATTCTTTTTATTGCATTGTGGTGTTTCAGATCTTTAACAAGGGCCTGCCACAAAAACTTCTTTGAACTACAGGTAACAGTAGGTGGTTGGAGATGAAGACAGAAAAATTGTGAAAATGGACTGTTTGAATAAAAATATCTTCCCTTCAGCTGTAATCAAGGATGAAAGAACTGCACAGTTATTTGGGTTTAGGTTTTGTTCTTTTCCTTTAAAATAAGGTGGGTGACAGTACTGACAGCATAGAGGCTGAAAGGTGAAAAACCTCTCCTAAAGTTTTCTTCCCAGTACTCTTGAAAATATCTACCATTTGGTGCAATCTTACTCATTTTAAAGAAAAAAAAAGTGCAGTTTAGGAAAAAAGAAGCAATGTCTGTCAAGGACAATTTAGCAGGGAAATTATCTCATTTCTAATTTAAAGTGGAATTTGAACAAAGAGCTCTTGAAGTGCTGTGATACCTTCTGGCCCCTCACCAAATGAGCATGTCTGCTAATTTAGCTGGCCCTTCCTGCATTCACAGCAAGTTGGAAAGATAGTTCTTTTTTTCCCTTCAGCCTTTTGGCTGGTCTAATTGAGGGCAGTGAACTACTTTTTTCTTCTTATGAAAGACACTTTAATAAATGATTTCCACTTTGCACATTTTTAAGGCTTTTCAACTCTAAATGCTCTTCTCACAAGTTGGTGTCATTTTAATTGCTCCAACATATTCTTAACTTGATCTGAGGTCTTTAAACAAGGGATAACTCTTAGATATATTTCATCTAACTAATACATATCTCTGCCATAGAAAAGCATATGTGAGTAAGACATTTCACTAGACTTGATGGGCATATGTATGAAAGATATTTTGAAGAAAGGAACCAGACCTTATTATTTAGTGTTTACAGTGCAAAGAGAACTCCAACACTCAAATGTCTTGAAGGATTATAACAAGAAAGGAAAACATGACAGATGGATTAACTTTTTCTAACCAAAGTCAGTCATCATTTAGGGTTGAAGTTATGCACATTCCTTGTTGGGTCAGGAAAGAACTTGTGTCAGCTCACTCCTTTGAAAAACACTGACAATCATTTGCTAATTTGCAGGAGGACTGGACAATAAAATGTCATACAGGTACCCCAATACATTTTGGAGAAGAAGGAGAGATGATTCAGCTGATTGCAGTCAGATGTCAGAGATGTGACTGACTTGGGGCTGTTTTCAAACGAGTTCCAGCAGAAGACTTTTGGTCTACAGATTACGTGTGGCAAATCATGTTTATGACTACTGGCACTGAATTTAAAGTCCAGTTTGACAGTCCATCTGCTAAATGAGAAGAGCTAGGTGTCTGAGGAAAATGGTTTAAAAAATATTAGAAAACAGTCAAGGGAAAAGTGCTGAAAACTGGAACGTGTCTGAAAACCCAATTCTTTCTAGATTTAATGACCTGTCTTAGCTATCCAGAGACCCAGTTAACCAGTTAACTGGTTTTGGCACTGTTAACTGATAATTTTGTAACAGTTAATAGTTTATGAAATATAAACCTTAAAGAATTTAATCATTATTAATTTGAGCACACTATGCTGCGGAACACAGGCTCCCCAGGGAAGTGGTTACAGCACCGAGCCTGAGTTCAAGAAAAGTTTGGAGAATGCTCTCAGGCACATGGTGTGGCAGCCTGATGGACTAGTGGGTGCTTTCATAGCATTATGTCTAGTTAGTGTTTCAGGGTGTGAGCTTAAAGGATACAAGAGATTAATGGGTGAAGCAAGGGTGTTGGAGGACTCTGAGGGCTTGAGGGAACCCAGTCTGGACTGGACTTGTGTATTGGGAGCTCTGTGGAAAACATTGTCTTCAAGGAATTGCCAGAATCTTGAGCAGACAACATCTGTTCCACTGGGTCTCATACTTAGGGCTTGAGAAGCCCATATGTTATTAATGCAGCCTGCAACCTATCTGTGCTCATTAGCTGGAATGAGAAAAAGAGGTCTCCATGGGCAGGATTTGCTCTGGGCAGTGAGCTGTGAGAAAATCCACCATCCCAGGATACACAAATTGCGGGTGCCCTGCAACTGAGGTCATGCAAAATTTACTTGTCCATATGCCTTTTCTCATCCTGTCAATATTCAATGTTCAATGCTTCAATGTCTTATTGAAGCAGTTTTCTTATTAAACTGTTGGTTTCTAGGCCTTATTGAGATACAAAGAGAGTCCTGCACTTTCTGTCAATCCACCCCTCCCAGAGCAGAACAAATTTTCAATATGGAACACTCCTAGGATGAATTGTCTCAAAGGCAGCTGAAACTGCATGAGATGTGGATCATCAAGGAGCGGGATCCTAAAATTATTCATGGGGATAAGTTATAGCACTATAAGTATACTCATTGTTCAATACATAGTCAATACCTATTTCAAAACAATTTTTGATTTATGGGAGGGAATGTGAGATCAAAGTGCAATAGATGATTTTGGTAGTACATTTTCTCTGCTACAGCAATCTATTTCACAGCATACAACCTTCTAGTTTTCCTTTCACTACCCTAGAAATTTTCATCTCACATGGGAAAATATTTTCTAGACAAAATTTACAGAAATAAAAACAGAAAGCAATTTACCTCAATTCACCTAATATTTAGATCTGAGAGAGTCATACAACCTTTTTATACAATTCAGATTAGCACCAGCCAGGGTTAAGTTTGATGTCTTTCTAAATGCATTGCTTCTGACATAGAAATACTAACTCCTGCACAAGCAGAAAGTCTCCAAAGACTTACAGCATGGATCTAATGAAAAATAAAAATGATTTTCACTTCTGCAAACTCTCTGTTCAGTTCCAATTTTATGTGTCTTAAAAGGATTCTTCAAAAAATCCCAATTTGTCCACATGATAAAATTGCTCCATTGCACAGCTGAGACCAGGACTTAAGCATGAATTACAGACAGAAGGTAAGTCTCAACAGCACTGCTTATTTGAGTGTGGATGCTTTGAAACCCAGCTAAAGTATGTTTGAAATAGAGTCATTTCCCTGGCTTGTTATTACAGATTCCAAAAGGGACGGTTCAAGTGTTTTAACATTTGAAGTGTAAAATGAGAGGCCACTGATCATCACTAAATGTGGGCTAAGGAGAATTAGTTTACCTCAAGGGCTTGTCTGTAACATGAATGTTGTATCTGTACAACTAATATGGCTAGATGCTAGACATAGTGCAGTAACTGGGATCTTTCCTAACTGTAAAATCCCAATTACTGCACTATGTCTAGCATCTTCTTTCCTCAGAGTTGCTGTTAATAGCATCTCTTTGGAATACTATATATATAAATGTGATAAGGAAATGCTAATTAACTTTTGAAAATATGATTTAGGAGAATTTTCTGACATTTTTCATCAAACTTCTCCACTTCATGAACTTCTGATACTCTAATACCTTTGGTCAACAGTAGCTACCAGAAAAGTTAGCTGGTGTTTCCTTGGCACAACAAACGGGGCTTCCCTTTTTATTCAGTGAGTTGTTGCATTGCAGAAAATAAAACAGGATTTTCAAACAAATCAATAATTTTTGTCTTTATCAAAGATGAACTCTTATTTTCACTCCACCAAAGAACACAACGCATCAATAAGCTTTTTGGATGGTACAACATTTTGCTAGTAAATCTTCGTGTATCAGAGAAAGGTTGCATCTAACATAAGTACTCACTAAACCAGCCATCAGAAAGTGTTATGATTACAGCAGATTTTAACAAGCCAATCAACATTAAGTGCTACCATAACAAGCTGAAGAGAGGAGTAGTGCATTTGAGGGTGAAGGAAAGTAATTTCCAGGAATTTAGAACTTGACAATTTCTTTTGTAATTTCATTTCCAAATATTAACAATCTGTGATAATTGGGGTCAAAATTACCCAGCTTGAATTTCCTTCTGGGGACTCAGATGAATGAAGTAATGAAACAAATTGGAATTGGTAAGAGAAAAATGGCCAAAGGTTGCATGAAGAAAGAAGACATAATTCACTTTTCCACAGCTCACCATTGCACTAGAAATTTTTATAAACAGTGCTCTAAAAGAATAGAAATGGATTTTTAAATACTTGTAGAAGAAAGGCAGGACTGATAATAAATTTGTTTATTCTTGCATCACTATTTTAGTATAAGCAGTCCTCCAAAAGCCACAGTCTGGATTGCATTTTGCTAAACTCATTTGCAAATGTTGTCCCTGGCCTGAAGAGTTTCAAGACCACAGTTTCAATCTAGTGAATTCAACAAAATGGGGAAGAGGATGCCTGAAAGTATTACAGCAATGTTATAGATTCCAACACATCCTTAGAGCTCTGAATCATATGGAAATAAGATGTTCTATTACAAGTAAACAATATCTGCTACCCCAGCTACTGTTAGCTTTAGCCTGCACTAAGTGGGCTTTACCACCTGTCATATCTTTCCAACTGCTATGACTTTATAATTCCCACTCCCCCTTTCTCTCCTCTCCTATGAAGGCAGGCTGGGAAAGTTGAGGTTTTTCAGCCTGGAGAGGGGAAGGCTCTAGGACAGAGCTTAGAAGAGCCTTTCAGTACCGAATTGGGGTCTGCAAGAGAGCTGGAGAGGGACTTTTCACAAGGGCATGTAGGGATAGGACAAGGAGTTAAACTGACAAGAGTGTAGGTTTAGATTGGATATTAGGAAGAAATTCTTTACTGTGAGGTTGGTGAGACATGGGAACAGGTTGCCCAGAGAAGCTGTGGATGTCCCATCCCTGGGAATGTTAAAGGCAAGTTTGGATGGGGCTTTGAGCCTCCTGGTCTAGTGGAAGGTATCCCTGCCCATGGTGTGGGGGTTGGAGCTAGATCATCTTCAGGATTTTTTCCAACCCAAACCATTCCATGACACTTTGTGTACACAGACAGGAGAATTTGGGTCTGACCAACTCCTCAGGATATTCTTTTCCAATTTTCCTTCCAGGGCTCCACAAACATAAGAGCCCTCATCCTTCCCTTTCTATTTTCCCTTTTATTCCACATTGTGGCTCTTCCTCAGTTTCACATACATCTTCCAGCAAAAGTAGCCACTTTTAATTTTCTTTTTTGGTCAAAAGGTCAATTTCACAAAACAGAATTTGTTTAATGCATTTATTGTGTAAACTCAAGATGTAGACAGCTAGAACTGCATACTTTTGAAACTTGCTGCATCCTTATACTCTCCAAATCAAAATTTTCACTGCATTTTTATCTCCTTAATGGGCCCAAACTGACCAATATCCTATGATTTTCAGGGGGTAAAATTTACCTTTTCTCATTCTAGTTTGAGTTTGTGTGGGCAAAATTTGCTTGACTCTGTCAAAGTTGCTTACAGGTCAAATGTGGCTCAGTAGCCTCTCAGACCAGAAATTGCTGTAGCTATTCTAATCCCTTTAGTTAGAGTTTTGCATTCTTGCCTCCTCTATAACTTATCAAATTGCCCCTTCATGCATTCAAACTTAATCCAAAAGCCAATGCATGAGCTTCTCTCCCCTCTTGCTCAGTCTTTGTCTGAAGCAAAATTATGCAACGCCCGTGTGACTAATCCGTTGTGAACAAAGCCCAGACTTATAATTTCTGCCTCTTCTCCAAAAGTGGACTTTTGAGGATACTCCTTGAATGCTTTATGCCAAACATGACTATTTGGATATTCATGCAATTAAAACAGGGGCCTCCAGTGCTTTTGGCAGCTTTGTTTATAAGTCCAGCTGCATTTGGCTTGTTTTTAATGCTGCAACCTCATTTTGCCTTCAACTTCATTTCCTATGTCTTTTAAAACCAATAAAATGGTTGACTGAAACAATTTAAGTGATCTATGCATTTTTCAGTAATTACACCTATTTCTCCAATTAATTTGCTTTTAAATCTTATATTGATTACTGTCAATTTCATCACTGACCTTAAACTCTGATCTGTTTTTTCTCTGAAGGGCAACATGCTAAATTCACCACCACTGGTAAATAGTGAAAGGTAGCTATGTTTGATGGTGTGAGATTATCCTGTATTGACAACAGAAAGGGATTTTAAAACACTCTGGTACATTCCAGCAGTAAGTCAGTAAAACAAAGGGGAACAAAGAAGCTGCTGATTGTGTGAGAGTTGTGAAGACCTCATATAAGGAATCTGACTTGTTTTAGTGAGACTTTTTCGCTGAAAGATTTTTTGTTTTGTGTCTCCTCCACACTTTACAGGTATTCTATTTCATGGCATAAACATTCACATGGCTAATTTATAAAGTGTGTTTTCTGTAAGTTAGGTTTCACTGAATTACAGAACCCCAGGCATGCCTCAGGGGAGCAACTGTGAATTGCCTTTGCACAGGTACTGTGGGGTCTCATTTCCTGGGAATGTACAGCCTAGCTCTTCCACACATGATAGTCAGTGATGCTTCCCTGGACCAGACCTATGGCATGCTTGCAGGGAATCTGGAGCTTTCTGGAATTGATGGACTTCCTAGGATTGTGCAGGAGGTTTGGTTATGGGATGAGACCAGGCTGGTTTTAGTGGAAACTTATGACAAACAAAATCCTCATGGAATACAATGGTAGAAAGTGGGTGGGACATGGATCCATCCTAGAACAGTGCTGGCAGCCTTACAGCTTGGATTTGGCTGCCTGATGCTCTAGAGGTCAGTTTCATATGGTCTGCCCAAATTCTCAGCCTAGATTAAAACTCCTGAACTAGGTTTCCCAGCTTTTTGATCCCTCTTCTTTTGACTTGACTGGTTATGGGGCATACTTGGAGATCTGATTTACAGTGACACCCAGACTCTCAGGATGTTACTTACTGTTTTATTTCACCATGCACACTCCCAGAAAACCATGGCATTCAGAGTGATACTCTGCTTTCTACCCTCTCCATCTGTACTCTATCTTATACAAGCACACATGAAACCTAGAGCAGGGACAGCAGTAAAAGTTATACCTATTTACCACCAAAAGTGATCAGAGATAATTAATAAGAGCTTTAAAATATTAGAATGGATCTCTACTCCTTAGTACCTTTCAGAAATGTTTGCAGGTCCTTATTCTCAGGCCTTTATAATTACATTGGTATAATGTGCCCCTAAAAATCCAAGAAGAGCCTCAAGCACAGTTGCCTACATTGCTGAGGTCTCTGCTGAGACCTCTGCACAATCTGCTGCATACCCATCTTCTCAGACCAGCTCCACATCCCTTAGTTACTCCTGCCACCCCCTAATCGTTTGGAAATTTAAGAACGGCCTGAAAAACAAAGGCATAATTATTTGTGGACTATTCCTGATGCTTGTGAATGTGTTCCTAACAGACTAGTATGAAGATACAGATCTCCAAAGCCACCTGCCTGGAGGTGAGGTGATCTGTTGCTGCCTTTTTGCTGTTTGTACACATTCAGGGGACTTTTAGCCTTGCATGAAGGGCTCACTCTTAGTTTAGTTCTGTAAAATTTCAGGACAGATATGAAACGGTGCAGTCTGGTGAATAGGAAACAGGACAAATAATACAGATAGCTGCATTTCTAACATTTGTGTTGATAACTTGGACAAAGTATGTTCATTTCAGTTTTTTTTGGTCTGGGGGAAACATGGAATAAGGCTTTTTCACAAATCACTGAGATGAAAATTGTACATGAAATTTAGGATTACCCATCTTCTCTTTATAGACAAAAATTTCCACCCTCAGCCAGCATGAGAAGCTAGGTAAGCACTTCTTTCAGCTTCAGAGTGGAGTCAGCTGCTTTCCAAGAAGCCCTGGCTGCTCTTCCAAGAAGCTCTTGCAGCCTTAAGCAAATCCCTTGAGCAGTATCAGAAATTTAGTTCATCTGGGTGAGCTGAGGGAGCAGGAGACAGCAGGGGGGTGAGGGATGGGGCAGGAGGGGGTGGAAGAGAGAGTCACAGGCACTTTCTGTAGCATTTGGCTAGGTACCTCTGCAAAGCAATTATTGTACAGAAAACACTTGCAAGAAATAACATAAAAGCCACAAAAATGGAGGACATAAACCTCAAGTGATTTGAATTTGTAATGTTCTCCATTATGATGGGTAATGTGAGTTTTCTTTAACTGCAGAAAAGGATTCCCATTTTAAAAGAAATTTCTCTTTCATTTAAATATTTATCCCCTATGCAATAAAACATGGATGGAGACAATTCATTAATCTCAGCTTCTAGAATCTGATTTTAACTAATTTGACAGTTGTTTATAAGAATACTTTTGGGAATCTGAGTATGTCTTATTTGGTAGCCATCATCAAGTCACAAAGTCATTGCAGACAGAGGACCTGGTTCCAGTTACTTGTGTTGTCTTGCTGTCATTCTGTTGACATCAAAGAAATGATTCCCAGTTTATATCAATGTGAAACAAATTAGACTCTGCCCAAAAGCTGTGAATTGTCATTGTGATCACAAAGTACATGACAAATTGATAGCTTGAGAAATGAAGACTTGAGTGTCCAATGATAAAAAAATATTTTTGAGCATTCTATAAAAATTATGATTTTGAAATATCTAATGTGATATGAAAAGTCAGAAATTCAGATAAGGTCACTAATTGGTCTACCTTGAATCTCCCAGCATGTCTGTACTTTGCTCACATGTCCCATTTTTAACCCAATGGTGTCAATAAAAAGCTGGAAGTTGACAGCCTGGGTCAGATCACTCAGTTCTGCCTCTGGCAGTTGTCAAAACTGAATATGTCACAAGGCTCCTCTCAAAACAAAGTATTTCCATCTGTCAAATCAGCAGCTGTGACTGGGCCAAAAGAAGCCTTTGCACCCGTTTGATTCCTGTGGCCTGGCATTTGCCAAGCATTCAGACACAATTCATGGCCTCTGCTTACGGCATCTGGGAAATCTTGGCCAAAAACTGCATCCAGAACTGTTCAGTTTTCAAGATCAGATGAATTTCGTGCAGAGTTAAATGAACATGGGGACAACTTGTTTACTGTTACAAATGAAGAAGGATTAATACTTCTGACTCCTGTCAGGATGTGTCAATGCAGTAAATAGAATGGGCTTTTCCAGTAAATGTTGATGTGTTGTGTTAAGAATATGTGAAAAATCTCTGGTCATGAAGGGTCATTCTTGCCTTAACATGGAAAGATCGTCTGGAGCATCTTTTTTGCTCTCTTCCCTTTCATCCTCTGAATTAAATAGGGCCCAGTTTTCCTATCCACTTATAAATCATTTCACGTCCTAATTTTTAACCTTGGTTTCATTCCTGGAATTTACCATTCATTCATTTTGGTGAAAAGGGAACAAAGACTCGACAAGGACACTTGGACAGCAATTCTTGTGCTTTATTGCTGCTATATTACCTGTGTCAGGTAGGAGGATTAGGATTAGGAAACCAACAAGCTTCCTACTGATGACATGTGCCCCAGACTGGGAATGTCTGTTCAAGGGAATTTAGGGATTCCATCACTATTAAAATCCATAGAGACATAGCCTAAAATGGCTTTGGTATGTGGCCCTGCCCATAGAACACTGATGATAAGAAATTAGTGTGAGATTATTTTACTTTTATAAAATATTCAGTAAATGTATTTTAAATTTACCTATTTTAAAACATTATCAAAGGATTACATAGAAAAGGAAAAAAATGAAATTAAATATAATTATTCACTGATTTGTTGCTTAATTTTGTTAACAATCTAATTTTTTTCTTTCCAAATCATACTTTCCAACTAATTTATTTTGACATATACTGAGCACAGATTGCCAGATGTTCGTTGCCACTGACAAATTTACTATTTAGTATCATACATCAACCCCCTATGTAAACATCCTTTAGGAAGAACTTTCCTGAATTAAAACTAATTACTTTCTTTTGCCTATAAATCTTGTTCCATTTCGTTATATTTGTTTATTTTATTTTACGTTGCCTTCATAGGATGTGATTTCTTCATGCCCCTAAATTTGTCATTTCACAACCAAAAGATTGTTTTCCTGGCTGTTTGACTTTCTGCTTGATAGCCTTTCTTGTAAGTACCCACATTTGTTTTTGTTTCATCTGTGTTCAGGCACATCAAAGTTGTTTCCCTCTAATTGGAGGAGCTGCTGTTTGAGTTTTGTGATCAGATATTTGGATGCACTTAAGGATAAACAAAATAAATTGCTAGGGGGAAGGAACAGGGAAAACAAAATCTATTATGGAATAAAAACACAGGAAATGAGTAGCAGAAATGCCATGTAAGAGTACAAGGATGAATTGTTTGTACTCATGAGTTAAAAGAATTCAAAGTATATACCTTTACTAAAATGGATTTTGAATGAAAATTTATGTGGCTTTACAGGCAATGTCTTTTTAAATGGAAATCACTAGAGTAGGAAATACACTGCATATCTACTTCTATCCTTAAGTGTTTTGAACAAAACCCCAGCAAGCCTGATCATTTAAGATTACTGATACATAAGACAGCACTTATATCAAAAGCAAAAGAAAGTTGCTCAGCGACAGGCAAGAAAATAAAATCAAAACCCAAAGTATAGGACCTATTTCCTTTATACTTAAATTTGCAAACTTGGAACAACATGTTCCGCACTTTCCAAGAGAAGGAGCAAGAAATACAGCCTGTGGTTCATAAAGGCCAAGTTCACATCACATTTGTAAGGAAAATAATTATGAAATGAATTGTGTATAGAAGAAAAGGAAATTATTTGATCAGGCTGTAATTCCAGTTCATGTTGGCTATTATAATAACTCCTCTTGTTATTTTAAAGCCCACAGGCCTCTGCATTCAAGGTGAACTAAGGAAGACAGAAGACACCTTTAAACTTGTTAGGTGACCTTCCATTTGATTGAACTAATGTTGTCTTCTGCACAAGGCACAGAGTTCCATGGAATAAGGAGCTGTATCTAAGCACAGAAGCTGTACTGCCACACAGACGGAGTCAAGAATTGTCACTGCTTTGCTTGCATCCAAAAGGAGCAAAGTATTAACTTCAGGCTTTTGAGTAATTTTCAACTTCAAACAAAACCAAAGCATTGATAAGCAATGGGAATAACTAGGTCTAGAAAGTATGAAGAGCTGGAAACCAGAAAAAACCCCCAACAAAAAACCCCCCAACAAAACAGTGAAGCTAGGAGAGGTGAGTTACACAAGACTGGCACAACATTTGCCAGGAAGGAGCACAGACTTGAACCAAGCAGATCATTCCAAGCTGTGCTATGTCTCTCACATCTTCCTTCTGGAGTTGGTGAAGTATCAGGTCTCTAGGTGTCACAGGCTCCCCAAAGGTGACCCAAAACTTCTGTGAGAGTCAATACTGAGAAGGAGATGTGGGTCCTGTATTAACGGAAATTCCCACTAATCACCAAGAAATATTTTCACTATGAAGGTGGCCAAGCACTGAGGGAGAGTGACTCAGACTGTCAGTGAGATCTCCATCCTTGGAGAAGTTCAGGACTTGGTTGTGTGACCCTGGTCAATCAGCTTTGACAGGTCTTGCTTTGAGCAGGAGGATGGAGACGGTGCCCTCAAGGGTCTCTTCCAACCTACACACATGGATGAGTCTCCCTGTATCAGTTTCTGTGCATGCACAAATGGCCACTACTCTGTAACAAAAATACCAGCCCAGCTGCCATGATGTTCCCCTTCCCCTTGCTGTGAGATTGTGTTAATACTGTGAGTGTCCACAGCATTTTGAGAATACTGATAGTGCACAGGACACTATGGAATTACTCACGCCATCTGTTTTTCTATTGTTACAGATTAAAAATAAAACTCTGAACATTTATTATGTTGGCAGACTGAAAACCACAAACTGGTATTTTGTATTCCCTCACTTAACTAATTATCAAGTGTCCAAAAAATAAGTGGGAAAAGAGAAAGGAGGAGAAAAAGCCTATCTTGCATCACACTAAATGATAATTTGAAAGCAATTTCCACAGAGTTTATCTCATTCCCAGTTACCCTAGCCAAATCCTGCAGTTCTCAGCCTGACTTTTTCCCTTAAAAACCACAGAATTGCTTTTCTCAGGATTCCCCTGGAGCGGTATGGTAAATAAAAGATTAATCATGAGAACTAAAGAATAATGTGCTCCCCTATAGATGATGTCATTCAGAAGTGAGGGGCAGTTATGTCACTGCCATGCCAGCAAACTTCACCCTTCCAGAAGACCTTGCTCCCTGTGAAACTAAAGGAAAGGAGCAGGAAGGACTGGAATTATGTTTCCAGTGCATATCCCACTTGTGCTGATGTAGCACATGGTGCAGGAGGGGCAACCAGGGCAGGGCCAGCTCTGCTTTTGTTCCCACATGCCAAAGGCTTCAACTCTTGCCTGTTAGCTCCCTGTGAAATTTTGCCTGCCAAGTACAGGCAGAAAGGCAGTTTGCTTATAATCCTGTATATTCTCAATAATATAGATGTCTTCCTGAGTTTCTGGCAGAGCTAGAAAGGCTCAGTCCTTCAGTGTTCAGTGTTTCTAGATTGTCTAGTCTACTTGATTTCTTTTTAGTTATAAAAACCATACTTGGGTTAAGAACCCATCTGTGTCTAGTTGAAAAACAGTTTATTCAAAATGGATGTTAGGAATCCTTCATTGCTCTTTGCCATCCTATAAAGGAAAGATGTTGATTCACAGGAATGAGCTAAGAACAGGAAGATATCTTGTGGTCAGGGAAGCTTGGACTTTGCTGTGAAAATTATTTGCAATATTTCTTACTGGAATAATTCTCCTTGCCTCTTCCTGGTTTTGCATGTTATGTTGTGATGTAAAATGGTTCAGTATGGGATCTCATTTTCTCTGATTTATGTTTGCTGCAGAAGTGCTTACTGCAGCAGAGCTGTGTGCATAGTGGCCCTGTTTCAGGGGTTTTAATTTGAGGCCACACAGAGTCTTAAAATCAGGGTAATCCATTTCCTCATGCTAGATTTTCTCCATTCAGTTTGGTATTAACAAGGCTGGCTTGGCATTAGTGAATATACTCTGGATTTTATAAAAATTTATTCTTTGCCTGTCTCCAAAGAACCACTTTTCAGTACAGTAGACAAAAGCCAAGTTTATGTAGACAAGCTATTATACAAAAAAGGATGGAATGAAGGCAAAAAAATTGTCTTTGACAAATTAATTAATATGGACTAACTAAATGTTAATAAAATGTGCTTTAATGAGAGCTTAGACATTCTCTGTCTGGGAGTGTCACTTAAAGAAATGTAAATTCTAGTTAAATAAACCTTTTATGAACAATTAGCAATTACATTTTCTGTTTCCTTGAGCAGAATAATGTGTGCCTGCAATATTTATGATGAGTCCAAGCATAGGCCATGTTTGAGATATCCCTCTTAGTACTATCAATCAAGATCTGACTTAATATTGGCACTTTGAATCTAAAAGCTGGTATGACCATTATGCCTTTGAAAGGAGATGGGACTAATAAGAAAGTTCTGCAAATTAATTCAAAGGCATGGTTGATTATACACATGACTGAACACAGAGCACTCAGAGTAACATCCCTGCTTGTCTTTTACCAAGATGAAGTTTCCCCTGACCTCTCCAAAACAGAGTAAGAATTTAAGTTTGAAAAAATTAGCTTTTATCCTTACCTTCTCATTAAATTTCTTACATAACATGGTGTATACCTTCCTGTTAATAAATTGGGGTGCTTTTTTATCTCACCAAGAACTTTGAGGTCAGGATTTCAAATGTGGTTTGGTAGCATGCAGGTAGAAATTTACACTTACTTGTTTCACTTATCTGCATGAAGAGCAATATATTCACAAAGGAAACTGAAAATGCTGAAGTATGTTCATCTGATTTTTCTAAATAAACGCACCTCTTCAGTAGTCTTGAAAAGTATCAGTTTAAATATGCTAGAAGTGTAAAAGGGCTTGGAATTTATTCAATTAATAAACTTTTTGTATTTTTATTGTGATTATGGCCATTATTTCATAGAGGGTTGAAATGAACTCATTCATTTTCTGCAGTATGTTTTAGACTACGCAAGTCCATGCAGATTTAGATTAATAACTAACTAGGAAAATCCAGGGATGTGTATAGGAGTACTAGGAGGTATCCTGGCCAGCATGGACTTATTCTTTTTAAATAGAGTCTATGTGAAAGAAATAGAGACATAGGAGTTGTGGAGACAGAATCTCTGCAGAAAACCAGTGACCTCTGGTTCAGTGACCTTAGTCACCCAGTTATATTTGCTGTAAGAAAAGGAATATTCCTACCTCTCAGAAGTCACTTAAAGTACTTGTTCTCCTATGCTTAATTTGGCTGGGACTGCAGCTTTTATAGGCAGCAAGCCATCAAACTGTACAATACTGCTGAGAACTTCCAGCCTTTAAAAACAAATACCCTGCAATAGAAATTCACCAAAACTTCCAACTAGCTCACCCCTATCAATCATTATTGTCTTTTCTCTTGTGGTGAAGTATATGAGCCATCAGGTTTTGATATGAAAACCAATATATACTTGCCAACTGAATCAGAGACTTACACATTTCCCTAAAACATTCTTTTTCTATCCCTATTTATTCCTGTATTCTTCCCCAGTGCTTTCCTACATTGTTAATATCTTTCTTGAGTTGGTGGTGTTTCAGTAGCAAGTTTTCGCAGTAATAAGTACAGAAACTCCAACAATGCACTTTGTAGTTTAAACACTGGAGACTGCACTAATCCTTTTTTTCCAGCTAAGTATCAGTCCTCACCTGTAGGCTCATTTCAGGACACATCTGCAGCTCATCTTCTCTGTTGTGCAAGTGTGGTTATGTTATTTCCTTTAGACCTTATGCCTCAAATTTTGTGGTACTTATCAAGACCTTATATCAACTTATTGTTTTGCACCTATTAAAATGCCTTACAAAGTTGTAAGCATATTCCATCAGTTTTATTTGTTTATACTGAACTTATAAAACACCTATTTTCTGGATGTTTTTGTTATTTGTTTTACTGTTTCAGCTTTTATTATCAGACAAACATGCTCTCTATGTGATTTAGATCAGTGTCAGATTGACAAGCCTGGAACAGACTGTTGTTCATTTTACCTGTTTTAAATTTCAAAACAAGGTAACCTTACAAATTTCTAAAGAACATATGAAGTCAACAGAAATTGCTTAGATAGTTCTTAAGCATTTTTAGAGCTCCTAAGCGCAAATTCTTTGTGTCTACTATTTAAAATTGTCTAGCAATGACAATTCTACCATATTCTTAATAACAGGATAAAAGCATAGTAATAAACCTTCCCTCCATTGGTTCTTGTTCTATTAGATAATAGAAATCTCTATTATCAGGTTTCTCTTTAAAAGGTTTTTCTGTAATTAAGCCATTACTCAAGAGTTTTGAGGTAAATGACTGAGCTCTTTAAAAGTTTGAGGATACAATCCCAGTGTAGCAGCCCATAATGCTTTTATTCTGCAGTCAGGCTGCAGAAGCCATGCTTGCCTGTGCTTCTCACACGCAGAAAAACACTGAGGTGTGGTGTAGCCTAATTCTTCTTTGACCACCCTTTGCACAGAGTAGAAATTAGTTACTGTCGCTGATCTCATCCAAAGTAGCTGTGTTTGAACTCCCTCAGTCTCCTTTAGGTCTCTTCCTCCTCATTGATCCTTGACAGATATTTCAGCTAGAGCAAGACAGCCCTGTTGAAAGCCTGGCTGAAGGTCACACACCTATAGAAAAGCATGGGGCAAAATAGAGGAATGAATGTGTACACAAGGAAAAATATGAATACTTCGGGGAGTAGCTGGAGGGAAGAGCCAGGCAAACTGGATGATTCCTCTTTGAGAAGGAAGCTGAAAGAAAAATCACGGGATAGCATGTATCCCTGCAGTAAGAGAAATAATGATGCAGAAAAATAATGCTAAAAGGAATTGCTAAATAACGCTAAAAGGTGATGACAAAAAGAAAAAAACCTGGTACTTCATAAAACAATTTCCAGCCTTTCCAGTTGTGCTGAAATAATTTAATATGAACATTGACTATTTTGAATTTAATATAGGGCTGCTCAAGGAAACAGGACTTCAAGGGTAATCAATGTACACATCCCAAGTGACATCACAGATCAATTGAGAGTACCAAATAACATATGATTAAACTTGGCTTTATACTTCTGGGCTTCAAATCTCCTAAAGTAGTGAAACTTTGAAGTCCAAATTACAGAGTATGCCAGGCTTCTTGAATTTTTGATCCATGAAGTGTTACTTAAAAAAAAAAAAAACAAACCAAAAACCAACCCCCCCTGAAAAAAAAACCCCCACAAAAAACACCAAAAATCTCCCAACCAAACAAAAAAAACCCAAAACCAAAACCCAAACAAAAATGCAAGAGAAATCCCCAAACTTTAGAAAAAACTTTTCTCTATGAAGATTTTGGCAGAGTGTGCATTTCTATTGCATTTAACTGTAAGTTACATTAACATCACTAGGGCCAGCAGAGGCAGTAGGTGGGCATCAGTCAGCTACAGCCAAACTGCTGGGAGTAAGCTCATTTTGATTCATGAAAATTGTCAAATTAGGTGTGCAGTAATCACTTTCCTTGAACATCTGAATTCCACAAGGGAATACATGAAAATATAAAGGAGAAAAGCAGCCCTGAATTTTTTATTGATGCGATTTGAACAGGTTTGTTTAAAACTTCTTTAGGTACTTCTAAATCAGTTAGGCACCATGCAAGATGCCTGCATCCACGGAAGGGATGTGCTACAGACAATCCTGTTACTTGGGTTACTTTTCTGCATCTGTATTGCTACAGCTTAATCAGAAAGTAATTTGTGTGAAAAATATACTAATTTTTCATTATTCAGTCTTCTTCTTCCATCAGGCTGAGGAGGAAATTAAATGTTCATAATTTATTCTGTATAGCATAATCATGACTACAGGTTTATTAATCTCTATGCAATTGTAATAGGAAGTGATACAGCTTCTACAATCTTTCTGCACAGTCTTATAGTCCTTAAAATGCCTCATTATAATAATGCAGAAAAGTACCAAGATTTCCTATATTGTTATATTTCTCTACTTATATTTCCTTATTCACAGACACAAAGGATCATAGAATCATAGTGTGGTTTGAGTTGGAAGAGGACCTTTAAAATCATCTTGTTCCAATTCCTGTGCCATGGGCAGGGACACCTTAAAGTAAATCATCTTGCACAGAGCCCATCCAACCTGGCCTTTAACACCTCAAGGGATAGGGCATCCCCAACTTGCCTGTTCAATCTGTTCCACTGCCTCGCCACACTCACAGTAAAGATTTTTTTTCCTAATATTTAACTAACTCTTTCAGTTTGAGCCCATTCCCCCTTGTCCTATCACTACATGTGTTTGCAAATAGTCTTGCTCTATCCTTCCTGTAAGCACCCTTCAGGTACTGGCATGACACAATCCCATCACCACAAAGCCTTCTCTTTTCCAGGCTGAATAATCTCAATTCTCTCAGCCTTTCCTCATGGAGAGGTGCTCCATCCCTCTGTTCAACTTGGTGGCCTCCTCTGGACTCACTCCAGCAGGTCCATGTCCTTCCTTAGGAGCTGTACCCAGCCCTGCAGGTGGGGCTCTCACCAGAATGGGGCAGAGGGGCAGAATCCTCTCCCTACCCTGCTGGCCAGGCTGCTTTGGGTGCAGCCCAGGACACTTTGGCTTTCTGGGCTGAGTTCACATTGCTGGGTCATGTCCAGCCTCTCCTCCACCAGCACCCCCAAGTCCTTCTCCCCAGGGCTGCTCTGGACCTGTTCATTCCCCAGCCCATGTTGGCACTGGGGGTTGCCCTGATCCAGGTGCAGCACCAGCACCTTGTTAAACCTCATGAGATTCCCATGGTCCCACTTCTCGGGCTTGTCCAGGTCCCTCTGGGTGGCGTCCTGTCCTTCAGGTGTGCCAGCTGCACCACCCAGCTCAGTGTCAAAATGGAGCTGTCAGAAGTGGGATTTGAACCCACACCTCCAGGGCAGACTGCAATCTGAACCCAGCACCTTAGACCACTCAGCCATCCTGACCTACATGAGTAGCCAGAAAATTCTGTTGCAAGCCCCTATCCAGTGTTTTTAATGATTTATGGAAGCAAGTTTGGATTATGAGCCTCTGATATACCAAAAATATTTCTGCAAACAGTAAGAGGCGGCTGTAAATAGTGGTAGTTTGCTTTATTTTTTTTTTTTTGTGTGTGTGTGTGTGTGTTTTTTTAATAAAATTTCTGGACCTAGTATTATTTGAAATTCCTTATGAGAACAGTTGAATCTCCTATTATTAAGATTAGACTTGCAGACATTTAAAATCAACATTTGTAAGAATGAATTAACATTAAAGAGGGGAAAAAAATATCTCCAGGAATGGATGCCAACATAGCAGCTTTTAAGATACTGGTATACATTTTTTTCTTTATAATAGTACTGCTTGATAGGTGTATGAAAATACACCAAAATATTTTACCAGCTGGCTTGTTCTGATGACATGAACAGATGAAAAGTTGAATAAAATGCTAAGTAGACATGATGTGTTTTTCCCCCAGCTTCTCCAGGTTAAATTCTTCATTGATCTGTTATCTGGGTGAAATTCTTGCCACTAGTATGTAAATTAATGAAAAATTTGCGTTAGTGTGTACTCATATTAAGTCTGAACTTCAGTATTTGCTTTCAAGTAAGTAAGTGAAGTCACTGGTCAGATTTATGAAGAACCAAGCAAGTATGTTTGCCCCCCTGCTGCTGATACAAATGTAGTTACTAACTTCAAATAACCTGACTGTGTGTTAAGAGAGTTGGACTGTCAGATGCTGCAAAAGCTGCAATTTTTCTAACTTTCAACATCCTACTATACCATTCCTGGCACCACTTTATTCCAATGTTGACATGGCCTCCTTGCTGAATTTAGCTTGTCCAACGCAAAAGAAATAAAATCCTTCTCTGAGACCAAGACAGTGTTTTTTTCACTCCCATTTTGCTCACTGGTCCTCAGACAAGATGTACAACAGGAGCCAGAAGAGATTCTGCCCCAGTCTTGCACGGGGATGTGGAAAATGATGGCTCCTTCCCAGGTCATTTAGCTGGCACTGAACACAGCCATGGTCCTGGAGCCTGTCATGGACCAAACACAGAGGTGGGGAGGTGAGCAATAAATTATTCTCTGGTGTGTTTTGGGGTAAAAAAAGTGTCTGGAGAGAGGGGGACATGCTTAGGTGCATGGAAGGAACCCCAACAGCAAGTTTGGCTATAAGTACAGTGGTAGGGACCTGGAGGGTGGTGCAAGAGCTGGTGTGCACAACTGCAGGCTTCAGTCCCAGGGCTGTCTCTTAGTTTAAGAAAAAAACCCAAAACTGTGTGGTCTGTTTAAAAAACTGCAAAATAGATGTTACAGAAAATTCACCAGTATTTCAACGAGCTGCTTTTATTATATATTTACTCATTTGAAGTGTGGCTTTTCCCTGCCAGAAACAATCAATTTGTGTCTAAGAGGAAGCTATTGCGTAGACTAAAGTATACATCCCAACTTCAAATGTTATTCCCAAGGAAAGAAATATGCAGATGCTTTCCTTTGGATGTGGAGTGCTACCAGTGGATTGAAAATTTATGGTTTGTCAAGTCCGATAAGCAAGATGAAGTAGGTACTTTTAATATAAGGATGAAGTGTTAAATCATCACTACATGAATCTTTACAGAGAGTCAAATGCTATTCTGAACAGAGATACTTTCCTGAACTGATTCTACAAAATAATATTTAACTTCAAATCCATATTTAGTGAAAAATGGTAGATGTGAGGGGCCTTTTTAACCCAAGGCCTTGTGCTGCAGTCCTCATAGTTTTCCAGCTTTAGTTCAAAGTCAGTGGGAGATTACTCACTAACAGCCTAGCTTGATTCTGCAGTTCTAGGGATAGATTTGGAAACTGATAAACAAAACTGCTGACCTGTCTCAGGGAATCACAATAAACAGTCAAAACTGATCCTTTGGTGGGTCTAAAATCTGACTATGTAAATACTTGAAGTACACCTTAATACATATTAATTATTAATGTTTTCTTTGCTGCAGGGCAGTAACTTGTTTAGCCAGTTATTTTTATTCCACCAGTATTTTTTCTTGTTCAGCTTAAAGGAAAATCTGCTACAGCTAAACTAAGGAGGAAACTGTCTATAAAAGTAAAAAAGAATAGTTATAGCGGAACAATGGGATTTAACATTGTTAAGAATTTCAAAGAATAAAACATTAACTCACAAGAGCATTAAAAAAAGCAGCGCATGCACAACATGTCCAGATGGGAATATATAATGAGTGCTAGAGGTAGATGCTAAAATACAGGCAAAGGTCAGGAAAAAATACAAACAAGGAAAAACCTATGCCTAAAGTTTAAAAAATTGATGTAATTTGCATTTCAATGTCTTTCATGCTGATGAAAAAGCTTTATTATGAATTTATTTATGACAACTTGTGTGTAGGCTTTCACACAACTGTGTTCCATTCCTGGTTATCACTGGGATATTGAGTGGAATCAGGCTTTGTCAGGAAGCTGGTGTTCCCCATCTCAACAGTGTAAGAAATTTTGCCTCAGCCTCAACTATTCAGGAGCTGAAATTATATATTATTCTGGGCTGTTTTTCAGACTGAAAAACCCCCTGTTGTTTGAGTCTCACATTGAGTGCACAAAAGGGAAAAGAGAATTTCTCATCAATCTCCCAAATCTCTGTGAGGCAAACTAAAAGTCAAAAAAGAGCCTACAGCCAGAACTTAAAAGAATAAGAGAAAATGCAAATTTTGAACTGGAAAAACACTTCCTAACTTTTCCATCAAATATTAATCATAAACCTTTTGTTTTCATCCCTTTTCTATCAGGTAAAAAGATCAGATTAGGAAACCGAATTAAAAAGTAATAAAATAGGCAACAACCCCACTGTAGTACTGCTTTCCATAAATCAGAATAAAATTTAATCAGCATCAGTTTCCATGCCTATTTCTCTGACCTGTTTAACATATTGATATGTCAGTGATAACTCTAATGTGTAGGCCACTCTAGAAAGAGAATAAAGAAATATTTTATGCATTCGCATCACTTGGAGAATTGTTTACCTACACTAAATAAAAGCAACTTGATTCAATATTAATCTGATTGTCATTTTCTCCCTCATAGGGAACCCATTGCATTTTTCATGAGTTTATCTCAGGTTGCCAAGGTGACATCTACTTTTTCACCTCAACAACCTCCACTTGATTACCTTTCTGTCTGATAACACAGTCCTGATTCCTCCACTGTTCTATTCCCTTTGGCTACTGCTCATTTCCCCTTCAGTATTACTGACTGTTATGTTTCCATGGAGTCAGGAAGGCAAAAAGCATTTTATGGGAAGGGTATGGAATTCCACTGAAGTCTGTCTCAATCCCTTACTTCTGTTTTCCTATCCATGAGTGGGCTTTAACCAGGCAGCCTCTGGGGAAGGGAGGTCAGCACCAGCTCCTCTCCCTGGCAGAGTTTATCTTTTATTCTTGTAGACATTAACTGTCACCTGCAGAGCATTAGTGCCTGGTGTTTCTCCTATAAGCATGAGTTGGGTTTTTTAATTAATATGCCTATTCATCTCAACAAGTTCTCACATTCCAATAGCTAATATAAAAGTGTGTCTTTGGAGTGGTTTAACCCCAGCCATTAACCAAGCCCCACACAGGCACTCACTCCCTCACCAGAAGGTCTGGGGAGAGTGTTGGAAGGGTAAAAGCTGGGTGGGTTGAGATAAGGACAGCATCAAAGGGAAAGCAAAAGCCACACACACAGACAAAGCAAAACAAGGAATTAATTCAGTGCTTCCCATGGGCAGGCAGGTGTTCAGCCATCCCCAGGAAAACAGGGCCCCATCACATCACTGTGACTTGTCATTAACAAATGACATCACTTCAAATGTCCCTCCTTCCTCCTCTTTCCCCTCACTTTCTATACTGAACATGATGCCATATGGTCTGGAATGTCCCTTTGGTCAGCTGGGGTCACCTGTCCTGGCTGTGTCTCCTCCCACCGTCCCATGCACAAAAAGCAGAAAAGGCCTTGGCTCTGCTCAGCAGTGACAAAAACATCACAGCACCAGCCCTGTGTTCAGCACAAATCCAAAACACAGACCCATACCAGTCACTGTGAAGAAAATTAACTCTATCCCAGCCAAAACCAGCACAGTCTTTTGCTCATATTTTGGTAAAAAACTGACTCCGGAGTAGCAAGACTGGAGTTACTAAACTTGCTTTCCAGTTTTAGAAGCTCTGCTAGAAGTCCTTGTGCATCTCACTAGCCATCATGCAGCTCCCAGGCACTGTCCAGCCTGTGCTCATGGTGAAGAGACAGGTTTACCTGCTGACATATTTACCTGCTGACAAGAATGTGTTGGATTTTTTTTTCAATTTCTGTATAAAATTCTACTAAAATTTCTATAAATTTCTGTAGATCAACCTGTATATCTCCTAAAGCAGTTATTATATACTACTGTAAATTCTCTGTTTTCAATCTAAAAAATAGGATAAATTGCTTTTGAGCATTTGACAGCATTTAACATAAAGTATACATATGACACAGCTGGGAAATTTTTCAACCACCTCCTCAGAAACAGAAAATTTCAGAGACAAGTTTCCTTCTGTGTTTGATTGTACAAACAATCATGGGGAATGACAGACATTTGCAATTTCTTGTGGCAAAATAAGTAGCAAAGAAGTGATAACAAAGTTGTAGCTTGTTAAGAAGAGAAGTATCATGGTGTGTTTATTCTTTTTTTCCAAAACATCTGAACTAAGTGCAAACACAGTGATTATCACTTGAGACATTTAATGTAAAAACCTAGTTTATATTTTAATTTTTGGTATACAAATCTCTGCAAATTAGTTTATGTATGTATTGGATTGTGCAAAGTTTTTGTGCTTAACATTATCTTAGCTTTGTTAGTCATCCATGTTAACAAGCACCTTCTTTAGACTAGCAGTAGGACCACTGAATGAAAATTAGGGGCTATTTTTTGTATAGTTATGCTCTTAAATGACTTTTAAAAGCTCAGGGTTCAAGATTCTAAATAGTGGAATCAAGCACTAATAATTATGATGATGAATACTGTAATTGATATGTAAACACAAGTGTTAAACAAGTGAGAGGATAATATAGCATTTCCCAACTAAGATGTAGGACATGTGCTATCTGCTTTTGGAAATTGTGTTATAACTTTTGCTTTTCTATCTGAAAATGTATGAATTTGGGAAGGTGGAAGGCAGTAAAAAATGGAATTATGTGCTCTGCTATAAAATTATTACCATGTGTCCATCATCCATCCATCAGAAGGATTGTTCCCTAAGACCACATTATTCAAGCTTTATTAAATGATGAGAAAGACTATCTATTAGTCTTGGAGTATGCATCCAATAACCCTTTTTGAGGCTATTAGATTATTGACTACTAACTCACTTTTATCTGGGATTTTGTTCCTTGGTAAGTAACATAATCTTGTGATTCATCCTAGTATGATTTTCAAAAACAATTACAACTTTTATATACTTTAGATGAGCTCTGTCTATGGACTACCAAAGTGGTGGTACAACTTCATATCTTTGGCTTATTAAGAGACATATTTCCTCAACAAATATTTGTCTTTCATTCTTTCTGATTCTTTCCAGTTCTTTCTGATTCTTCCTGGTTCTTCCTGATTCTTCCTGATTCAGGAAGATCTTCATGAACAAAAGCAGCAAAAAAGTAGAAGTTTAACTATTAATATTTATCTCACTGCATTGAGAAAAATCTTTGTGAATTTTGAAACTTCACAGATTGCAGTTCTCATATTTGCTAATTTGAAAATTTTCAGTGAAAATTAATTATTCTCCAGGCCTTGGTTTCAAATTGCAACTATCCTATTTGGAGGGGAAAAATAATAGTGTGGGACCTAGCACATATTTGAAAAGTGAATATTGAAGCAAACCTTATACAATCACTATTCAAACATGGCAAGTAGCTGCTAATAAAAAAGACATTTGAAAAATACTATTCAAAACTGACATTTGACTTGATCTCCTGGTAGCAGCATAAACTAAGGAGAGTAGGAAGGAAATAGATGACAAAAATTTAATTTTCTCATGGCTTGTTGAACAGAATTCCTTCTGAAATGCTTTTTCTTTATGCTAAAACACAATAGCATTTTACTTCTCATTAGGTGTTTGTTCATTAAAGTTGTCAGATTTCAGTCATGGAAAATGCAAAAGTTCTAATGACAGAGGTGGCACAAAATGGGACTCTGCACATATCTCTATGTCTCTTGGTCCTGTCTTCACATAGGGAATTTCTTGGGCTAGGAAGTTTGCCAATCCCCTTCTTTCTTCTTTCCGAAGCAAAAAGTAGCTGCAGGCTGTGGTGTACCCTCATCCTTTCTGGCTAAAACTGGGATCAGTAACTCAGCTTTACATACCCCACTGAGACCAAACCATAAATCATGGGAAAACCTGGTGTGGACTTGCAAAAGTAAGCTAAGGCTGGAGCATTCCTGAGACACCTGATCCGTTGAGTTTCCTCAATATATGCTGACATGAAATTACCTTTACCCATGGAGTTCAAAATTGCGTATTTCAACAAAGATCTGAGGCAAAATATTGTGTTGTAGGTAAAGGGAAATTATTTTCTTTTCACCTTACATGAAGCTAAAACTTTGGTGTTGCTGTCATTCACCAGATACAATCAACAAGGCACAATATAAGCCTTTATTTTTTGTGAAATCTGCCCTCTCTCTTTACCACACAGCTTATGTTTTCTTATGTGGGATGCATAATCACAGTCTTCAAACAGTAGTTTTCAGGATCCTGGCTGTTGTCTCACACACAGAACAACCTCCTCAGTGGGGCTTTGATGTATTAGGATGGATTGTTGAGCATGGAAAAGGGATTTTGCAATCATAGCTTTTGTTTTGAATTTTAGCTGTTCGTGGTAGGTTTTTTTTTTTTAAATTAAGATCAGGCAGGAGTTTTTAACAACAGAAAACATTGTTGGGCGCCTTCTCACGCATGAGGTGAGCCTGTAGAAGTGTGACATTTTCAAAAACTGATTTTAGGGAGAAAAGTGAGAGCCTTTGATTAGGAAGTTACCCACAAAATGTTTGCTGGAAGATGAACAAAGCAAAATTGTTTATCTGTGAGGAGAAAGAGTATTGCTTGGCTAACATTACATTGCTACTCTTTCAGTTTTGCAAAGAGAAGAAAGAAAACTACTCTTGTAAGAGTAACTGCCTTCTGTTCTTTATATGAGACAAATCTGTTTTGCTACCAAAGTGCAGAAAAACAAATTGAAGTTAGTAAACACAATAGTTAGAGGTGGCCTATGTAGCTTCTCTGGGAGCACAATTTATCAATAGTCCAGACTTAAAGGGAAACTATGGCAATGAATAATTTTTCAGAATATGGCCAGGACTGTTCTGCCTTACTTTCATCAAGTTTATGAACAAGTACAAGGTTTTTACTTTCTGGTGCATTTAATATTTTTTTAGCAAAATATTGGCTAGAACAAAATTATTAACTTGAACCACAGGGAATATAGAAACAAAAGATTAAAAATGGTAAAAAATAAAGTTTTGTGTTTAATTTTGGGCTGAATTTACTTCTTATTTCAGGTGGAACATATTTTTCTTGTCTTGCATTTCACTGGAGCAGTGCTGTTGTTGACACGTACTGATAACTTAAACCCAGAATTAGGGCTGTGGTTGCTATGTCAGGTTCAAGCAGCAGATCCTTATAACTCTATCATGATACCAGCTTTTCCTTCTTCCTAGCTCCATAATTTATACAAGATTAATTACCCTGAAGAGTCCAAAGCTCTGTGTGCTGGTTCACCAGCTGCTTCCTTTGGTAATTTCCCAGCAGGATCTGAGCGTGTGCTGCTGCCCCACTGCACACACACACAGGCACATGCCATATTACCCACACTTGCTCTGGAGTCTGGACATGCCTTATTGTGTATGAGATCTGGGCCTTCAACCAAACCCATTTAAACCACTGGGGAGATTTCTAGGCACTTGTATAATTTTTGGGTAAGTCCTGCAGGCTCCCAAGCACACTCAGTGTGCTGAAACCCATGTCTGAAATGTAAATGGTGGGACTTAAACTTTGGAGTAACTCTGATTCCTTCAGCAATGCCACCTAGAGTGAGAACTTTAGAGACTCCTAAAGTTTGTATAATCCACACAGAAGCTATAACAATAATGGCAGTAAGACTTATTTTTCTAAGATATTTTCCCATGTGTGATTTTTAACTTCTGCATCTTTCATCTATCACATCAAACAAACTATTTTCTATTTAATTGGAAAAAATAACAGATTTGTATTGCATCTGGTATCTTTCTTCTTTTGTTTTCTTTCTTTACTAAATATTGTCTTCCCCTTCTTGTTATAAATTTGTCTGAAGTGATCTAATTTTTAACAGAACAGATTGCAATGCCATATAAAAACTATTCAGGAGTAAAAAGCCCATTTAACTTCTCTGTCTTTGCTATCCTGCTTAGCAGCCTCCTACAGCATTCTTGCACACCCAAATCTAAAATTTTGAAAACTGATCCCTTTTAATAGTGCATAATGAGATTCCAACAGCAGTACTGAACCATAAAATGTAGCAAATGCCATCTGAGGATTTGGGATGTATACAAGAGATCACTTGTACTTTCCTCCCTTCCACCATGTTTAGACATGTTTATATCAACTCACAGAAAATGCTTTGTATTCACAAGAAAATGTTATGTTCAACTTAAGTGAAGTTCTTCTGTTTCTGAAATTATAATTTCACTTAAATCTGTATGAAAATTTGTCTTTGTTTCTTCCTTTTTGGCTTATGGGTAGTAAGAGATACAATGGAAGAGTTAAAAATACTGTATTGGATCTTAGAAGGAGAAAAAGACAGAGAACACTTCCTACTGACTGAATTTTTCTAGAAGGGGAAAAGAGTCTAAATTAATATTGCAGAGAACTTTTTCCAATGCAAAGAAAAGTTTTCTCACAAAAAAATTCTTAGAAGTTCCAAGAAAATTATGCTTTTGTGACATCATCATAAAAATGGATAAATTTTTCTTTCTCCACCTCAAAATAATTTTCATTACAGTATTCTGATCAGCCTGCTATTTTTGAAAATTAGTCTGTAGAGTCATTCATGATCATTGACAACTGAGAACCAGTTGCAAGCAATCAAGTTAGTTATGAGATAAAAAAGGTAACAACTATAAATAACAAAATTAGCTGTGATTTATGATAGATTTTTTTTAATTGTCTGTCTAGGAAGGGTTGCTACTTTAATCTAAAGTAACTTAAATATTTCAGTAAATCCTCTTTTTCAAGTCTGGGTCAAAGATCAGTGGTAGATTTGCCAAAAATTATATATCTGTTCTGGCAGTGAAGACTGAAGAAATATATTCTCAAAAATTATGTTCCCCTGCTCAAAAGAAAATATCATAGAAAATAGCTTAATCATTTACTCATATTGTTGACAAAAGGAGTAAATGCAAGCAATTGTGACCGCATTAATTTGCATTAATATTTCAAATCCTATTATATAGTTCTACCATTTAAGAAGATTGCAAGTAATTGTCTTCACCAGTGATATTTAAAAAAAAATCCCTTCAACACAAAAATGAATCATTCATTTCCAGGGTTTTTTTCCTAGCACAAAAATTAAATTAACTAACAGTCAAGGAATTATGAAGTATTAACTGTGAGAAAGTTAAGAAATTCCTGGGTCATTTCAGGACCAAAGTTGATCTCTTGTTTTACTACATTTTTCTTTTAGAGTCCTTGCAGGTAAAACCAAGTAATTTTAATAAAAATTAAATCCTTCTTAGGATATGTCATTATTTAACCAATCTGAGAAAAACCAAGAGCCATTAAATATAAACTTTCACATTTCAGGGGGCATGGCTACTTTGGAACAACTTAATTTGAAGTGAACCTGCAATGTTCAGATACTGCAGGAGAAGGTAAGGACACAGACACTGGGGAACAGCCAATGTTCAAGCTTTGACAGCTGTGCTTGAACCTTAACTGTGCTTAACTGTACCTGCAGCACAGTTCTGTTAATCACCTCTGAGGAAATGGGTTTTATTTGTTTCAGTCCTGTTCTTCTTGGCAAGTACATTAGTAAGCTGTTTTTACTGTCACGTGGAAGCTGGTTTTTGTTGTTGTTGTTGTACACTTCATACTTTTGCAGGTTCCTTTCTTCTTTTCTTCAGACAATACCTCTGGTGACATTATGGAGAACAACACCCATTAGGAAATTGAAAAAAATCCAAGAAATACAGCAAATTCTGTGCTCCTGAACAGAACTAGCAGGTTCAGAACTAACATTATCCTCTGTTGATGCTGTCCCTATCAAGTACTCTGAATAAGCTGTCAGTGCTATTATTTGAGAGAGAACACAAGCCTCTTCAAACACTGCTATGCCATTCCACACAAAGGGCGAGCAAGCCACATCTCCTTTCTCTTGATACAGCTGCAGCATTGTAGGCAGAGCTAGACCCTTCTTGTACAATGCTTGAGTAAGCAAACTCTGTGTGGACATTGCTGGGCGAGAATAAATATCAGTATTACAAGCCTCCCTCTGCTGCCGCAGCAGTTTGGAGAACTGAAAGAGAAAAAAGTTCATTTTGAGGGGGGTTCTGCAGTGGGACAGACACGAAGCAGATCTGTAGGAATTGACTTCCTCCTGCCTCCTCTCCAGGCACTTCCATAGCCTGACCCAGGAAATGATTCTGCTGCCATTGACTATGGGGAGAGGCAGGGACTCTCCAGGCAGGGGCTCTCCTTGGGCTGGCAGATGCTGCATTTTCTGCTGACTGAAAAGTAAAATGAACTAGGGCAAAAGTAGAAAATAGCAACACTGATAAACCAGCCACATGAACTCACCACATCCCTGTCCCAGCTAACTACATTCTCCATTTGATGTGCCAATTGTTAATGCCTAGTACAGTTATGGGATGGGGAGCTGTAGCCACTGAAGAGCAATGGACCATGTGGCCATCCTCTTCTTCCCTGGCCTAGCACATCTGTCAGATCTGTAGGGACTGGGGTCAATTGGCTCCATTTATCTCGTAGTGCATGTGCAAACACATATTATTCAATGCTCTCCCCTGAAGAATTCCTGCTGGTGAGGAGTAATTGGTTACAGGTCTTCAGCAGCTGCAAGAAATATTTCCTCCTTCTCAGTATCCAAAACATATTATCTAGATGGATTTTTTTTTTCTGGTGGTGGTAGGCTATATAAACAAATGTTGAAAAATCCCATGCAGTTTGGATATAATAATTGACTACCTCAAAATCTTGTGATGTTCTCTACAGTTTGGGTAAAAGTCAATGTCTCTGTTTCTTTGAGTTAGAGCCAGTGAGCAGATATAGCCTTTGGCATGGTGAAACACAATGAGCTTGTCAGCACGAACTCAGCTCTGCTTTTCATTTCAGAGATGGTCAAATCATCAGAAAATGGTGGTTTTTCAGTTTGGTGGGTAAAGGGTTTCCCCATAATACTAAGAATTCTGGAAATGTAGTGCTAAGGATTTGTAAGTAAATATCTCCACTTTCATAAGCACTGTCAGTTGAGAGGAACTCTAATAGTACTCATCATGTCCAGAAGCATACTTTTAGCTGTAGCAGCTGTGTAGAGGTTCACTAAAGTTTCAGCAATTTTTTCCTACTCATTAAGATGCAGAAAGGCTGCTTATCTTTTCATTTGCTTGATAATAACAGCTTATGTTTTATGTGGAATTTTGTGTGTTTGTGTCTTTGTAGAGTAGGTTAGCAGCAACAGTAAAGCTCAGTTAAAGGTAGTAACTACTCTGCTCTTTGCAGATTGCATGCTCATTTACAGCATCCAATGCTGAAATCAGCCTGGGAACTCTTTACTTGTGTTTCTGTTTTAACAGTGTGGGAAGAAACAGTTTTGCCAAGTAAGGAAAAAAAGACAGCTCACTGTCATGAAAATCAGCTTGACCAGAGTGTATTGTGTGGAGCCACCACTGACACAGTCACAGCAAGACATCTAAGTTTGCTAGAAAAAGAACATCAGAAAAAATCTTCCCTGACATATGAGAGACATTTGAATTCCTGAGCACAACATCTGGGTAACAAAGTTGTCAAATACACTCTGTCTTTAATCCAAACCTATTTCTTGATTACTAGAGCGTAAAATTAGTGGAGAGAAAGGGAGCAGCATAATCATTGTAAGTAACTGCCTAAGACTGTGCTAAGTTTGCAATCAATACTGTGCCAATTTTCTTTCTAATTGCTTTGCCACAGGTCTTGGAAAGCTGCAATATGCTGGATATATGTTATTTTCAAAGAGGAGTTGCAGGCACGTCAGGGATCCAACAGTTTGCTAACTTGGGACATGGAGACATGGAGATCAATGGCTGTGCCAAACAGAAAGGTCAGATGGCTGCTTACTTTTACCACTGAGTTTTGTCCTGTGCACAAGGCTTACTGCTCCTCCTTTAATCACCTATAGATGCCGTGCTGTATTTTATGGTAGATTTTAAAAAGGTTTCAAATTATATGTCAGCAAGTCTTTCTGAGTGGAGAACTGAATTTATAAATCTATAGAAAGAGGAATGTCATAATGAGTATGCCAAATTTTTCTTAAAAATGGAAACAATTCCTCGAGCTATAAAAAACATGCTCAAATGTATTGCAATTTCTTTACATGCTGTTTTCTACTCTCCCTCTCTTCCACCTTTTTTTCAGTGAATTTTCACCTCTCCAAGGTCATTCATGCCTCAAGTTTTGTTCATCCTCCACCATCTCACTGTTATACTGCTCATCATCATCAGCTCAGCTGTGCTATTTTGCCAACTCTATTTTTTATTTTTTCCATCTTGACCCCTTGTCTTCATGGGCTCTGTCCTGCACAGGGCAGCCACCACTGCACTGAGACTTGCTCACAAGTTGCACGTGGCCAGCATGGGTGCCCTTCCTGTATGCCCCCAGTGCCCAAAAACTCCACTTGTCCCTGGGAACAGCTGGCCTGGCTTAAGTTTTGCACCATAAGGCCTTTTCCTGAACTTCTGCATACACTTGATGCAGGTCAGATCTCTCTTTCTCCTCCTTCTCCTCCTCCTCCTTACCAGCCTGTCACCTGGCAGTTTCCTTTCCTCAGGCTCTGCAAAATCCTGCTCCAGTTTCTGCCATCTTTTCTGCACTGAGTTTTGTATATCTCTGTTTTACTGATCCTCATCCCCCAAGCTGGTAGCTGACAGCATGTTTCTTGAGTCCCTCTCATTTATGGTATTCTTGAAAGAAATTTTGGTGATACTACTTTCTTTAACTTCCAGATTAAGTCCTAATATCTACCTAGGTATTTAAAAAAATACAGGGTTGTTTTTTTTTGTTTGTTTGGTTTTTTGTTTTTTTTTACCTGAAGCAATTTGTTGGCATTTAGCTATAAAGTGAAATCAGCTGTGAAGGGAGAAAAGGAAATTAACTGATACATTCCCAGAAATGATACAGGCGGTGGTCAGAACAAATGAACTCTCCAATATATATATATTTTCCCTGTACCACATTCTATAACTGAGGACTTCAGGCTGGTAAACTGTGAGGGAAAAGAATCTATTACAATTATCTAGTAGTCACTTTCTTGAGGACATGAGATTTATGTGATGTCTTTTCATCTGCAAGTCTGCTCTTCAGCCTCAGTCCTGGACCTTCTGCTCTGCTTCAGTCAGATGCTGCAGGGCAGCTGCTGCCTCAGGGGTATAAAACTACTCCAGGTTTTATGGGAGTGGACTGCTGGATAGAAAAAAAAATTCTCAATAGCAAGAGAGAGAGGTGTTTTTAATAGCTCTGCTGAGGAAAAGGCTGCTGTGCAAAAACAGGGCTTATGTCAATGCTCTCCCTGATGGATGAGAGAGTGTATGACCTGCATCCATGCAGGTTCATGCTCTACAAGAATCAGACAATCCAGTCAGAGGATACAGGGAATCCAGATTTCACTTGCCTACCTTCCACAGATTCAGTTAGCTATTAAATACAGCATTTCTGAAAGCATGTGGTTGGGCAAGCATCAGCTGTGCTCTGTCTATTCCCTTTTAAAGGTGTGTGTGCTTGGCAGAGCCCTTGTATGTGTTTTGGTGATATTTAGAAAGTATTTCTGACTCTGACAATCAAATTCCTCTCTTTGCTACTTCTGAGTTTCAGATTAAGGCCATGACCATGTTTGTGTCATATTTTTTGAAAAATGGAAAAAAAGGTGCATTCCTGCTTATTTAATAACTGGAGTATCTGTCAGAGCTAAAACACACAAATGTAGTTTAATTAAGTAATCTTCATATATTCTGAATGAATTTAAAAAGATTTAATTAACATCTCTTCTTCCAGCATCCATGGAAATTCTTCTTAAGGTCGACTCCTCCATGTAATTAAACAGATAAATAATGAAACTGAAGTTTCAGGTATTGTTATATAATGCCACTGAGCAATTCAGTGTTTGAACAGTAACAGCTCTTTCCTCCTCCAATCCCTGAAAACTCAAGAAAGTTAATACTCTGATCTGCATATATAAGAGACACATGTGGATAGCTAAATATTCACTGTAAATTTTGTTTAGTTGAAAATAATAAAATGGAAATCAAAGTATGTGCAGGGAGTAGAGAAAGGAAAGTCTGAAAAAAAAACTCTTAGAGAAATTGGATTGCCTGATACTTGAAAGTAGCTGCTCTTTTTTTCCCTTTTTGATCACTTGAATTCACAAAATGATATGGGTCTTCGCATTCATGCCAAATTACTTCAATTGCACTAAAAAGGCAGCTTATTTCATTGCTTTCACCTCTCCTGGCAGAGCCAGTCACAGCCTGAGGCTTGGGAACCACCAGCCTTCCTGTGGGTGCCAGTGAAAGCAGAGGTAGGTAATTAATGCACAGCAATGTGTATCACCAGCTGTACAGGGACAGCCAGAGGGCAAATGATGCTGCCCTCTCAGGTTTCTGCACAAAACACATTTGAGAAGAGGATACAGGGTATGAAAATATGTGACTCTTCAGGTTTTTTGCTTTGTACTGCCAGAGTCCAGGTAACGAGATTGAATGTTAACGAGAGTCTATAATGGCCCTTGTATCCAATTCAGACATTCATTTTTCTCCCTACAGAATGTGCTCAATATGGGGTTCAATCCAGGGTTAAACCCTTGCTGCTCTGTATTGTTTATGCTATTAATGCCTGCAAATAAAAATGACTGGAGAAACTTGTCTCCATAGAAACTAGCATCTAACTAAATATAAGAAGAAATTTTCTTGCTTCTTTCTCTTTCACCAGACCAGCCCAAGAAGAACATGATGTCCTCGTAGAATGAAAGGACTTTGTAATTTAAATGTGCAGCCTTTCCCCACAAACCATTTATTTCTTCTTACCATATCACTGTTGCCCTCACCACATTCTCAAAGCATTAATATTTCTTTATTTGCAAAACAATAGGGGAATGTTGATCATAAAATGTGCTTATGTTGTGCGAGGATCATGCATTTTGTTCTTAAGGAGTAAACAGAAAAAATAAGAGAAGTCACATGAAAATTTATTTCCAAAATTATTGTAAATATTTCCTCTACCATGACATTGAATTCCCTCCAGAAAATAAAAGTTGCACAAACCCCATTTTTCAAACCATGTGGTGCTATTTTTTCTTGTACAATAGGCACATATAAGACTGAGTTCTTCCAGACTTATGAAAAGTAAAAGTCAAACTGTGGCAGAGAAGTACATTGTAGCACAAGCAGAACATTGAGCATCAAGCTTTGTGTCTAAGGTTACATTGTTTGCCTTTCTTCAGATCTCTTCTGTTTTGCCTCCTAGAAATTTTTAGCAGTCAGAACTAGAGGACTAAAATATATATACAGAATATAGAACTACCACTTTGGCCAGGATGGCGGGAATCTGAAAATCCCAGACAAATACCTGTTCTATTCTAGGATATAAAAATCAGTGTAAGTAAGAGACATCAAGGTCCTTATCTTGTTGGATGGTTTTTTTTAATTAATTTTATGTGCAATTCTGAGTTAAAGGCAGCTTTAGGATACATGCCTGATATCAGTTCATATTAGAACCTGGTGTCATGTATATGGGTTTTAAAATGGCTTTACATCACTTTAAAGGAGATGAAGAGTCGTGTACTTATACCCCACAGTAAGTCAAAAACTACAAATTGTTGAAGAATCCCTACTTCCCATATCTGAACCATAATTAAATCTTTATGTATGGACATTTGGTTTTGAGGCATTTAATATGTCAGAGACAGGTCTCTGAAAGGTAGAGGTTGGGATGAATGGACCCTTCTCAAAAGAGTCAGGGTGGTAGAACTGAGATGACTGACTCACTGACAGATATCGAAAGCACATGAATTTAACAGCTGGCCACTTTCCAGTCAGCACTCCTAGGATCCTGCATTTTTTAGTAATCCTAGTTGTGCCAAAAAGGCCTGGAAGACTTCAGCATTTTTTTTTCCAATCTGTTATAAATTTCCTTTTCAGAGGGAAATGTATTTGATTTGGAGTGGCGCAGAAAAAAAAAAGAGGAAGGACCTTCATGCTTGCAGCACTTTGGGTTTTATCTAGGGTGGAAAGGCAGAATTCTGGAGGACAGTAGACATGAGATTTTCCAGCTGTTCCCTTGCCTACTCCTTGGTGCTACAGACTACCATCACATCTGGTGAAGATTCATTCAGGTATGAATTGAATGTAAAAACAACTTTGCTATCCTCCTGCATGTTTTAATGGGTTTGGGCAAGATAAACACCAAAAGTGAAATATGAATATACAGAGATAGATGTTTTTAACATTTCCTCCATATTTTACTCATACAAACCCATGAATCTCTCTGAATCTTCACAGCTGTGCCAATGCTGCTACAGTGCCCTCTGCATGCCCCGGCCCTGTGGGCATCCTGGAAGAGCCAGGGCAGCATTGGCCCACAATGTACCTGTGCTCTGTGGGGTCTGTCTGTCTGTCTGCCAGAGCTCTTCTGCCACCAGGACCAAAGTGCTACAGACAATGCTTCATTTGCTCCATGAAAGGACTCTCCTCCTCTGTGTGTGTCTGCCTCTGCACTAACGGGGTGTCTCTGTTCATTTGTGAAAAGACAATGCCATCCCATTGGAGGGACAGCCTGAAGCTCAAAGAAGGCCCCCACGCTGCTGCCCATAGTGGAAGGAAGGTCACTTGAGAATAAGTAGGAAGACCAGAAACCTCATGATTTTCCAGCAATAGGTGCATAACAGAAAATTTTTGATCTCAGGATGTGGTAAGAAAACCACAGGCTGTTATTTCCCTCCCCATGATTTATTTGCCACTGTCCTGCATGCTCCTGCGCTGCCTATGAGCAGCAGAAAAAAAGCTTCCCTGGCTCTCCAGGACCCGTAAGATGCAGCAGCTTTGGAAGGAGGAGCATTGACCCAGGGAAATGGATAGACCCAGGAGAACTTGTAAAGTCATTGTTGAGGTAGTTCATTCACCATCAAGAGACAAAGGAGCTAGGAGGAAAAAAGGTCAGCTGTGGGGTTACAAAGGCTTCTCTCAAACTCCAAGGGCTTTTTCTCTTTCTCACATTCTGCTTTTGCAATTGAGTTTTTCACTGTGATGATGGAGACTTCCAGAAAGTGTGAAGCAGACTGTGTGAGCTGTGTCCTGAACTAGTGGGACTATTATTACTATTAAGTATTGGTGCTCTCACTTTTAGTTTACTGGTTTCATCTGGTGTATTAATCTCTCTGAGTGAGAGTCACTCTAGGACCAACCCACATTAATTTCTCCTGTGTTTATTTGAATAAAAAAAATCTGTCCCAGACCAAGGTGTAAGGAGGTCTGTAGATAAATTTAATCCAAGAGAACTCTGAAGAAAGAAGAATAATTCAAGAAGAAACTGGATGTGGGCCAGCTCTGCAGGGAGAAAGTCACCAGGCACCCAGGAGCATGCAGGTGAAACAGCAGGACCAGGGTAGAGTTTTTGCGTGTGTCACACACATCAGGTGTTTTGAGAAGCAGAAAACTCTTGGAAAATGCTGCAGGCCCTCTGAGGAGTGACAACAGTCTATATTTTGTAGACTGGCAACTTCCTGTGATTCAGCCAAATTCCCAGCACTTCCATGGACATCTGAAATGTAGTTGATTATGGAGTCATGGAGGTAAATCTGGTCCTTGGTAGCACTGGGGCAGTGAGTTTGTCCAGCTCTGGACAGGATTTTATGTAGGTCCTGCCCTCCAACAGTGGGTGATGGTGCAAAGGTGGTCTGCAGAAACCTGGTAGGTGGTGCAGGGTAGGGGCATGGGCTGGGTCACTGGGATGAGCCTTACAGAGGGCAGCTGGAAGTAAAGCAGGTCCTGAAATGGGCTAGATCCTGTAGGTTTGTGGTTGTTCCTAAAGGTACTCATAGAGAGTAAATTGGGTTTGCCTGGGGTAGCCTGGGGATGTCCCAGCTTTTGATCTTGGTTGGAAGTTGGTAGGGTGATCCTTGGGAAAGTACTGGTCTAGAAATACAGAGCCAAGCTTTTTGAGAGAGAAGAGCAAAAATCAAAGGAATTACTTTTTTTTAATAACTCAGAGAAAAAGTCTTTTCCCACGGGAAGACAAAATGTTACTGCCTTCATCTTCTCCACTAAACTTCCCTTTGTATTTTCAGCCACTTGTATGGATTGGTTTTATTATGTATAATACAGTACAATATTCAACATTTCAGTTCCTGCTTATTTCAAATGAGCACAAAACCAGCCCTTCAATACCACCTGAGTCTCAGACATAAGACAATACTGAAGCATGGAGCTCTATCTAATTTACTGTACAGTTGATATTATGGATTGACAAAAATTCTGTTGTAGAAGTACTTGGACTCTGCAGTTTGAAATTTAGTTGCTTGAGAGGGAAAGACACATCAAGTATATAATCATATTTAATCACCACCATAGCAGTGCAGATGACCAATGAAGGAAAGCAGATTTGTATTGAATTTTGAGCATGTGGAGAAAAAATCTATGGCTGTCACAAACGGATGTTTCTTACAAACAGGTAATTATTCATAATGAATAGCAGAATGATGTCTCTCTTTTTCTTTGGAAAGTTGCATCAAGACATCAGTGATGACAGGTTATTGGCAGAATCATAAGCAAAGAGCACAACAGAATGCTCACCCTGCTCAGCAGGTGGGCGTTTGAGCTGTATTATAGCAGCACCTTCTGGGCTTTGTAATTTAGTAGACAGACAGTTGACATAATTTTTGAAATAAATTTATTTTCTTTGTGAGTTTTCATTTCTGGAAAGAATTACTATAAAGTTTTAATTGTAAATATTAAGTTTGCACAAGAATCTTGAAGGCTAAGGGCAAAAATTGATCTACTATGGATAGAAAACTATGAACACCCAACCATATCAAAGGAGTTTATTATCAAATGTTATAAAGATGAGGGCAGTCTGGGACTCATTGCTTTGATAGTGGCTGTTAGGCATCTGCTTTTTCTTTTGTATTTTTTCTTATGAGAAATTGCCCAGCCTCTTAGCTTTGAACTTGTGTGAGCTCCCAAGCAATAAATAGAGGATTAGTTATCATATTGCAACAGAAACGGGTTCGTCTGGAGGGAATTTAAGAACATTTCAAATAAAGTTTCTGCATTATAACTCATTAAATAATTCACATGTCTATAGTGTACTTCCATCTTAGGAAGGAGCTGATCACCTTTGAAGGATTGCAGACATTTACTGATGCAGCAGAATTTGAAAGCTCCAAGACCTTACTGGACTGGGTATTTCTGGAAAATCATGGTGAATAGACAGTGAGACAGAACTTGTGGTGGTAAAATAAGTGCAAACCCTTGGAGACAGTCTTTCTCAATATCAAAAAACTCCTGAAAACTGGAAAGAATTTTAAATATTTACTTAATCTAATAAATGAATTCAGCAGTGTGTTCAGCAGTTGTGTTGCTAATGTATTTGGTAAATAATTGTATCAATGTTTTGCAATGAGCCTGGAAGAACTTTTTTTGCATATGAAAACTATTTTTTAAAATTTTTATTACTGGAAAACATAACAGTACTGATTTAATTGCATACATTTTTTTAACAGAAGAACAGTTTCACAGTAAAGCATTGCTTCTGAACTACAAAATTCTATATACATAAAAGTAAATAGAAATAGCTGAAGCTGAAATATGTGGTATTGTTTAGTAAAAATGAAAGCTGAAGTAAAAACCTGTTAAATTGCACATAATAGAAAAATACTAAAAAAATAAAAAAAAAGAGAATGAAGAACCACATAGTTTAATTGTCCTGGTTTCTGTGTCCTTAGCTACCATCGTAGTATTCACAAAGATAAATTATAAATTTTGGAAAAACAGAGGCAGCTTTTCTTTTCCTTTATCCCATCCCCTGTGCTGTGATAAAATAGCAGACTCCACTGAAAAACTAATGCAGGATACTAAGAATTGGACAGCAAGCCATTGCTTGGAGTTTGGAGATTTTAGAAGGCAAAGAGAAGAACAGTGTTGGAAGTGGAAACCAAGGACCAGTTTGCAGTTTGCAACCAACTTCTTACTACCAAAATTTGCAATGAATCCAGATGTTTCTTTAGCATGAGTTAGGTGCAGATCCATACCCTAAAGGATTAGATTTAGAAATTTATCCTTTTTGGAGTATTAGTATGGCTGTTTGATAGTACCACTCCAAACAGCTGCTTTTGCAGTTTCTTATCTTCATCCAGCTATCAGGTAGCTGAAAAGTAGTGCTGTTTTGAAGTTGATGATGCAGAGCAAGTCTCACTGCTGTATTGCTGGAATTTAGTACCAGGAGTGTTTCAAAATCTTTCCCAAGAACTCCAAAAGACGTTATTCAGCTGATGTCACTAGATTTATTTGTGCTGTATGGTCCTGAGAGGATTCAAGGATATGAAAGGATTCAAGGAACTGGCAGTACTAAGGCTTTGCAGCATTGTTTGGCAAGTACCTCGAGAAGTTTGCTCAGCAGTGAGAAATAAAATATTGGCACATGGTTGGTGAGGTCTGTGACAAAGAGCAGGATCACTGCATGTGAGACAGGTACACAGACTTCCCATCAGTATCCCAGGAGATGCTGCTATCAACAGACAAACAAAACCCACTCGGCTTCCATGAGCTTCCTGAGAAGGAAAAGTGTGCATACTAAATAGAAATGTAACAGGAGTCAGTTTTTGTGCAGATAATCTGCTACTTCTAAAGGAATAAATTAACTGAATTCAGAGCCTGACCCGCTTGTGTTGTTAGTAAATATTGATTTCTTGGTGTCCCAAAGCTATTCCATGGAAAACTCTAGCTAGACTCTGGAGCTGAGACTCTCTAAGGCAAATGGAGACCTCTTGCATTATGAACTGCCTCATGGGGATGTTAAACATTAGGTTTCCTGCAAACACAGGCACATTTGCCCATGTCACATGGACTGGCAATGGCCAGAAGCCAGGCAATTAATTGAGTTACAGAGTTATTTGTATGTAAAAGTACTTTGGCATCAGGATAATTAACTCATCCCAAAGAGCTGTGTCTCAAGACTGTGCATGAACATGGATTCTTTGATGTCTGAAAAGGGTTGAATTAATGGTGTGGCCAAAGGGTTTCCCTTCTCAGCCTGTACACCTATTTGAATTAAGCATATGGAAACTGGCTCAGCTGGAAGCATGCTGCATTTTCTTTAAAGTTGTCCCATAACCCAGAAATTACTAAGGAGAATAAAGAAAGCAAGCTATGAGATGCTGGAAAGCTGTGCCATGGGAAGGCCACCCGTATCCTGGGGGCATCAGGCACAGCATTGCCAGCCAGGCAAGGGAGGGCATTGTCCTGCTCTGCTCTGCTCTGCTCTGCTCTGCTCTGCTCTGCTCTGGGGCAGCCTCACCTCGAGTGCTGTGAACTTTGTTGGGCACCACAAAATAAGAAATACATTAATCTATTACAGAGTGTCCAAAGGAGGGCCAGGAAGATGGTGAAGGGCCTTGAGGGGAAGCTGTGTGAGAAGCGGCTGAGGTCACTTGGTCTGTTCAGCCTGGAGAAGAGGAGAATGAGGAGAGACCTCACTGCAGTCTGCAACTTCCTCTTGTGGGGAAGGGGAAGGGCAGGCACTGCTCTCTCCTCTGTGGTGGCCAGTGACAAGACCCAAGCAAATGGCCTGGAGCTGTGTCAGGGGAGGTTTAGGTTGGATATTAAGAAAAGGTTCTTCACCCAGAGGGTGCTTGGGCACTGGAACAGGCTCCCAGGGAAGTGGTCACAAGCCCAAGCCTGACAGAGTTCAAGAAGCCTTTCATGTGGTGTGACTCTTGGGGATGGGGCTGTGCAGTGCCAGGAGTTCAGCTTGAGGATCCTTGTGACTACCTTTCAATTGAGAATATTCTTTGATTATGTGATTTTCTCTCATTTTCTAAGGAATACAAGTAAGAAACTGCCGGGACTTTCAAAGATTACATTTGCAACTGAAACCTAAACACTAGATTTTCTGGCTAGAGGTGGAAGATGAGGAAAACAATAACCATTGAGCCTCTGGAACAGTCTACTGAAACAGGCTTATACAACATGTATTATATGGTTTGTGAGGCCGGAGCAGCTGGAGTTTTCATTTGGAAAAGCAACTCAATATAATGAGCAGCTGTGAAAAGCACATGGAATGGGAATTAAAATGAATATAAAATAAATCTATGCTTAAACTTTATTTTCTCATTTGAATGTGGCATTGAATTCAAAGAGGAGTCATTGCAAACTGCTTAGGCTAGAAAAGGACATACATAAAGGAAAAAGTCTGTGATGAACATTCACAATTTTTTTTTATTACTTGTAACTTAAGAAATAGAAATAACCTAAGAAACCTAAGAAAAAGAAATGAAGAGCAGTATTGTATTCAAATGCAATGTGAAAAATTCACTCAGGAAGTTTTAGGAAAGCACTTTAGATGAACTACATTATGTAAGCCTCCTACCTAACACTTTCAAGATACAATCCCCTTAGTCAGCGGATAGATCATAACGCTCTAGCTATTAAAAAGTCATTAAAAGTTACCAAAGTTTGTATTGGCTCATTACTTTCTCGGATTGGTGACTGCCCATGATTAGGAATTTTTGCTGTAATTCCTGTTTTTGCAGTTGTGACATCAATTTCTTACACTCATTGAAGTTTGTGTTTGAGGGTAAGGTAATTCATAAGGAAGTATTAATTATGAATCTGTCAAATTAATTGCGAACTTCAATGAACTTCACAAGATAAGTGAATTGAGACAGAACAGTTTTCATCAGGGAACCTAGAATAAATCGGTGAAGTAACCTAAAAATGGAAATCTTCCTTCTGAAAATGGACCTATAGCTGAGAAAATGAATTTTGAGAACTGATCTCAGGAAAAAAGCAAGTTTAAGTGGTGAATGGAATCTCTTCCCTGTCAGAATAAGAAATATTTGACAAGTTCCCCAGTAAGCTACCTGTGTGCAGTCATAAGAAGAATGTTCTTATCCTCAGAAATGAGAACTGGACCTTCTTTGTCCATCAAGTGGTTCCTCTCGTAGCAGCTTAAATAACATCTGTAAGCCATATAATGATGACTGGACCATGGAGCAATTGTCACTGGGAAATTGCAGACAGCATAGCTCTTCTTTGCTCTTTAAATACTAAGTAGACTAAGACCTATTTTTCTGACATGTGCCATAGCCTTTTACTTGTGTAAATATCACTAGTTTGGGGAGATTGACACTCATGAAAAAAAGTTTTCTTCTGAAGATACCCAGGACAAATTTAGATGAGTCAGAGCATGGCGATTTAGGTAACAAAATATCACATCATTGACATCTCCTTTACTGTTTGTCTTGACTTATTTCATCTCAAATGGCTGTCGGCAACAGAAGGGGAATCAAGAATGAAGTTTGTTGGTCTTCACAGATTACATAACCAACTACCCAAAGTGAAGAAGGCCCCACCTGCTCATAGATTCCCCTACCAAATTTCTCATTATGGGAAGGAGAAGAAATCAGAAAGCACAATGTATCTTTTGGTTGCATTGAAGATTTTAGAAACTCTTTGTGCTGTAAATGGGCCTTGAAATCTTCTACTATCCCTTTAATCTGCTTTTCTCCAACTTTCATTAGCTAAGCTTCTCAGTTCCTGCTAGCACATTCTTGTATTTTGTATAGCTAGATTACGATCTGATGGCTGAGACTGAATACATCAAAGGTGTTTGTGCTTCTTGCTCTCCTTGAATGACAGCTGACAGTTCTAGCCTTCCAAGCAGCTGTGAAAATCTTTATTTGCATAGTCAATGGCAGGATAATATCCTCCTTCCTGTGGTCCCTTCAAAAAGCTTCCTACAAAGCCCTCAGCATTCCCCAATGGAATATTCTACATTCCCAGAACACTTTACTTGGCAAATTAAACCTATAAAGGTACTTCTAGTGGGATGGCCAGCACCCTTCTTCTACAAACTCTTCCTGCTGACACCATCTCCAAAGGACCTTTTGTTTTATTTATTTACTTATTTTGTTTTGGTCTGTTTTGTTTTAAAAGTCTTCAAGACTGAGTGCATGGGATGTCCCCTGACACTTCATGCAATATGGATATCCCATGTGGGATACCCCAAGGATTGCTCAGCTACATCAGGAGCACTTTTAAATCTTCTCTGTGACTTTTCTAACAGTGAAAAAAGCACATGGAAGCAGAAACGAGAGAACTCTATGGACAAGGAAAATTTGCTTCTGGTGTGACAGTGTCCTTCCTGGTAAAAATGCACGACTTCACATACTTCTTCATATTCAGTGGGAAATTGAGAGGTTCAGTTAATTAAAACACATTTGGTAGTGTAAAATTTTATTAGGTTTCACAATATTTACAAAGGGGTCAATATTGTAATCTTAACACCTATTTCTATACTTCTTTTGGACAGAGTGACACAGTCCCCAATGTAGCTTTAGGTCTTGCTTTGGTACCAAACAAGAGTTTGAGTCTAAATGGTTTTGTAACATCAAAAGTTTCAATTCTACCCTGTTTTCAACCTGGCCAAATAAGTTGATTTGATAACCCCTGATTTTTCAGAAAGAACATATGATTAGAAAGTACAAAACAGATGCTCTCTGCTTTTTGCTCAGAACTCATTATAATGGGATTCACAGAAATTGTTGAAAAACTCTTTTGCAGAATTTGATAGTCCTTGGTTGTATTTTAATTATTGTATAATTATGTAGAGAATAGCTAAGAGATCTTTCCACATTAAGAGGGGTTGCACAGAATAGTGCACTTCTCATGCAATGACAATAATTAGGAAGAACAGGATGTTGTACTGCAATAATGCTTTTCCCTTTCATCTATTAAGGACAGCAAAATTCATGTTCCCTTTGATGCAGCTGAAGCCCATTTCTTAATTTTGTGTGTTTTACCTAGTGCAGTACTGTCTTTAGCAAAAAGCCTTTGAGCTGGGTCCTGAGAGAGTGAACTTTCATTGCAGTACACAGAAAGAAATCTGGACATATCCTATCAAAAAGAATTATGTGGTTAATGCACTTAGTTCCCTATGTGTTGCTTTTAAAAAGTTGTTCTTCACACAAAAAATAAGTCTTATGTTAGAACATAATTATCTGTGTGTTTTTTAATACCTTTTCTTCATTACAAACTAAAACCTGCACTTTTCCTTTTATTCTGAAAATTGTCTTTGACAAATCCTCATCTTTTGCAAAAATCAATCTAACCTTTTTTCCTTTGATGATTCACTGACATAAAAGCAAAGATCCATGAATAATCATTGTAAGACCCTTAAAGTATAATTGTGGTAAGCAGTTTAACTTCAAAGGCAAAACACCTAAGACAAAGTAAAGTTACATGCTGCAGCCCACAGATGATTTTTTGAGAATTACTTGTTCACTTCACTCAGAAATAACCATTCTAGTAATTCTACTAGATGTGAAATTCAATTGAGTGACCTTCTATAATGCAGTGAAAAATATTATTTTTGCAACATTTTTTCCAGTTCAAGCTCCTTGTGGAAATTCTGACAACCTATGTAAAGACAAAAACTTGTTATTGTCTCTTAATAATTTAAAAGTATTTACGTAGCTTCTCTTGGATTCAGAAGTGTTGAGGAAAATCAAAAGAGTGAATTAACTGAACAGCAGATATCAAAATTTTCTGTTCTAAAAGAGCAGCTTTCGGTATGTGTGCTGATGGTGTTGAATAACTACTTCTTAATTTTCATTTATATAGCTAGATCAGTTCATTAGCTAGTCATTTCAAACTTTAAAAATATAATTACAGTTCTGAAAGCAAGTATTTCTGTCTAGACATAGAAATTGAGGGCAATTTTCCCCTTTGAATGCTACCAAACAGGGAGGTTGGAACAAAGGTATCCATCCATGTGGCCGTAGAGGGAGAAGAGCAGTGTAATGTGAGGGGAGCCTCCTAAGCCACCCCAGGGTGGGTAATGAACATTTTTAAACATGCTCAGGATCCATGGAGAGGAATAATCCATCATTTTAAAGCACCATAGCTCCTGTTTAAGGAGAAATTGAAAATCCAAGAGCATAAAAACAGCTTCAGGAGGAAAGGGAGGCTGTGAAGGTGAACATATCTGTCTCCCCCTAAAACTGCTGGCCTGCTGTGTTAGAAGGTATGGGCAGGCATGAAGCAACCTGGGCAGTTAAACAACTTTCCAGATACATGAAATGGGCTTAATTGTATGCTGCTCTGAAGTTGGCCTGTATAAGAGATTTTTAATGCCCTTCCAGACTTTTTTGGATCATCACAGTTACTCACCTGGTTCTCCCCTGACCTGTGGCTTTTGCCGGCTCTCTGATTCTACATCAGCAGGTTGGCAGAGATAATCTGTATCTTTTGCTAATTTCCCCTCTTTCTCTTTCAAACCAAAGTTCATAAGCTCTGCTGGCTGCTTTCTGGAGGTCACTGTGGGTTATGAAGAGGTCTAATCACTTTGCCTGGCCCAGCGGCTGACTTTCCCACAAAACGCTTCAAGCAGTCAAAGATCCTTAAAACATTTTACCCTGGTTGGCTACAGAAGTGCTCTGGAAACTGAGGATTTTGAAGACAATATCTTGTAACAAAGAAATTTTCAGAAGTTATAGAAAGCTAAAAATAATTTTTGTGGAATATTAGGAATTACAGGTATTTTCCACGTTGGGAGCTTGCTTAGTTTTTGAGCAGGGTTTATAGAATCTTGGAATATCCTGAGTTGAAAGGAACCCACAAGGACCATTGAATCCAGCTCCTGAGTTAATTCTGTAATCTTTGATGTCACTGTAACAGATGTGCCTAATGTGTGTTACCTTTTATTTGTACACATATGCTTGTCTAAAAATAAAACTTAACAGTAAACCAGATAAGAAAAGAGAAAGAAGAGAAAAATTCTTCAGTGTTTTGTATCTAAGAAGGGAAATGCATTTTATCAATCAGTTGTTCAGCAAAAGATTACATCAAATCCACTAAAACTTTCTTTTCTTAATATCTGTGATTAAAAAAAATAGAAGAGCAATTTAGCTGCAGTGTTTTCATTCAAGAGTTAGAACAGATGTAGAAGCTCTCACCTATGTAAGTTATATCTTTCTCTCCAAATCCACCCTCTAACACTGATATAATTGCAGCATATTTAATCGAACCAGAGATTTGTGACAGAACTAATGAAGTTGTGCAGTCTTTAATTAGTTCCTGCAATGTGTGACAGTGCTCTCACAGATGCAATCAGCCTTTCAGGTTAGAATGCAGTCATGTTAGACATTGATGTATTAATTCAGGCCCATGTAATTAGATAGAATGAGATCCTCACATGTATGCTAGGCAGTAAAATTTAAAAATTCATAAAGCTTCCTGACAAATGATTTCAAAAGTCTGTTGACTTCCTGGTTTTCAGCAATGAAGATCAGTTTGTGAAAACAATAGGAGAAAAAAATCCAGTTTCCGAAGTTTCATTGTATCTGATTGCTCCTGAGTCTTAAAGAGGATGACAGACATTGCAGAGAAGGGCTCAGGAGAAGCAGCAGAGTTGCTGGGTTTTCATGAAAGAAGAGTTTTAACATGGGGTGAATTCCTTCAAGTGATGTTTCAGATGGACTGTGGAATATACTAATTTAAAGCAATTAGTATTTATTTATTTTTGCTTTGAAATCATGCCACATAAGTCGCACCTTCTCCAAAGTTCCTGCATTTTGTTTTGTCACATGCAGTCAGGATTTTACTGAATACTAACTACTAAAGATCTGAATATTCCATTTTTGATGAATTCAGGTTTTGTACACTTTATTTTTTTTTTTAATCAGACTAACAATTTCTGACTATTACAGTAGGCAAATATTTAGGACAACTAAGAAAGCACATTTAGGGTCTATGAACATAAAGGCAAATAATTCCTTAGGTACTTGCAGGAAGGTCTATGCTCACAGATATTTCCCTTCCTAAGCAGATGTGGAATATTTAGTCCATTTGGATGAACTCACTCTCCAAACTCAATGGTACTAATTATCCACTCTGGTATGTTTTTATGACCAATGGGTTTGATTGTGGCTGGGAAAATACAACTCCTATTGACAGATGTGGAATCACTTCTAATAAGATATAATGAAAGTGCAATTATGTATACACCTGCAAACATTGTGTAACTCTGCAGTCTGGCTGTTTCTGCTATTTATGTCACCATACTAATATTTTAGCAGGGCTTTGTGGCCGTGCTCTAGGACAAAGCACCAATATTCCTCAAGCCCACAGAACAAGGTGAAAATGCTGGAAACACATAACATTGTCTGCGGATTATTTATTTTTTTTAGTTAGTGCCTTTTATGTCTGGCACCAGCTGTCAGAATTTCTAGAACCTTTAATACTGTGTTAATATCAAGTGGTCCTGTTCCTTCATCTCTCCTCATTCTTGATCTTTTCCTCTGAGAGCTGCCACCCTTCTCAGAGGTGCTGTCAACAGGAACATGAGTCAAGCATCGCTGTGCAGTGACTTCATGCACTCAGGTAATCTGGGTGCTACACAACTGATGGCAGATTTACCCACTCTGAGTGTAATAGCAGCATCCATCATAAGTCTCTGCTTGTCACATGAAAAGTATTAAACAAGGCACACTTCATTAGCACCTATAACTCTAATCACAGATGCTGCAACATCGAAAAGATTAACAGTTGTGTAAAGATAATCGAATAAACCCCAAAGGCTGTAATCTTGCTTCTTAAATGGATACCATCTTTCTTATTTTGCCTTTCAGTAGTTACTTGAGCTGTGGCAATAGTTTCATATGAACAAGCACTTGCAGCTTGTACTTTGTGGAATTACTTGCACACTGAGTACATTTTTTTGGGTGATATTAATAGGCTTGTCTCCTGCATACATTTCTGAGAACAAATTAATGTGCAGGTAAAAGAAAGCTTTCTAGTTGATGCTATGGTGGAAATAGAAACTACACTGCAAAGGAAGGAAAAACACCCTAGAAGGTGGTGAGATATTGAGTTATCTATAGCAAGGCATATTACACACTGAGATTACTGTTAAGATTCTTTTCTTTTCTTTTCTTTTCTTTTCTTTTCTTTTCTTTTCTTTTCTTTTCTTTTCTTTTCTTTTCTTTTCTT
>VWZP01002300.1:0-17153 GCA_013396995.1 Dicaeum eximium | reverse complement strand
CTTCTCTTCTCTTCTCTTCTCTTCTCTTCTCTTCTCTTCTCTTCTCTTCTCTTCTCTTCTCTTCTCTTCTCTTCTCTTCTCTTCTTTTCTCTTCTCTTCTCTTCTCTTCTCTTCTCTTCTCTTCTCTTCTCTTCTCTTCTCTTCTCTTCTCTTCTCTTCTCTTTCTCTTCTCTTCTCGTCGAGTCTCCTCTTCTTTTTTTTTCTTGTTTTTCTTTTCTTTTCTTGTTTTGGGGAGGGGAGGCAAAAGGTCAAGCATCTTATATGTCTTTTTTTTTTTTTCTTCAAGCCCAAAGGAAGTTTTTCTTCTCTCAAAACAAAAAAATCCTAAAATCTCCCTCTATTTGCCCCTGCCCATCTTACTCTGCTGGTGAGTTCAATTGAATGCAGCTAAAATGGTTTTTTAATTTTCTTCCTCATGAGGCAGTGTAAAGCTTATAATTCATAGAATTATTAAATTGTTTAGCTTGGAAAGTACCTGTTAGATTACTGAGTCCAGCCATTAAACTAACACTGCCAAGTCCTCCTCTAAACCATGTCACCAGGTGCCACATCCACACATCTTTTACAAATCTCCAGGAATGGTAGCTACAGCATTTTCCCTGGGCAGGCTGTTCTAATGCTTGACAACCTTATTGTGGAAGAAATGTTTCCTAATAGCCAAGCTAAACCTCCCTGGTGCAACTCATGGCCACTCCCTCTTGTTCCATTGCTTTTTACCTGGGAGAAGAGACCAACCCTCACCACTCCTCACAAGAGTTGTGCTCCAGACCCTTCACCAGCTCTGTTGCCCTTTTCTGGACATGCTCCAGCACCTCAATGTCGTCCTTGCAGTGAGGGGCCCAGAACTGGACACAGGTTTTGAGGTGTGGCTTCAGCAGAGCTGAGTACAGGGGGACAATCCCTGCCCTGCTGCACACAATATTTCTGCCAAAGCCAGGCTGCCATCGAGCACCTGGGCACACACTGGCTCAAGTTCAGCTGGCTGTCAACCAACACTCCCAGGTCCTTTCCTCTGGAGAGCTCTCCAGCCATGCCTCTTCAAGCATGTAGTGCTGGGGTTGTTGTGACCCAAGTACAGGACCCAGCACTTCACATTTTTGAGCCTCATACAATTGTCCTCAGCCCATGGATCCAGCCTGTACAGATCCCTCTGTAGAGCCTTCCTACACTCCAGCAGATTGACACACACTCCTGCCCAGCTTTATAGTCTAATTACAAGTGATGATTGGAGAGCATTATAGGAGCTCTTTGAAAATCCTATTTCAATGGGGAAAAATATCCTCCTCTCAGAATAAAAGCTCTTTCTGATGGAAGTAGTAAGAGTAGTGAGCACAGACTGTTGTTTGGTCAGAACTCCAATTTTCACTATATCTATCATCCCCAGATATATTACCTTGTCCTTGAAAAACATGTGCACTTGTCCTGATATGACCTTTTTAGAAGTCCAAAAGAGAAAAGTGAGGAATAGCTGAAGATATGTTGAGTGTTTTGTTGAAGAGCATTTAGGACATGCTCCTGTTTCCTCTGATATATGCACTGCCACTGCAGCCCACAACTAGGAATGTCTGCTTGGCAGCACTGGGATCCCTTGAGGGACCTAAGTTCTCAGGTTTGGTTGTGTTTTCATTGTGTTAATTTGGGGCAAGGTGACAGAAGGGCAAACCTGGAAAATGGGTGGTGGAGTCAGAGGAAAGCAGGTGGCAGGAACTGGAGAGAGAGTTATGAGCCTAATTAATGTTGCACTGCACAGCCTTTAGAAGGAAAAACATCAAGGATCAGAAATGGAGTTTGGCTGGAGGCCTTTTCTGACAGCTGTTACGAATCCCTGTCTAGTATTGAATAAGCATGAAGGACTGTATTGTGTCTTTCAACACTGTATACCTGTAATTGCTAATTAACCCAATTTCCGGAGTTTCACAACCATAGCCAGGTGAAGATCATTACCTACCTTATCATTACCTTTTCCTTCTCCAAGTGATACTCAGAAAAGGGAAAGAGGTTTTTAGATGGAAACTTGCCTTACATCTGTGAGTGCACTGAGATTAATGCAGATAATTCTGGTACATGCTCATGAGAATTGATCCTTGAATGAGCATCAGTGGTGTTTTTTTTTCTGTGTGCTGTTGAGGGATGACTGTGGAGGGAAAGGTCCCTGCAAAGTTATTGCATGTCACCAAGAAACACTACAGGGAAGGCTAAAAAATGCCAAAACTAGTGAAAAAGTCTTCAGTGAAAAAAAAAATCATGGAGAAAATTTAGCATTGTGTTAGATGGAGGAAAGGAATCTTGGTTATAGATTAAAGTCCAAACCAGAGTTTTAAGTATTTGCAGAGGGGTTGTTGGTCCTTTAGAAACCAATGCACATAATCATCTCAAGGACAGCTACAGAAAGGAGTCATGCAATCACTGGTATTCATTATAATTGCAAATACTGGGAAAATATCTAATTCCTTTGCTTATGCTGATGAGTTAGTAATAAGTCAGAGGAAAAAAGTGATACTGTAGGCTAAGACAGGCTGTGTAGTGGAAGCTATTAGAGGATACATTTGAATTGTATTTTATTTTTATCTCAGTTTAATAAGAATCAGCAGTGGAGACTATTTTTTTTCTTCTCATTTATTAGATGAGGCTTGTGCAAGGCTCTACTTCTGGTATATAATCATCAGTACAAAAACTATCATTATGTTTATATTTCATTATTTTCTTATACCATTTTAAAAGTCGTTATTGCTCTTGAGGTTAAAAATTAGCTATGATCATATGTTGTAAGACTAGGTGGTATTTACTATACAACATAGTGGTAGCTTACATTTCTGATAAGGACTTTATTAGGACATGAGTAGGTTAAATAAATATAAAATTCATTCCAGACTACTGTTGATTTGCCACCTACTACCCAAATGAATATTCAGAAGAAAAGATGGCAGGAGTTAATATCTAAAAGCCAGCAAATCCTTGCTGTATCTGGTACTAAAGTGATATCTTTAACACTGTGCCTGATTTCATCTGCAAGATCAGTTATCACCATCATCCAAACCATATCTGAAACATTCCAATACTTAACCATCCAGATGCCAGTATAAACATAAAAATGACAATAGTACATGGTGAAAATACAAACCCCCAATGAATCTTATTCTTCAAATTTCACCACATTCATAGCACACCCAAAAGCTGTGAAACAATCAAGTCCTGGAGAAAACCTTGTGAGGACAAAGGAGCTTCCCTTACAGTGTTCACTTTATCAGTTAAAAAGCCAAATTTAATCAAATGAAGACATTCCTCTACCAAAATAGGTTAATTCTCTAAAGATGCCATGAGGTATTATGAGCAAATTTATGCAACACTACACAGAAACTAGAGTAGGTGTCTCAAAGCTGCACCCAACCTGGCCTTAAACACTTCTAGGGATAGGGAATCAATTTTTACTACATGTCCTGGTTCCCTCTCCAGTATATGCCAAATAGGCCAGGACTGGAACTTATAAAAACCTCATAACAGCAAACCAATAAAAATCAGTGCATCTTTGCATTAAAAATCTACTGGCAAAAGTCCAGGACATGTATAAGGACTAAGAAGACAATTAGGCTGTGCAGATGGAACAGTGAGGCTGTAGGAATCCCCTACAGATTTTATGAACAGGAGGCCTGGGAAATGGGCTCTGAGTTAATAATATCAATGCTGGAAAAAAGCTCAGATTTCATATGGGTGCTTAAATACACAGTCTCAGTGCAGATACCCCTTTGATGACATATAAACCTTTTCACTGAGTCTTACTTCAAGTAACCTTCCCCTGAAATGATAATCTAATGTTATAAGCAATAATTCTTTGTCAACTTTTCTCCTGAAGAACTGAATAACTTAGTGCTTCTCCCTTGCTAACAGTGAGCAAGCGAGGACTTGCTAACAGGATTTACCATGCATTTTATCTAATTGTTAAACATAATTAAGCTAAACATAATTAAATTAAAGTCATAACTAATTAAGCTAAATATAATTAAAGTCAGAACAAGTGTTTCCAAACACTAATTATATTAAACTTTGCTGATTTTTGTTCAGACTTAAAAAGAGGCATGGAGAGACTTTGGGTTTTTTTGATTCTCCAGGTTTTCTACAAAAATATAGTATTCTCTGCATACATAGTCTCTCACAACATACCTTTTGATAATTAGGTTAAAAAATCCTCCTCAACATGAGATAAAAATAAGTACATGCTTGGTTGAATCAGCATAGCCAGGAGGAAGGATGCAATCCACTATATCAGCCAGAGAAGGAAAATGAAAAAAATTGCAATGAATTTATCAATGGAATGTGCTTAAGGTCTTAACAAAACAAGGAAACAGAAAAAAAACCCCATTGACATAGCTGAAAAGGATTTAGAAAACCTTTTAAAAACCCTGTCATTTTCTAATATAATTTGCTCTGAGTTTATATCTCTATAGTTTGTTGGTTTTAACCACCTTATAGTCCATATCCCTGGGGATAAGATTAGAGTGGCAGATACAGGATAAAACATCATTAAGTTTACAATGTCTTCAAAGACTATAGCAAGGAAAAGAACTGATTCCACTGGAGGCATCAACTGTACTTCTCAAAGCCAGGCTATACTCATTGATGATATATAGTTTTAGCATTTTAATTTGAGCATTAAGATTGGTAAATTTTGCCTATAAGCAATCCTGGAATGCAGCAACCAAGAATAAAATATATTCTGCTAAATATGAATTATGACATTAGGTTATATAGAATGAACTCAGGCAAGAAAAAATATAGCAAAAAAGAAGTTTTGAAGTACTAAATAAAGCTCAGTAAAGGAACTAAAAAATAAAAATCCAGGACCCTGGTTTGTCAAAACTTTCCATCAGCCTGCAGCCTTCAGCACACAGCAGTTGCTACACCATCTACTTCTGCCCTGCTACACTTTCTGTAACTCAGTCTGAGTTACTCAATATGAGACAAACCTGAAGCCTCTCATTTTTAGCTAAGAACCAACCCAAGCAATACTGAAAAGATTTTATTTCTAAGTTTCTACCCAGTCCATAAGCTAAAATCTGACAGGATGATGCCATTTCATATCCTGCCCACTTTTCCCAACTGAGCAAACTCCAAGTACTCTTCTGTACAGAACAAAACACACATTGTCCAACATGAATACTCAATAGCATGCAATTATCCCTATCATTCCCACATGCACAAATATACACACACTCATACAGCTTTGTCCTCACAGATAGGGTTTGCCAGAGACCCTAAGATTCTTGTGAGTGTACATAAGGGACATGCACTTTCATAGACCTGAGTTGTCATTTTTTACAGGGCTTGGTTAATCACATATGACAGAAGGAGAATCACAGTTTTCACAGTGTGATCTGGGCATGACACTGCTCATGAGGACTCTGTTGCAGAGGAGAACAAATAATGTAGGTTAAAATGTTTTCATGTGGTATTTGTGAGGGTCCAGAGTTTTCACTGAAAATTAGTCAGCCCTGCTCTCATAGGTCATTTACATGACTTTGGAAAATTGCAGACTTTTGCTGAGTTCATTACCAATCTATTTTATCACTGAACATTTGCTGATTTCAATAATGATGTAGCAGTGGCTTAGGTTTTAAAGAAACACAGAAGAAGCCAAGCAGAGCCAGAAATAATCAAAGCCAACTTTGTTTCAGAGAGGTTGGCAATGCCTGTTTTCTCACCTTCCTTGTGTTGCAGCACAGAAGTTGGTATCAGACCTCAGGATGTGTCTCTCTTCTCCCAGTCAAAGGAAGGTTGGACCTATACAGAGCTGGTTAGTGCTGAGAGGTGTGTTGTACCCTGGCAGTGCCTGGTAGTCAGAATAAGAGAAAATAATAAAGTTCCTCTGGATTTAATAAGCCTTTTCATGCTGAACTTTTTTTTTTTTTTTAACAGAGGTGTACCAGTGGGCAGGGTGGGAAAAATGAAATATGTTGGGGAAAGATTTGGTGAATAAAGGAGCTAGGGTTTGGAGGCAAAGATGAGAATTCCTCTTTATAATCTTGTCTTTTTCCATTCTGCCTTTCAGAGGGTAAAACTGAGAATATCTGTAGCAACCCACTTGATAGAGAGCTATTTGTTCCTCATTACTCTCTTTTTCACACTTTGCTTCTTCCAGCATTCAAATTTATCTCTGGACTCATCCCACTTTCCTCTGACTCTTATCACCCCACTTTTTCTGGACTCTTTCTTCACTGTGACATTCCCTTTTCTCATTGAGAGCCACTTATGTCCCTCAGCTCCAGCCTCCAGCCCACAGGGTCAGCCTTCTCTCTATCCTCCATGGATTCCTCCAACAGCTTCCAATGTTTCCTGCTCAGAACAGCCCTAAGCTACCCCAAGTGAGCTCACAACATCCTTAATGCAGTAACATCTCCTTTCTGTGCCTCTAAACCAAGACTTGACATTCCTGCCTGGCACACTTGTCTGCTAATGAAGAGAGCAATTTTAAAAATGGTTATAGTTATAATCAGCAGCCTTCTTTGTCTTTTATCAAAATGCCTAGCAGAGGATGAGTGAGAGAAAGCATGTTTATGAGCTTCAAAGAGAGTCAAAGGGGACTCTCTATTATTCAGGGCAAGCTGGACTAAATACATCATTTCTCACAGAAAAAGATTAACAAGTAACAGGGTATTGAGCAAATATAGATTCATTGCCCAGAATGGGTTTGAGTAATTCCACCTTCCATCTAAGCACATTATTCAACAGAAGTGGCCTGATTCAACAACTGAGAAAAATTTGCATCTTATGACATAGATTTCAAATCAGTCTATTAAAAAAACCCCAACTTGAAAAAGCTACAACTTGTAGAAAGTTTCAATTTATAAGCAGGTTGTGACTAAAGAAGTAAAAAACTGGGGAGTTACATTTAAACTCTCTTAACCACTTGGTAATCGTGGTAAATTTATTACCACTGACTTTATTAGGTGGTCTCAGTTGAGAAAACTTCAAAACTGATGTAAGGGCTGGTCTTAACAAGGAATATGTTGCCACTTTGGTTTAGATCTGTCCATGTTCTGAGCGGAATGATAAGTGAAACAGAAATTTCCCAGATTATTTCCTGTACTGGATGCCAAGCCTGTTGCAGGGATGTACTTTATGAGTTTCTGATGCTGACACACCAGGACTCCTCACTGCATGTCCTGAACTTGTGCTGCTGCTCTGGTGCCAGTGGCTGTAGCAGAGGCTGTGGACTTGTTTGTGCAGTGAGGACTTGCACATATATTTGATAACAACTGAATCAAATTATTTTGTGGCCCCTACCACTACTGAAGAGACAGAATAAGTGCAGTTCCTCATTGTTGTTGATGGTTTTCAAACTTGCTTCAGGGTAAAATAGTTAACTTTAAAATTAGCATGAGTAATATGTAGTCAATTTTCAGTGAAAATTACAGTTGAGGCAAACTAAAAGACTGAAAAAAAAATTGTCTTTCCTTCTTGAATTTGACTATATTTCTATTACATGTGAGGTCAGCAGGACATGATTTCTGAATTATTCATCGGGATCTTTCTAGTAGCAGGAGGTACACAGCTGTAGACTGAGCAATTTCTATATCCACTATACCACAGAAATGGCTTGGCAGGAGAGGCTACTGGTTGCTAAATAGCTATTCACAGCAACAAAACCAGGACTTAAATACATCCAGTATTGGTTTGTTGGTTTTTGGTGGAATTTTTTTTTGTTGGTCTTTTTTTTCCTTAGCAGATGGTAATAATAGATAGAAAGAGACAGGGGGAAAAGATATGGGTAATAATGTTATTATGAAAAGTAATAGATGTAGAACATTCCTCAAGCCACTGCTATGGTGACTTACAAGAGCTTATTTGTTTTGTTTTTAGACATTGGGTATAAGGGTTTCAAAGAAACCACCTTTCTCTTTTTTTCCCCAGATGCTCTAATTGCCCTTTTCTTTGTATTAGCAAATACCAAAAATTCAAAGGTGGTTCATGACTGTAATAATGCCCCATCCCTGGCAGAGTTCAAGGTCAGGCTGGGTGGGCTTCAAGCAACCTGGTCTGGTGGAAGGTGTCTCTGCCCATGGCAGCTGAGTAGAAACAAGATGATTTAAGGTCCCTATCAACCCAAACCATTCCACGTTTCTGTGATTCTATAGACTCATAAAATCAGTTTTGAGAAATAAAAACACTTGAGAGCTGCATTTTCTCATTGCTTATCTGCAATCTGGCATTGAGAAAATGTGGTTATTGGAGTCAGGTACTGCAACTTTTGTGTAGTTTTCTTGGTTTTCTGCAAAAGATATCAAGAATAAAGAAGATCACTAATTAAAAATAAGCAGCTACTCGGTATATTTGCATTTTTTAAATCACAGGCTAGCAGACTTAAAACTTCCTTGAGACAGGAAACAAGCTAACTTTTGGATCAGCTATTCTCTGCTTTCAACCTCTGGAGTGAAGGAAGTGTCATAAACCACTTTTAACCTTTACATCCCTGGTACAAATCACACAGGTGTAATGGTGTAAGGATACAAAACATTCCATCAAAAAAGAAGAAAACAATTTTTAAAAAGATAAAATGACTAGTTTTTCTAAATGAGCCATCTCCTTGAACCTTCACAAATTCAAAGTCAGATGTTCTGGGTTGGCCCTTAATAATTCTCACCTGTAATGAAGAAATGCAAATATTAAAAAATCAGTTATAGTAACTTGAGCCAATCTGAAATTTTTGCTGGGAAAAAAAACTTTTTCAGATTTGGCATGCTCCTCAGATAAGTCTGTATCAATGATACTTTCTGCAGACATTTCTCCCTGCAGATGTTCCCTGTCAGTGTTTCCCCCATGACTCACACAGTTTCCCATTTGCTGATTAACATGTCAACTGAAGGTCAAAGTTTCAGAACATTTTGAAAGTTTAGTCTCATAAGCACCAAGCCCACCCTCCATTCTCCAGAGATTTATTTTGTTACATTTTACTATAAAGATTTTCCTCTTTTTCCCTAAGAAGAGAAAAAACAACACAAGGGGAGAGGCTTCATCCTTGCCCTGCTGCAGTGATAGCAGACAGCAGGATTATGGTATAGGTTAGTTGGATTTTTTGGCAGAACAAGGCTCTGTGCAATCCAGAGCATCAGAGTAATCCCTGCTTTGAGCAGGAGATGGGACTCGATGACTTCCTAAGATCCCTTCAAACCCATATCAGTCCATTATCTGTGGTTTTATTTTCACTTGGGGTGCTTTTCTAAATGTCCTGGTCTGGGGGGTGTGTGGTGTCTATCATCACCATTGTTAACCAAAGATAATTAGAAGACAAAATTAGAACCTCTTGCTCTTTCTTTTGTCTTCTTATTTGTCAATATTTTTTCAAACTTTCAACTTACCCACCCACAATTGCACTTTCATATGCTTTTTCTCCTTTGTAGGCTGCAAGGTCATATGTATGGGAAACAGCAGTGTTAATGTTAATTTAAGGCTGCTGTGAGAGGGATTTAGGAACTTTCTGGTGAGATAGCCAGGTGAATGAAATGCTGTTTTGAGACATGTTGCTGGTGTATATGTGGCAGTAATTCAGACTGGGAATTGGAAAACATGAAGATCTATCTTCAGCAGTCTTTGCCATGTTTCACAGTTCTACTGTAGTGTCAAATGAGAATGCCATCACTTGCATTTTAGATGTAATTATTATGTTTTCTTTTGGTCTGATAGGAAGGAAGAGGTGTCAGCATTTGCAAGTGGAATGATTCACTAAGCATAATGTCATTTATCTTTTCTTTGCCAGTGATGTATTATTTGGTGAAATAATGTTGGGCTGTCAATCTAATGTCAATCTACAGAGTTCAGAGTAGTCAGTCTGTTGGATATTAGACAAATTAATTTTTTCAAGTTTCTGAATTTTTTTTCTTGCCATTCTCAGTGTTGTTCATAGTGAAGCAAAAGTAACAATACACAAAGTGTGAGGTTGGTGTTCCACTGGCAGCTATAGGAATAGCAGGCAATTTTGCAGATACATCTACTTATTGTTTTTAATTTCAGAGGAGTCTGAGAGAGCCCATGAAAGGAACACTTAATCTCTAGCAGGATGATTTCTAATCTGTAGTAGGCTGATTTTTACTAGCAAATTTGTTTCCCCTATAATTTAGAATTACTGTCCCTTATATATCTTGTTTTTGCAAATGTAGCAACAGTTTATGATGTTATGGACATAGCAAACCAACAGGAATCCAGCACACACTAGATCTAAAGTGCCATATCATGGTTTTAAACCTAAATGGTTGCTGAAGCATCCTAAACAAAGAATTTAAAGTATTGAAACTCTCTACTATGCTGGGGAATATTTTTGAACACATACACACTGACTTCTATTTTGATCACCAAACAATCTGGAATTTATTGAGAAATGACAGCATTATTTCAGCACTTTTCATGCAGTCAGAAGTATAAAAAAAGAAAAAGCTTCTTTATCTGACTGCAAGCTGGAAAAAATGTTTAAATGTTTAAATGTTAAGCCAACAGAGACAGATATACAAATATTTTTCTTAATACATGCCAAAATGAGGGACCATATAGAACTGGAGATATTGTACCTTCAAAACCAGAGACTAGTTACAGAAAAGGAAACCTATAATGTGGCAATTAGTGTAGCATATTGATGTTCACCACTGATAGCAAAATTTTGGATGGAATATTATCTGATGTGTTTACAAAATGTGCTATTAACCCTACCTGATTTCTTGTAAATTTACTACCGTACCAACTTTATGCTACAGAAGTTTCCCTGCAGTTGGGCTCTAAAGTGTGTCTGAGTGATGCCACTCATGTGCTGTCACCAACACAGATACTCAGGCTGAAAAGGAGACCTTGTTTACTGTCCTCATTGAAACCATGGAGTTTGCTGTGATGTGACAACACTGCCACTTTGATCTCTCCTTGCTTGTCTCCAGGGTCCTGGTTCCACATCACACATATGTTGATTTACTCCTGGACATCTTGCTGAAGCAAGCCAAGTAATCCTGTTTAGGAAACTGGAGCTGAGTTCATCACAGGGTGTGCTCCAGGCAGACACTGTGTACAGCCTGAACCATCTTCATTTCTGGCATGCCCCACACTCCTGGACAGTGTCATGTGTTGATGTGTGCATAATATCTTCCCTCAGCTCCACATGATGGCTGCCAAACCAGTAGGCTTTGAGATAATCCTCCCATTATCTGTGGTGTTTTGAAAAAATAAAAAAGGCAACCCACATTAAAGAAAATAAATTCTGCAGTTTGTATGGTGTGCAGTGTATAGGAAATCTGTCTTGAAGCCAACTATTATTGTTAAAAATTCCAGGTTTTATACTCATTCGTCAAGTAGGGCCCTAAGCTAACCCTGATTAAGTACTATGCAGTGAGACTATGGCCAAATAAAGGTGGAATTAGACTGTATGCTGTGTATTTGTTAGTTGACCTATTTTAAATTCTTCTCTGTCTAAACCTGTGGGTTAAGGTGACATTAATCCAAAATTAAATACACAGACACAGACATACAATCACATTAGCCACTATGACCTTATTTTGCCATGGAAGTTACTTGCACAGGAAGCAAACAATGAGTCTACTGATTACTTTTTTATTTATTAATCATGAGCAACTGCTGTTTACATGCCACTTACTGATCTTAGTATTTAGCCTTTTGAGCACTTACTGTGCCTTCAGTAAGCTGTCTGAAACAAAATTATTCTGAAATGCAGGAAAACAGAAGGCAGACAAAAAGACCAACAACTGAGTTATGATTTTGCTCATCATTTATAAATGTCTTCATTATCATAATTTCTTAAAGAACTTAGAAGAAAAAGTATGGCTGATGACACATTAGCTACTTGAATCTATATCACTAATAATGCAGTAGTAATTAGTTTACTAGCTTCTTAAGTAAGATGTAGCTTGTTTTGTGACCAAATACCTTGAAATCAGTAGGTTGCATGTAGATGGTCTTTAAATGTATTTTGTTGCATTGTTGACTAATATTTTCATGTTGCAGGACCAGATTATTTTGAAGGCTAGGGATTTGGTTCCCTAGATAAAGGTCTTTAGTTTCTAGTAAGGAAGGCAAAATAGTCTTGACAATTCAGGTTTTCTTTTGAGTACTGACATATTCTTATTCCTCACTGATCAGTAGATATTTAAAAAGAAAGTTATACAGAATTTTAGTGAAGAAACATATGGACACTTACTGAATTCAGTGTTGGTGACATCCATCTCAATACTGCCTTTTCATCATTCCTACTTATGATAACTCTGTAGCTCTGTGAAGGAAGGTAAGGGACCAGTAGAACTTAATTTTTTTCTTAATGTAGGACACAAAACACAAAAAACTGTCACAAATCGAATACCTGTATCTCACACTGAAGAGAAAATTTTGTGGCTACTATTCATAATCTATACATTTCTGAGTTTATATCACATTCTAAATTCATCCTGAATGGTAAATGATGGGTTGTTTAAAACCAAGCAAATAGCACAAAATCAGAAGTAAATAATTATCTACATTTAATTATGAAAATCTAGTACATCTGTTCCTTGCAACATGAAGCTCCATCTCCAGGGTACTTCATTATTTCTGAGAGCTGAGCTGAAGCTGGAGCAACAGAGCTGAGTTAGAGCTCTGTTAAGCTTAAGCAGAAATCATCAGTATTACAGAAGTCTTAGAGTAACAGCCAGTAAATTTCTTGTAAAAGGTGTTTTATTTAATTTACCAAATTCTCTTAATTTAAGTAGAAATCTATTTATTTATGCCCCAGATAATTTGAGTTTGGTAAACAATCTGCTGTTCACATTGTGCAGCAGGAAGGTTTTTATAGATTTGTTTATCAGTGGCTTAGGAACAAAAAAGAACAACATTCAGAAAAGGATTATTTGATTTGAAATTTACTATTTATGGAAATTAGCAGTGAGCAGGTATTTTCCACTCATACATTAACAGGGTAAATCCATGGAATAGCTCAAGGCTATGTTATTGGTCTTGATAAGCCATATTCACAGAGTGGTGTCAGAGAAGCAAAGTTTGAAAATGCAATAATATCAGCGTGAACTTTTCCCCATAGTGTGGTAATGGTTATATGACACCGTCTTTTTGAATTCAGAACTTTCTTTTTTAAATGTTCTGGCTCCTGGAGTGTAAAATAAATATTTTAATGAAAAAACTGTTTTCACGATTTTTTACTGTGAATTAATTTATTTTCTTTAACATTTCATTCTGCACTGTAAAGATTAAAAATGCAAAGAAAAATTATTTCCTTCCCTACATGTACTCTCTTGTGCTATATAGTAAAATTAGAGTTATGAGTAATGGATCAGTTATGACAACATTTACACTAGAAGCTGAAACATTTTCCTGCTACAAACCCCACCATTCTCATCCTAGACACATTGGTGGAACATTGTTTTGTCAGCAGGATGCAGAAGCAGCGCACAAATAAAATATAATCTACAAATTTAAAGATGTTAAAACAAGAATATGTAATTACAACTTTGCACCAAATTTGGTATCAGATACATTGGTCTAAATCAGGAGAAAGCTGATGGAAACTAATTACATTAGTCCTGCTTCAGTTCATTGTAACCAACAGAATACTCTTCCCTCTGCAGAAAAAAAAAAAAAGGATTTCTCAGAAACCTTGCTGAGATCTGTGGAAGACAATAACCTCTCTAAAGAATAAAACAGAGAGAGTTGGAATAGATCCTAGCAGTCAGAGTAGTATTAATTACCATTTTTACTGATGTTGTCTGTCTGGAACAGAGTCATAAATGAGGGGATGAGGATCCTATTACCACATGTAGGCTGGTGTGCCATGTGCTATGGTATGCCACAGGGTCCTGCTTGCCCAGGCATCCAGATGGGTGAGCTGCTGGAGACTCATCTTAGAGGCAGCATCCTTGCTGTGACATGTCCGGCCTGACAGAGTCTGGAGCAAGGTGTCAGTCCCACAGAACAGCTGACGAATGATTCAACTGCTGGAACTTTTACTTTTCCCACCTGGGAAGATTTCCCAGCTTCTTCCATATCCATGCTCAGTAGCCCTGCACGCCCATCCACCTGAGTGACTCAGCCCCATGATTAACAGTGGCTGATCACGTCTCCTAGGTGCTGATGATGTACTATTTTAAACCTCTTCAGCTCAAATACCAGGGAAAAGGTGGTTTTTTGACAGGATGTGACAGGAGAATCTGTGAGGAAGGGCATGGCTCTGTTGCCTACACTCAGCTGGCTATAGAGTGGCACCAGAAGCTCTGGGATGAAATGCCACCTGCTGTCAGCCTGGAAGACCATGGTTGTCTCAGGGATCTGGTGGCATGTGAGTGCCATTCAAGTAGCACTTGATTCTTATGTGTAGGCAGTACATTTGAAAAGTTCCTGTCAATGAAGGAGTTGGATGAGGACCCTCACAAACCTGGTTTCATTATTTACCTATTAAGACAGCAGAAATTATAAAGGAAGGTTTCAAAAAGTGTTTCCAAATCTTCCTACTTGTCTTCCAACCTTTTAATCTGTATCCCTTTTTATGCACATTTCCACATCAGAACTTAGAAGGAGGTGGACTAGCTTGTGTCAAGGCAGAACTTGTGAATCTGAAGAGAAATAGAAAATAAATAAAATCTAGAACTTGATGTGTTTACCTGTAACAACTATGCAGAAAGGTTTGAGCACCTTCAGGAGCTAGCAGTGGTTTCCTCTTTCTACCTCTGAAGATTACTGTACCACAGTATGACTCTCTGCCACGAACTTCTCTGGTAGAAAAGTTGCTACCAATTGAATATCTTGACAAGAAATAGAAAATTCCCGTGTGACATTCAACAAAGGATTTGTCATGAATCAGACTATATACAATTTAGAATAAAAAGTCTTTTTAAACTTTTAGTAAATCACTTAAAATTAAATGTCTCTAATTTAGGGCAATTATGCAAATGTTTCCTCAATGAATGTAGACCATGATATGTTTAGTGTATTCTGTTATTGCAAACTTCACTCCGCTTTTGTCTGGTATGATTGAGGCTGTCACTTAGAAAGACAAAGGTATTCAATGAAAAATTGAATTGGTACAGAATACTAAGTATATTCTAGTACCTGGTGAAGCTAGAAGAAAAAAAATGTAAAAAGGGGCAGGTATGCAAATCCTATTCTATCTAATAAAGAAAAGCATTAATAAAGGTTTTACAAGTATCCTTTTCTTTCTCCTGGATAAGTTTAATTAAAAAAAAGAAGGGGGGATGTGGCTAAGGAAATTATTGTGCATGTATGCTTTTCATGTCTTTCCCTTAAGTAACATGAATATATCTTAGTCTTTTTTTGTTATATTTTTTTTCTGTTTCATTTACATCATTCATTCATTAGTAATTAGTTATAGCACTTCTGACACGTTATTTCCGTGGGATTCTTGGAGTCTTCTGTTACTTCTGCCTGATTGAATGAAGTGGATTGGATTCAACACTTGAAATTAGGTGTGTATAAGCTTGAGGAAACATCTCTCTTTATGTCCATGGCTTAATAGAAAAGAACAAAATATGCTGATTATTTTATTATCAATATCAAAATTCAAGATCCCTGTTTCAGATGGTTTTGAATTTGAACAAGAAATAAGTAATTAAAATATCTACTGGAATGATATAACATGAGAAGGGTCCTCTATGTTTGTTTTAGTGTCTGTTATTTATTAACAGAGTTCTTTTCTAGAAGAGTTTTAATTTTGTAAAGATGCAGGGGAAATAACTGGTGAGAATAGATTACAATGTTTACAGCAAATATTGTAATGGAAAAGAGAAAAAAAGACACAACATGACACTTTCCTGCAGTGTATATTCTGTTTACTGGGAGAATTTTTGTTTTTTTCTGGAAGGAAGCAATCTTCTGATCAGTTTTGTACATTCCTTCTAAGTGTGTGCAGAAGGCATGAATTCCATAGAATTGCCCATTCCACAGTGAAATAGTGCCCTAGAGTCTATAAACAGAACCTGTAAAAGTCAAGTATTTCATTTTTAGATAGAATAATGTATAGGAAAATGCACCTGGGAAATACAGGAAGGTGGCTAGAAAGTTTATTTGGAACACTACAGAGAACAGTTCCAAATGACCTATGACACAGCTTTTGCCTTGTCTTAAAAGTACACTCTTTTTTTTTCTGTATAGTGACTCTATCTTTTAGAACTCATAACTCCCAAGTACATTTCAGCTCTTTCCTAGTTGAACTTGTTTGTGCTTTTTAAGTGATTTCATAGGAAAAAACTGTAAATTAGTTTGAACTCTAGCCGGAGCAAAGTTGATCTTCAGTTGACCTTCAGCTGACTAATTCATCCTTACTGCCCTCTCCAACAGCCTGAGATGAAAAAATCATGGTCCAAGCCCCTGCTAGTAATACCAGGACCCTCTGGACACCGTGTCAGTTTAAGATCTCAAAGGACAAAATCGAGTGTGATGTAAACCATGTCTTAAAACTGCTGCAAATCTAATTAGCAAATGACAAACTAAAAACTCACCAAAGGAGAAATGCTGTTTTATCGTAATCAAGAAAATGAGTGTTTTAGGGGAAAAAACCCCAGCCCCTTCAGCTTTGAAGAGTACCTTCAGTTCCTGGAAAGAACAATGAGATAGACTGGGAGAGCATTCAGATTACAAACACAGAAGAACATGTTTACATCGACATTAAAATTGTGTTCCTGACATAGGGAAGCTAGAAGAAGTAGAATAGCTAGAGTAGAATAGCAAGGAATGGAAGGGAGGAGGGAATGAATCTATTTATTGTTTTTTCTCCTTCACATTATTTCCCACCCACAGATGGAAAGGTAGCAGTAAAAATGGCTGGTTGGAGGCAGTCCAGGTGGTGCTTGGCACAGCAAACACTCTGCTGGTACTATGGCTCCTGTCTCCTGGCCCAAAGCAGATCCCTCATCCCTCTTTCAGGAGAAAAGTAACACAGCATTATAGAAAGTGGGAATCATTTTCCTTGGCCACTTATTGTTCTGCATTGTCTTGTGGGACATGACTTTTTTAAAAAAAAAAAAAAAAAAAGCCCACAGTTCTTTATCTTACCTCATTTTTGTAGGAAATTCGGTATTTTTAAAGTATCATGGAAGCTTTCAAGCATGGGAAACTTCAGCTTAGATGTTGACACATCTTTTAAAAAGCAAATTAATCCTCTCCTCTCCTCTCCT
>VWZP01002299.1:1335068-1404586 GCA_013396995.1 Dicaeum eximium | reverse complement strand
GTGCGTGTGGAAATGTCCCCGCAAACACCCCCGCGGCCGCTCCCACCGCCGCGCATCCCCGCGGGCGGGCACCGCTCGGGCTCGCAGCCGCCGCAGCCCCGCACCCGCAGCCCCGAGCGCGTCCCCCCGGCCGCGGACACGCACGCACGGCTCGGGAACCGGCCCTGCCGAGCGCCCCCGGGCTCAGCCCCGCCGCCGCCCTCCCNCGCAGCCGCCCTGCTCTGCCCTGCCCGGGGCCCCGAGCCCGGCCCGGCCGCCCCGCTCCATCCCGGCTGTCCGTGTCTCCTCCATCCCGGCCGTCCTGCTGCATCCCGGCCCGGCCACCCCCTCCCTGCTCTCCCATCCCGGCGCGGGCTCGCCCCGCACGCCGGGAGCATCAAAGTATTTACCAGTTCACGGCCGCTTTCCCGCAATCGCAGCTGAAGCTGTAATCCGCTGGATTCGCCTCCTCCGGCTCTCCCAGCCGCCGGGAGCGGGAGGGCTCCCGATAGCGCTCCGGACACTTCCCAATTATACCGATTTTTATATATTTTTCTGCCCTTTCCTGGGATCGGGGCGCGGGGAGTGGGGGCTGGAAATCCCCATCCGGAATCCAGCCTCATCCGTGCCGAGCCACCTCCATGTAAATCCGACCATCAGGCAGGCAATGGAAATGATCAAACGCTACTTCTCTCCGTCTGCAGGCAGATAATCCCACTAATCCAATAGATCTCCCCCGATCCGAAAGTGCCCTCCAGACGAATCCCTTTCGCTCGATGTCCGGCGGGCGATCGCGGAGCCGCGGCGGTGCCCCGAGGGGCGCGGGAGGGGCGCGGAGGGGCGCGGAGGGGCGTTAATCTTTTTTTGGCTCCTGGATGCACGGCTCGCTCAGACCGCCGAGATCCCTGCTTTTTCCCCTATTACACGTTTCCACTCCAAATTGCTGCTGGATGAAAAATGGTACAAAGATACCCCCAGCGGCGGCGCGGCGAACAGCGCGGGCAGCCGCGGCCCCGCACCGCCCCGCACCGCCCCGGGCGGACCGGCCTCCGGGGGACCCTCCCGCAACGCCGCGGCCCCGCTGCGGGGCTGGCGGGTCCCTCCGGCGGCCGCGGGCAGCGGCACGGAGCGCACGCACCCCTGAGAGCACCGGGGCACAAAGGGATGGAGAGCAGGGAGGAGGTGCTGGGCACACCTGCGTGCGTGTGGGCTGCTGCCTCTTGCTTAATTTTACCAAATTATGTAGCTTAGGTATAGTTTGTATAGAGAGATGTTTCTCTCAAATGTTTCACACGGGTGTAATTTAGGATGGAGCCATGGTCTGTCTTACTTGGATCATCGCTGTCTGCACACAAGATGCGAGTGACTCTTTTTGTTTCCCCTTGCTGTTTCTTAAAATCTTTCACTTATTTTTCATTGCTTTCTTTCTATTTCTAATTGAGGGGGAAAAAGTATTCTCTGACCCCAGCCCTCATGCTTTCTAGGATCACAGCAGAGAAGGAAAGTTGACAACTCAGGAGATGTGGGGAGAAAGGAAGGCCAGATCAGAAAGGAAAGAAGAACAGTCCTTTGAATGCTGATAGGTCTATTCATTTTTTAAGAACAGCCACAATCACACATTAAAACATCCTGAGTTAAGCCTCTTGCAGAGAGCTCATTAACATCTCCTGTTATTTTAGGAGAGACTTCCCTTCACATTGTGTTTAAAATCTGTATTTTGCTCTGCTAACATCCACCTCGGTTTAAAATATTGACACTAACCAAGCACAGCAAACCCACTCATGTTTCCAAGCCTACAGCCCCAGGCAAGGTCTGGAGGTGCCCGAAAATTTGAAAAGCTTTTACACCCTCACCTGAGAGCACATCCCAGTGGAGGGAAGGTCAGTCCCAGCCACGCTGGGCTATTTATGTCTCTCAGTCCCACTGAGGATCAGGATCTAAATGCCCAGGGCAGGAGTGACAGGACACAGCAGCAGTTTATCCTGTGACATTCCCATGCACTGGGATAATTGTGTCCTGGGCACGTTTTTTGCCTGTCTCAATAACTATTATAGTCCATGGTTAATTAGGAAAGTCCAGAACCCTTCAGTACTCTGAAATTTAACTCTTTTGCTGTCACCAAGAGCGTGCAGCTCTCAGGTACAGGAGGGAAAGGCAGAACACACTCTGCTGACAGGGCAATCCCATGAATGTTGTTATGTTAGTCTCAAGGGAACAGTACATGGAAAAAAAAAGTTTCAAAACTAGAAATGAAATTTGTATATGAAAGTCAATCACTTGCCAGCAGCCACAGATCAACCAACAGCCTAAAAACTATCACCAAAGAGGCAATACCAGGTGAGATATTCTGCCATTCTTCACCCACACAAAACCCTGGAGTAGCTTTACCTTTGGGCTGTTCTTTATGCTGAAAAGCAAGAAATAAAGGTGAAATAAAATAACAGCACTCTCCCTGTCACTAGATAAGCCACTGGAATCCAAATGTGCAAAGTTTTATTCTCCCCCCTTAGAGGATGTATCTATCTTCCCTGGGTTCCTTGAGCCACCACTCCTTGGAGTGCTCTGACTATCATTTAAGCAGATTATCCCCTACTAACTGTGGGGGGAAATCTACCCATTTATCTCTTCACCATGCCTTCTGTGGGTAGCAGGAGCTGACAATTTACACCCAACTTTCAACAATCCCCCCTTTGGCCACCAAGTCTGAATCTGGTCCTAACCCATCTTCCCTGGTGCAGAAATGGCACCAAACTGTTGAGCACATTAAGCTGTTCTACCACTCCCTCTCACAGCAGTGATGTGTGATATGAGCTCATTCTCCCATCACTCTTGCTCTGGCCTGTCCTCAAGGTTGGGATCCCTTTCCAGAACTTTTCCACTGTGCTGTGCTTCAAACATTTCTCCCTCCTTCTTCTCTCCAGGGGCCCCAGTAGCTCCCCTCTCATCCAAAATACTGCTGGGGAAAGAGGAATACTGACTTGTGAAAGGCAATAAGATTTGTCTCCAGCTCCAGAAAATCGTTCAGGTCCAGGAAGGGATATTTGGCTGGGAAAACAAAGTATAGGGCTAATCCCTCTGTAGAGAGATGTGATAGCAATAACTGAGCCTACATATGTGGTAGATTATATTCTAATATGTTAAAATAATATATGACATTCCTCTATTACCAGTGCAATGTCTGATGCTGATCCAGTTTACAACCAGGATGTCCTTGCCTGTAAGATCTAAGTGGCTTCCAAACACATTTGTTTTCATATATATATATATAAATATTTATATAAGCTTGGAACTACATGATCTTTAAGGTGCTTTCCAACCCAAACCATTCTATGATATACACACATTTATGCCTACATATAAATGTGTAAAGAGTGTTTGGATTTGTTTGAAACAAGGGAAGAAGTGTCTGTAATTGATTAAAACTTTGTTAAATATGTTTTAATACTCTGCCTGTCAAAATAATTACACTTTCATTGCAATCTAGAGAATGCAAAACTGGTTTAAAGACTGTCATTATTTAATATTTAGTTCGGCTGAGTCCTGATAGGGTTGTGTTATCTACATTTATTAAAAGAATGAAAAGAGAGATAAATTTCCATGGACTGAAAATCCATGGAAATTCCAAAGGCCAGCGTCCTGCAATATTCTAAAATTCTCCTCTGCTCCATTTCCTCTATTTTAAGAACATGAAACCCTTCATACAACCCTCATTGTAAGCAACTAACTTCCAAAAAGAGCAAAACATACAATCAAAAGCTAAAAAGAAGAAAGAAGCTCCCAACTAGCAATCCAAGCTAAAATGCAGATTGAGATACATAAAGTATGCACCCAAAGCTTTGAAGGTAGGCAATTTTTTTGATGCAACACAAGCTTCATGAGCTATTTAAATATATAGCTTAAGACAGTCAAGTTTTTCTTTCAAATATAAATTTTATCAGATTGTGTTTCTCAAAAAAAATTAACCTTTCTAATAGGTAGAACAGGTGGAACTGTTTACATACACAAAATCCTAAATATTCATTAATTTGTTTGTCTCAAGATAGCTCATTAAGTTGTGTCTTACAATAAATTTCTTAAATATTCTTTTTGATTTCATGAAACTTAAGACTGCTCACCTCTGTGCATTTATATTTTTTAGATTGCCCAGATTGCCAGATCTTTAATGAAATTATAATGCCTGCCTATGATCTGCTGTAGTTAGCTGTAACTGCTGAGTTATTGCCATTCATTTGGCTGAACCTTGCCAAGAAGAGCCACTTAAAGAGGCCATCCCTCTTCACAGAGCATCCTCACAGAGATGCCCTGGCATCTTCATGAAGACACAGGGCCCTGACAGTCCTTCAGGCACTCCAAACATGGTTATCATTTGCTTTCTCCAGTATTGTTCTTTTGTACTAAAACAACTACATTTAAAAAAACGAAAAAACCACAATGTGTTGTATGGGAAAGGACTCACTTGAGACTGGTCGGAGTTTCACATGTCAGAGTCAAGAAAATTAGCAGCACCAGCCTGAGTGTTCTGACTTTGCCTCTTGCCCACACAAGTCCCCAAAACTCCCATCCCCTACAGCCTCACCACCACCTCAGTGCTCAGGGACTCCCATTTCCTTCCTCCCACCCACCATGGGAGCCATGCATTCTGTCACCTGATGGGATTTGTATTCTGACATCATACAGGTTGTCCTCGGTGACATTCACTTTTTCTCGTTAGCACCTCGTACTGGGATGTTTAATTGGCTATGTTGTATCTCTGCACCGTAGATTTATTTTGCATTCTCATTTAATTAACAGCCATGACCAGTGACCTGATGGATGGCAAAGCATTCTCTGAAGTAGAATCCTACTGGATTAAAAGCTTTGCTGGAATGTTTCAAACACCCATTCGGCCTGAACTTCTCAAAAGCAATTTTCTGTAAAGTACCGCGTTTCCAAAACACGGCGCTCGAGGACACGGGAAGAGGAGGCAAACAGGACCCAAGGACAACACAAACCCTGCTCCTACAGACTCACCCCTCTCCAAGTGTTGACTGGATGCTCAGATGAGCACAATCCACCCATGGTTATTCTGAGATTCAGAATTTCAGGTTCTTTTGGGTGCTGTTAAAAGAAGTATATTGATAAAAAAAGCCATTGCCAGCGTTCTTACTGGAACTTAATCAGTAGATTACAACACATTACAACACTGTGCTTGCCAGGGAACTCTGAATTAATTATAAAATCCATTTCCTTGTTTATGTGGCTGGGAATACATTTACAGCGGAGTTTTATGACTTTGTTCCTTCCCAAAATTTCAGTTATTATTTGAAGCCATAATCCAGCAGTACCTTGGTTTGCAGTGACCCAGTAGAGGAAAACTACGGGGCTTTCCTTTGTTTTTTAAATTATGGAAAGCATTTAGACAAAGAGTTTTCTGTTCATACTGTGGGAAAAGCAACCAATTTCTAGTTTTTTAAATTAAATTAGTTGAAACCTAATGTTGAGTACATACTGTATTCTACTTCCAACGTGCTGAGTTTGAAAGCACACAGGGACATTCCCTGAAGGAGCTGCTGCTCTGAGTCACTATTACATGCAGTTTATACTCATTTAGACCCAGCAAGCAAATGACAGAAAACTATGGGCCAACTTCATCTCTCACATGATGAAATGGAATTAAGAGGAATCTCATCAGAAGAATGTTTCCTAATACTTAAACTCGGTAGGAATAAAAAAGAACACGTGCCCTGGATTGTTAGCATTTGCAAGTGTAAACAGTAAATTGTTTTCCACATGCTTTTGCTGTGGCATACCTTTTCCTTTGTCACCAGTCACTTTCCATAAGCAAGGAAAGCTTGAACTTCTGTGAATTAAGACTTGCTGGAACCTTGACACTCTCTGTACTGACAGAGCATTTTAGGCCCTTATTTAAATCAGTCAGTAATAAGATGACTGTGAAATACATCATGATTTTACTACCAGCCTCTCTTGGCATCTGTTTGCCTCCAGTTACGACTGCGCCGATAACTTGGTGACCGATGTAATTAGCCTGGCTGTCATTATGGCTACTGGCCAAAAGAGCCAAAGATGTTTCTTAAATTTTCTTTTCAGATGCACCAAATAACATGATCCATTAATTAAAACTCAGGCAGTCGCAGTTAATTCCTGTCAACTGAAAAAGATGCAATTTGAAAACACTCCTAAAGAGCAGTAAATCACTTCCAATCTGCTTTGTGTGAGCTGCATTTGGAAGAGGCTGGGGTGTGCTGGGGTTTGGGGGCTGGGCTGGGAGTAGGGGCAGAGCCCTGCTCTGGCTTTGCCAGTGACCAGGTGGAGACCTTGAGCAAACCCTTTTCTCTCTCCTGCCTTTAGCCCTGTTTAATCTATTTTGATTTTTTATCACCAGGGCAGAAACAATCTTCTGATGCCAAGGGGAAGGGAGCAGGCATGTAGGGATTCCCAGGCTGGGGAGGAGAGGGAGGTCAAGAGGCAGCCTCTGCCAGCCCCACCTGCTTGGCACTGACCCACACAGCTGCCTGCAGGTGCAGCAGCAAGTCTTTGTTCCTGCAGGGAGCTGAGAGACCTCTGAAAGAGCTCAGGGACCCCAGAGGGTTGTGTGGGACTGACTGGTTTTGTGGAGGAGTCAATATTAGGAGCGCTTATGAAATTCTGCCAAAATAAGCAACAGGATATAATGAGCAGGCAGAAAAAACACTTCATAAACGACACCTCCCTGTATTTTGCAGGCATTAATCAGCATTATTGTGATGGGAAGTCCAGGAGATAATATCAATATGAAAATACCATTGTACAAACATTGTAACACATTCACCTGCTTATCTTAGCAAGTCTTAAAGCTTGTCGTGTCTGGGAATCTGATTCACTGCACGACAAATGACACAAAATTGACATGTACAGGCAAGAACACACAGGCAAAGCAGAGAGAACAGAAATTGCCAAGGATCTCCAAAGCAAAGACACCTGAAGAGCTCCTGAACTGAAGGACCCAGAGAAGCATCATCTCTAATTGGCAATAATCCTGAAAACGCAACTACTTTTAAGAAAGCAAACTGAAGGCAGATCAAATCACTTGTGATTTCTGAAATCTCACTGTAGTGTAAGTGAGCTGCTCTTTGTAGCCCAATAATACCATTCCTGTAAAATCTAGCAGTCCAAATGATTTAATAGCAGAGTAGCAACAACAAAATTCTTCATTCTAGCTGTGTAATGGGTGCTTGTTAGGTTATGAGACTTTGTGTGTCTTGCTGCACACAGACACGAGATAGCCCCAGATCTACATGGTGAGGCACCCTGGAAAACTGGACACACCAACAGCACCCCTGATCTAGGCAAAACATCTGCAGACACCTTTGTCTGCTATGGCAGGAACAATACAACCTCAGGAAGCTCTACCTGGCATCCATGTAGACAGACAAGGAAGTAAAAGTTAAAAAAAAAAAGAAAGAGAGAGAAAGAAACAGCATTAGAGAAACTGCAGCAGCCTAGAAGCCTATTATTTAATTGATGTCATAACCCAGGAGAGTGTATGATCCTCTCTACACCACGGTCATGTCACAGAGTGCTCTCTACGTGGACTTTGAAACTGTAGCTGTTTTTTAGAACGAGATCAGCTACAACCACCTGAAAGTTAAACCTGTACAAATACCTTGTAATACTTATCTGTGGCTGAAGTGAATCCCACCCAGGAAGACATGACTTTGAATTTTAATTTTCAAATTTTTAGATCTTGATTGCAGAATACTACTTTTTCTCCCCCCCACATCTGGCACTTGTAGAATTTAATGAACAATGTCTCTAGCATTCAGAATCAGCACAATACAGCTTAGTCTCCTTCTTTGTGCCAAACTTTAGCATTCCCTTGCTGTAGAAAGGGAGCACAGTGGTTCTCAAAAACTAGTTTCTTAGACAAGATGAAGGCATTCATTAGTTTTCTATTTCTCAGACCTTTCACTTCCTTTTCTATTCCAGACAATAGAGCACCCAAATTTCCTATTTCTACTAATAATGACACTATAAAATTTTTGCTGGCAAACGTGATTGTTCCAGCTGAGAAATTTATTCCTATAGTTGAGAAAAAAAAAAAAAATCCTGCAGCCCCCTCCGAGATCTGAGCATCAGCCAGTAGAGGGTGCAGGAATTGTGGCTGCATTCCCCACATGCCTGATCTGCCCACTGCTGCTGCTCCAGCTTCTTTCTGAGGTAGGCAAATATAATAAAGCACCTGACGTTGTGTTCTGGGTCAGCTCAATATTAAATAATGTGTACAAATTGAAAGGCATCTGTTTTTCTCAGCTTTTTGTTTTCTCTGTTCACAGCTGTTCTCAGTGTTTACAGTGATGCTGGGCTTGTGCTGCACTCGTGAAATTCAGACTGCAGGAGAGGCTTGCAAGCTCACACTGCAAACCTAAGAGATGTCTGGATGATATTTTCATAGGCACAGGGTTACAAAAAGGGGCATCTCCTATCAATAAAAAAGGCTATTTCTATTAATCAGCCTTCAATCAAACTGATTTCTATTAATCAGTTTCAATCAAACTTCCATTGAAATAAATTAAAAGTGTTTCTCTGACACTGGGAATAGCTTGGAAAGGTGATGTCAGCAGAGAGGGGTTAAGAGACATCTGTGTGCTGAGGGGATGTTGCAGCAGCCCCTGTAAAAGGGAGAATTATCCCAAGGCAGCATTTCCCCCTCCCACAGCCACCTGTGGGTTGCCCACTCCTGGTGCTGGGGCTGTTGGTGGGCAGTCACAGCCCCACAGCCCTTTTCAGAGCAGGTTTGTCCATGTTTTGCAGTGAGACTGGCCCAGGTGTGAGTCAGGCAATACCTGTGGGAGCCCATGAACACACCTGCTGCAGTCCAGCCTTTCACACCTGCAACTCCACTGCCAATGCCTGCTCCACCCAACTGTCCTGGAGTCTGCTACGGCCAAAATAAAACACTGGGATTTAGGGGGGAATTTAGGCCATGGGAACCTAAGCCCAGTGTTTCAATCAGCCTAAAACTCTCTTAGAGTCAGCTCAGCACCAGCAGAATAAATGAAAACACAACGTTGAACTTGGCTACTCTGAATCATAGAGGTGAGCAACTACCAAGGAATGATCACAGTGTAATAATCACAAGATACAGAGCATGAAAGGGTTTTTGACAGGTGAAAATGAACACATTTACACCACATGGAGCTACAATTTGAGTCTAAAATGAAGGATATACTTTTCTTTTTGTGCAAGAATTTGTTGATCTAAAGACCAAAACAAAAATTCTTGTCTCTTCATCATGTACTGACAACATCTTCCAGCATTGTCTGAGGTTTGATTGCAGGTTACCTTTCAGAGATTAGACAAGATAAATCATCTTGCATTAGCACACCTATATGACAAAATGACATCTCAGAGTGGCTTGATAAAATATGATGGTGAATTTTACAGGTCAATAATCTCTGCCTGGTTTGAGCAAAATCAGCGTTGTCCACTCCTTTCCTACGGAGCTATCAGCGGTGGAAACAACCAGCAACATCTCAAATGAAATGTCTCAAATCTCAGCACAGTCCCTGCAGCCATCCAGTTCATCAAAGTAAGAAACAAGCTGAGGAGAGCTCATGTTCAGTGATGCTCTGAGGGAAAATGACTGCCTGCCATCAGCACTGGAAGGAGGATGTGGCTGACTGATGATTTCGGATTGGTTTTTTTTGAAAATACAGGACAAATTGAGTAATTTGAACCAATCATGGAATATATTGTGCAACACAACATTCTTCTACCCTGCAGTCTCCCTTCTGGGAAATCTGGAGTGGTGGAGAGTACATTTATCAAGAAAATAATGACCCCAAACAGACTCCTTGAAGCCTAAGGTGGTTTTCTTTATAAGAGGACTCAAGGGAACTAATTAGGAGGAAATAGCTCCTCAATGTCCTGAGTGAACTCCCACTGAGAAAATAAACAATTTACTGATTCATGCAACTCCAGACATCCAAAGATAGTCATCTTCATGACATGTTTTTTGCAAATATAGAACATAGAATGGCATGCAGAGGCAATGTTTGATAATGAAAGGTGTATCTATTCAGGGATAGACATTTATCATCATTATTTGAATTTTTATCTTTGAATTTTCAATTAAGATATACTAAAGAGGTGTATAGTACTACATATAATTCAAAAATCAAATTTAAAAGTTGAGGTTACTTTCTACCTATCTTTATGGCCTTTTAACCAATTTCCTCACTGTGTTATGTTCCATTCATTCTTTGGAAAACAGGAGGTGCAGGAATTTTGGGTGTGGACAAACTGTCAAGGAGCAAGGTTCTAGAACCAGCCTTAAAAACACTTAGTTTTGCAAATGTGGAACCTTTTGGGTCTTGTCCCCAGAAGAGAAGGCCAAGCATTTTGATCAAGAAAGGAATAAAGTCCTGAGAATGGAAAGCAGCAGCAGTTCATGTATTCCAAAGGTACAGACAGCCAGAAGTAACGTGGAGTGTCAGAGGGAGGGCTGGCAAGAGCCAGGGACAGCACATCAATATTTAGACTGAGCATCAGCAGAAATGTCCTGTCAGTGTGATGTGTGGAATCATCCTGAGGGAAGCCACTGGAGCTTGTTGCTGACAACCTTCACTTCTCACCATTTCAGGCTGGCAGCTCTGTTTCTACACCAAACATTCTCATCAGTCCTTTCATTTTATGGTAAACAAAAGAAGAATGTATATAATTGATAACATCAGCAGTGGACCTACATGAAATAGGTTTGTGTTGTGAGGAGCTGAAATGGAAAGAAATGAAGAAGTGAGATGGGGCCCCCAACACACAAAGGACATGGACCTGTGGAGTGAGGCCAGAGGAAAACACAAAGATGCTCTGAGGGTTGGAGCCCCTCTGCTCTGAAGCCAGGCTGGGACTGTTCACCTGGAGAAGAGAAGCTCTGAGGAAACCTTACAGCCATTTCCAGAGCCCAAAGGAGCTTCAAAAGAGGTGGAGAGGGACTTTCAACAAGGACGTGGAGTGACAGGACAAGGGGGAATGACCTTAAGCTGACAGAGAGCAGGTTTATATTAGAGATAAGGAAAACATTGTTTGCTGAGGGGGTGGTGAGGCACTGGAACATGTTAAGCAGATTATTAATTATTAAGCAGAACACCGAGTTTAATAAGTCTTGTCCATATATTCTAGGTTGTATTAGGTGCCATCATGATATCATGATCTAGAAAGGATTATATGTGGTACAGGTCAGCACAAGATATTGCTGCAATTAAACTAACCTGGGCACTATGTTCACCTAACAATGCCTTGATGGAATAAGATAAGGATGTGAAATGGGGAAAACAATTATTTGCTTCACGTCCTCTTTGTGTTTGGGGCCCATGAATAAAATTTTGTGTGAAAATTATGTGAGATCTACAGAATGTTGGCTCATCAAATCAATGTTAGAATAAATTGTATCTGGCTTATAAAAGAATTTTACTAGAAGGAAAATTTAGAGACTTCATTCTGACTAGATATCACCCAAAAGAAGATTTATGTATTATAAGGTCTATATCATTGTATATTGGAGAAACGTGATTGCATACAACTTCCAATTTCACCCTCCTTTCTGGGCAGTTCTCAGAAAAAGCCATCCAAACCAGCAGTCATTTATCTTTGATTTAAGCACAATTTGATGCCTGCTTAATATACACACAAGTAATAATTCAAGACAGCACAAAATGTGCATTTGACAGGCTTCCAAAAGACACCAATGCATTTTAACATTTTTGCATTTCCAGGCATAAATTCCCAGGTGGCTCTCACAGGAAATGACTTGAAAAATTCTGTGCACTAATATGTTCTCTACAGAGTACTCATTTGTTCAGTGTTTTTAGCAGCATGTTCTTCATGCTTTATTTCCTGTAATGCTTATAGGATTGTGTTATTCAGAGACCCTGTTACTGTTTACCTGTACTACACCATCACCACTCAAAACACCCAAAAACTAGGGATATGCAGGATTTTTCCACTGCACAGATTGTAATGATTGTAACAGTCTAGAGAAACTCTCTATAAAATATGACAGACAAAACTATGCCCTAGAGAGCAATGGTTAAATAATAATATATATACATAATGTCATCATTATATTGATTTATACAGATGTGACATTACCTACACTTTATGCAAAAAAAAAAAAAAAAAAAAGACAATTAATGAAAAAGGAAAATCTAGTCATATAACTTATTCAAACAGGAAAATAACTTAAGCCAGTGTTGAACAACATGTATCCAATATTCTCCATCTCACCTCTGCCTTCTGAAACATCCCTAAAGCAAGCATTTTATAAATAAAAGAGCAAACCAGCTCCTAGATCAAACTTCCTGCTATTCACAGCATGTTTGATCTGACTTGGCCAGAAAAAAGATTTCTCTAAACGAATCCCTCTAAATAAAACATCTTTTCCCCAAAACCTATTAGCTAATTATTGGTTCTTTAGGAAATTTTACATCGTTAACAATGAGGGGTAGGTTCAAGATATCAATGAAGTTGTTAGGGAAGGAGGATTAAAACATATCTTAGCCTGTACTGGAGGTTTTTGAAGGTACATAGATTTACCAGCTGCAGAGAATAAAAGGCACCAACATACTCCTGTACAAAGACCTAGCTGTGTTTGTAATAAAATTCTTGAGTGCAAAATAAAACCCCACAAAACCAAGTAAAAGGCACTCTGACTAATCATTACTGTAATCAACAGGTTTCTCAAATTGTTTTTTGACTTAAATAAAACTGAGGCCTCTGGCTCCTAATGAAAGAAACACATTAACTGAGACAAGATCAGATTTTGTATATTTGTTTTTCCTGTTGAAAATACAGACAGTGCTTCCAATGATTCATAGCGCAAACCTCTCCCCTTCAGCTCTGTAGTGATGAAACAACCAGACTGAAAATAAGTTCCTGTTCAGATTAAACCCCAATGTCTTCAGTGATTCCTTAACCCATCTACAACACAGCTCTTTAAAGGTGATTATTGGTTCAAAAGGACAGAAAATTAAAATATTAAGTGAATTATAATGTAAACTATAAATCCTTACCCTCATCTAGATTTAATATTTGATTGTTCCAATGACATAATGGTGTAAGGCAGGCAAAATGGGATGCAGACAGAAGAATGGTAAACTCAGAGGAGAAAGTTCCAAACAGGATTTTTTCTTCACTCCTTTTTATGGAAAATGTAAATCATTTAGAACCTGTGTACCGAACTTGCACCTCACTTTCTACTGTAAGTTGTTATGTGCACAAAATAGTTTTTTATGCTGTATCAATTTTTAAATAGACTAAATTCCACCGATTATGCAACATACCAAAAAAAAGACACCAGCCTCATGAAAGCCAGTGGCCTTAATGCAATAAAAACAGGCAGATAAAATGAAACTTAGCAGCTAAATAATACATTAAGATCAAATATCCCAAAAGAAGCAAAGTATTTACAATGTTAGGATGCTATATCTTAATACATAGTTATTCAGAATATCCAAAATATCAAATGGAGTCCACAAGAGTAGTCCACAAGAAAAAGTCCAGGTCATGAGGAGAGGCAACAAATGCCTTCTCCTGGCAGTTTGATGCTTGGAATGATCTAAGCTAACTGCTGAAAACACTGAAAACACAAAAATACTCCCTTTCTTCCAGCTTTAATCCACCTAGGGAGGCAGCATGGATGGTGATAAAGCCATGGAAGGGCATATAAACACTTCAGGACAGCTTCCACTCAGAGCCCACAGGACTTTATTTTAATAGTTAAACAAGTACAAAAGCCAGCTGTATTCTCCTTTGAAAGCTGCTGTGTGCCATTGACAGCTGAGATGATTTACAGGAGCCATCAGAAACTTCAGCCTGCTCCTCTCAACAGTTCATTTTTATTCAAGAAAACAAAATAAAATGGGCTTCACATTAGGCTCTCCTGCTGTCTTAAATCATGAAATAATTGTGTTGAAATTCATCATGACCTTGTGTTGCACTTCTCTAAATATCTCAGAATTATTCTTCTAAAGTAAACCAAATCAAAGAAAGCTATGCTCCCAAATAAAAAGAGCCTAATATTGATAACAAGCTTTCTTTTCCACTAACAGCCAGACCATTACCACTCCCAGGCTGATAATGCCTGTAAATTAAAACATCCAGTGACATTTAAGCAAGTGGAGACTTGACAGAAATTCCCATCAAGTCCTCCTTGCAAGGTTAAGAGAAGACCTTCAAGAGAAAAGAAATTTGATTGGTGATACATTCCCCAGGTCGAGAGGGGCTTCATATTGTGCCCTAATGTATTACTTCATTATGTCATTTATGTGCTTCTGCTCTGGCATCAATCATCTCTAACGACCCAGCCCTTCCTCATCCTTCACACAGCACTCATCAGAACTGGCTCCTCTCAACATTTTTGTCTCTTTTTGACCAAGGTACTGGTTGCCATCTCCATTCATTACCATCAAAACATGACAGCTACAGAATTAGCTGCAGAAAAGGAAGATTAGATTCCCAGCAGCAGAATTCTGGTCCTTTCAGCCCGGAGCTGAGCAGTGCCACTACCAGATTGCAGAGGTCCTCACCTCTCAGGCTGTGCTGCTGGTTGTGAGCAGCTGCTCTGAAGCTCCACTAGGGAAATTGGCTTGCAGCTACCTTTCCCTTTCCATCCAAAATGCAAGAAAATTTCTTTTTAGTGTTCCACATCTGCAAGCCTGTCATTGCTTTTCTCTGCAGAAGTCTAAATGCCCTGTGCTGCTCCTCACACAGGTCTTTGTAGGAGAGGGATAGAGGGGTTTACAGAGGTCTCTGCTTCCTCCTTTCAGCACAGTTTGCCTTTCCAGGAGTGCTTTTGAATCTTCCAAGGGATACCCACCTTAAAGTTGCCAAAACAAACCCTCTTCTGCCTCTCCCAAGCCTTTCCCTGGTACAGGCTACATTCCTATCACAAAAAGTCTACTGGAATGGTCCAAAACTGAAAGGACAGCTTAAATCTTCCCTTCAGTCTTGCTGCTCCATCCCAAAGGAGGACACAGCTATACTTCAGCAATGTTTGCCAAGCCAAATGTGCTTTGTATTGCCAGTACCTGTCCTGTGCTTCAATCCAAAGAATAATGCCAGCATTCCGGAGCAATTGACACAATCCGGAACAGCCGGCCAGTATAAATCACAATGTCCTAATGAAGGATAAAAAGAAAAGGAACATTTATGTGGCAGACATATTTCACAGCACATTTACACTGGCATTTTTCAAGAGCTGAAAAGGTATATGGATAGAGGGTGAGAAAGGAGAAGTGAAATAAAGAACTATGATATACTCGCAGGATGTCTGTTCTGAGCACAGACAAATTTCTGAAAACTTTTTAAAGGTCATGGTTGCTGGAATTTACACTGAAAACTTGAAGTTTTTTTTCCTTCTACCTTGCTGATCTTAATATCTTGTCCTATGTGATTTCATGCCATGCCAAAGCTAGTTACTAGCTTTCTTAGGTTTGTTGTAAATATTCAGGAAGTATTATATTTATGATGCACTATATACAGTAATAATTAATAACAATTTACTTCAGAATTTTCATTAGTGTGATCCCTGACATGAAATGCAGGGCAGAACACAACCAAATAATAATATTATTAGTAAAAGAAATACAAACAAGAGATGCAACTGTATAGTTCAAGGGAGTGACACCTATTTTAAGGAGAACTTGCTGGTTTTTAGCGGTATTTAACCAGCATGAAAGAAAACCTATGAGCATGTGAGCTTTGATGTCTGAACAATTTGTATTGTCATGTAATTGTTTCAGTTAATTTCTCCTTTGCAGTTCTGAAGGCTTCATTGTCACTAGATAAATTAAATAATTGAGATCTTTAAGTTTTAGTCTGCTTGCTTGACCTTCATACCTTTAACTACGGGGAACCTCCAAATCGGACTTCAAGAAAACAGAAAAATGCTATACAGCACTTAATGCTCTTTTAAAGGCTTCAAACATCTTACTTTTCTTTAGTTCTTTTTTTTTTCCACTCAGAATTGCTCACACTTACAGCTGGTGAGGGATGAGCAGGTTAATGACAGGACCATAAAATAAAACTCCACTTAAAGTCAGAGTAAGCATAGCAGCAAGCACCAGGATCTTCTGAAAACCTAAATGAGTCTGCCAAAATGGTTACATATGTAACAGGAACCTCAAGTAAATCCAAGTCTATGGTCCTAAGGAGTAAGTGTAATCACTATTTTATCTCCATTTAAGTGATACATTAGGACAGAAGGAACACCACTGCGTTCCTTGCTGCACAAACAGATATTTAACAGTGGTAGCATTTTATGCAAACTACCTATTAAGCTGCTAAGAAAGTGCCAAAAAATGCAGCAAAGTAATTAAATAATGGACATGGCCTGAGTTTTATTATAAGGTTTCCAAATCATAAAAGCAATGCCAAAAGATGGTATAAATTCAGTATTGTTTGAATGGACTCTTGAAGTCCTTTACTCTAATCTACTCTTTATTATTCATCCACAAAACATCTAGCAATTTTTATTACAAGTCCCATCCATTACAATATTAAACTTAAATTCAATATACACTGCAAGGTCGTGATCCTGCTGGTAATGAAAAGCTGTGTCTCGTAGAGCCTGCTTCATTTAAGGCTTAGATCTCCTGACCTACTGAAAAAAATGAGCCTCACAAAAGGCAGGCTCAGATGTCAGAAGGAGTCGGCTCGGCATCCAAGTGGAAAGTTTACTTAGTATCTCCAAAAGCTTTAATTGCACGCCAGGCCCCATTTATAAATCCCTTCTGATGTTCGTGTTCTGGAAGAAAACCCCTCTGGTTATCTGATGTCGAAGTAGAAATTAGTCCTTTGAATCAAATAACCACAACAAAAAACAATTTAAGCCAACTGAATGTGCATTTTACCTGCTGCTGGCTACAGTGAGCCCATAATCTTTGGAATCACTACCATTTTACTCAATATTTGCTAAGTTGTACGTTAGACTTTGTAGTACTGCACCAGCAAATGAAATAACATGAATAATGCTGGTTTGCAAAAGGTAAATAGCATATTCTGGTCTCAATATATACTCAGGATGAAGTCAGGGTGACATAGTCCAACCTGTGACATTACTAAATTATAGAGGACCTTATATTCTTAATATTTGGAAATAGGTGTTTATATTGGGAGGGAAAAAAAAAAAACCAAAAAAACAACAATCCTTACAGCATTTTTACATCTTTATCTCCTTTTCCTTGCTTAATTACTTTCCTTCCTCCCATCTTACTACCTTTTTAGCATGTGAAACTGAGTGATTGCTTCATCTCAGAAGCAGTGTGATACCTTAAATTGTTTGCATTTTGATTCTGGAGCATGCAGCCAGGATTTGCCAAACAAACAACATAAGGCATGTGTTCTTGATGGGTTAGGTCAATTAACACTAATTGTGGTGGTCCTGTTATCTCACTGCCCTTGCCTCTTGCCACTAACTGTCCAGATAAGGACTTCTGTGAGATAACAAACCCAGACCTGTTACATCACCCATCCAAAGGTAGAAAATTGCACAAAACCTGTCTACTTATTGCTTAGCAACAGCACAGCATTGCCTAGTACCCTGATTTGCCAAGGCAGTTCCCTTTCACAGAACCCATCAGGTTGGAAAAGGCCCCCAAGACTGTCGAGCCCAACTTCCAACCCAGCGCTGCCACATCCACCACAAATCCCTGTCTCCAGGTGCCACATCTGCATTTAAACACCACCAGGGATGCACTCCATCATCCCATCAGCCTATTCCAATGCTTCCAAGACCATCCAGTCAAGAACTTTTTCCTCATATCCCATCTGAACACACACTCACCCACTAGAGCAACTTGAGGCCATCTCCTCTTGCTCTGTAACTCGTTACCCAGGAGAAGAGACCAACCCACCAACCCCTCCCTACCTACACCTACTTTCAGGTAATTGTAGAGAGCAATAAAGTCCCCCACAAGCCTCCTTTTGTCCAGGCCCAGGAATGCATGAGGATAAATAAGAAAACCTCTCTATGCTGTTTTTCTTTTCTGTCTGTACATGAAGATGCTCTTCTCCTTTTTCCACCCAGAATTCTCCTCATGGAGGTATTGGATTGGTCTAATAAAAATCTTTCTTCCATCTCCAAAACTAGTGAGATGGAAATCAGTTGTTCCTTCATATTTAGGGACACATTTACTGTTAGCCACACAATTTTCCCTGTCCTGGTATGAAGAATTACTTTCAAGTCAGTTTTCTGTAGCAAAATACCTGCTTGTGAATGGTTTTCAAGAATAAGGGCTCCTAATCTGGATCAATGAACTAACCTAGAGTAGACAAAAAAAGAATTGGGCTTCTAGCAAGGGTGCTGGGATTTGTAAACCGTGCTGGGAATGCAAAGACACAGTGCCAAAAACACAGCCACTGCTGACTACATTGCTCTCACTGTTAAAGCAAAGGTGGAGCCCATCCCAGAAATTTAAACACTGAGTGCAGGATAAAGAGTGGAAGACACATTTTATAAATGGAGACTAAAAAAAATTTCACTTAGGGACTTCATGTGACGCTCCCATTGTTAGAGATGGGAGCTGAGCCAATGTGGTTATACTTAAAGGGAAGAGACAGTTTGGAACTGTTAAATGGAAATATTTTGTACAAAATGTGTAATTAAATTGTGGAACACTCTTTCATTGTAATATACTTTACTTAATAGCTTAGGAGGATGTAAAAAATACTTGAATATTGTAGACATAGGGACACATGCAATATATCATATCCAATTACTCTAAAATAATGTATTAGTCCCCATTTGTAGCACAGAAATAATACATCTTCCTGTTCAAGATACAGTGCTCTCAACCACTGGGGTAAATATTAAAACTGCTCCCTAGAAATACATGTCTAAAACTGGCAAAGCAAACAAGAAATTATGGAAAAAAAAAATATTTTTCACACTTCAAGGAATGGTGTAACACTGATCCTTATGTGCAGAGCTGAGCCTTATGTCCTCATTAAAAAGATGTGTTTTCCACAGACAGACAAGGAGATTGAGTAGAGCACACAGGAGTTAATTCACAGTTCATTGATGGAATTCTTGATCTTCTGAGGGTCAAGTGATTAAATCATTGACCACCTGACCATTAATGAGCAAAGCCATGTCACTTGCAGGTGGTTTACAGCTGAAGTGACAATGCAGCAAGGAGCAGGTGGTGATGAGTACTGAATATGCTTTCTATCCACAGAAATAGGTGAGGGGGATAAAAATAACAAAAATCCCCAGGCAATAACTTAGAACAATTATTTGGCGGCGCAGAATGTTTCGAAGAAAGCAGAAAAATACAAAGCGTAGAGAGGCAGGAAAAGGTTGATTTCTCATTACAGAAAGGAGGCAAAGCTTGCCCTTCTCTCATATCAGCAGGAGCTTAGTGACACCTCATTATTTTGGAAGTTGCTACTACAAACAGCTCTACCAAACATCGAGTGACTAAAGCACCTGCTTCCCCTTTTGCCTTTGTCTCTGCAAAAGCATCGAGCTTAGTATATTCTCTTTAGAGTTAGGTTGGCTTTTTTTGCCTTGTCTCATACCAAAATATTCATTTTTGAGGGGGAAAATCCCTCAAAGCAGCATATCTGAAAGAATAATAGCACCAGCAACCATCAAACTGCAGTAACACAAACATTCACTGGGCAGAACAGTAGATCTGTCTTAGGAATTAGAGCTGTTAACATTGCTCTGCAATGACATTAAAGCTGTTAATTTAATGGTAACTTCAAATTCTGAGGGGTCTTGTTCTCAAACTTTCATTACATTTCACAAAGGAAGTTAATATTATTCTTTCTTTCACTCAGCACGTGATACTTTGCAAGAGTAAGCAGCGAAATTAAAGTAATTTCCAAAGAGAATTCAGATACAAATCTCTCAACACACTCAGGGGCCTGTCAGGAATGTGCAGCAGACCATAGGAAAACACAGATCATCAGTGACAACAGTGTGAATTTTACCTCTCTCTGCTGAATGGCATAACATTGGCTGTAAAAATAAATCATTAAGCTCCCCCAGAACCTCAACAGCAAGAAGATTTGAAGTGTGGGAAAGAAACGCCAGTGTTATTACTTGAGTTGTACTTCTTACTTGCTAGAACTTTTTTTTTAATTATCGACAACTAAATAATCTTTGCAACTAAACTTTATATGGTTCTGAGAGTTAGGAGTAAACTCAGCACTGTTCTGTATTTTTTTATGGCCAGCAGCTGCAGCAAAATATTCCTAGATGAGAGTAGGCTGCTTGCATATCAAATTGGGAATAATCCATACTCTGGTCTAACAAAATACTCCTAATTAGTGGCTAATCTAATCCCAACAGATGTATGAAAACTGTCCTACTATGAGTGAACCCTGTTTTCAATTAAAAAAAAAAATCTCCTTACTGTTGTACTGCACCTTTTATTTAAAGCCATCAGGGTTTAAAATCATCTGGAATTACCTTAGATGACTGTGCCACTTTGAGCTGTAGTTTACATGCAATAAATATTATTTTCTGATTTAAGACAGTGAGAGAGCCTAATGTGCAGCCCACTTTACTTTGGTTTTTGAATAAAAATAGACAGTTGAGAAGAGACAGAATTTCCTTGAAGGCTTTTGTAGATTTAGAAAGCAAGCCGTGTCTGCATACCCAAAATATTAATTAGATTGTGCTAAGAAAAAAAGTGGAAAAATAATGGGCTTTACAAAGGGTAGATTTTGGAGAAGTGAGTAAGGAAATTGATGTGAATTAAATAGAGTCCAGAACATCAAGTGTAGTAAAGGAAGGATATTAGTGGATCATGCTTGTTCCAATAAAACATTTACAGAACGTGTCACAAGTGGGAACTGGAGCTGGTGTGAGGCAAAAAAGGATGAGGAAAACAGTATCAAGGATAAAATTATGGCATCAAAAGGTAGAAGGCATCCAGAATACAGGAGGATTATGTAAATTATAACAATAGCCTGAGGCAATCAGAAATACTTGAGAAAACCAAATTGAAAAATGAGTATCAAAAAGCGCAAGGCATCTCACTAATACCAAAAGATATTTTAAGCATAATTATACACCCAGCAACTGACAGGCAGGAAAGGTGATGGAGTGTAAAGGAGCAGGAATGCTATACAGCAAAAATTATTCCTGTACCTATCTCTAAAACTGAGGAGGGCAGACAGTTGCCTAAGACTCAACACATGGAAGCGATGGTGAGGAGTTAAAAGAAAAGGTGATGATACCCAAACTGTCAATTAACTGGATTGTTGCTCTTAAAAGCCAACAGAGGCCAGAGCCAAACAATGCTCATCTAAAAGTACTACATGAAGTAAGCACAGAAATTGAAGAAGGTGTAATGAAAATTTATATTTAGTACCATCATTTCAGGAGACTGGCATGGGGCCAAGCAGACACACAGCAAGAAATTACCAGTCAGTTCATTTCCCATTAGTTGTCAAGCAAGTCTTAGACAACCATTAAAAGGATCACACCGGGGCTGGGGAGGAGGGGAACATGAAAATTCAGAGTATAATCAAGGACAGCTAATATTGTTTCAGGTCATGCCTCAGTAACTCAGGTTTCACTGAGCCTGTTACTGCCTCTCCTGGCAAAGGGGTGCAGTAAATGCCAGAGATGTTAGTTATTTAGATTGTCAGAAAATATTTGACAAAGCTCCACCTAAGGAGGAACTTAGCAGTGTTATAAACCAGCAGACAATAAGCTCCAGTGTGTCAGCAAGTTCTAAAATTTTGTTATTAAGCATGCAGTGCCACTGCAGAGTTCAAGGTGTTAGAAACCAATGTAAAAGCAGGCAAAGAAAAAATCTACACTAGCCCAGGTGTGACTAAAGGAAAGGTTACGGATCCGATTTGCTCCACGGGAGCGAAGAGCTCTTCTGAAGCCACCCTCCAGGGGAATTTAGATCCAGGGTCATTAGAGCTGCATCATCTTGACAAGTGGATCCAATTAGTTACAACCACAATTCAGAGGTGAAAAGAGGACACTGGGGATCACAGTGGTCCTGGAGGGAAATTAATTTGGGTTGTTTTTCACTGGTCCTGCATTACCTGCAAGAATCCAGACCTGCCCTTTTCACATGGATAGAGACACCCCTGGACATCCAGCACCAACCACGGGCACACAAGCTCTGCCTTGCAGGAAGGTGTTGGACAGGTGCCCTTCTTGATGATGGGATAATGGATTTTGCCTGTTCTGCAGGACAAACCCTTTTTTAGGCTGCAGTAAATGAGGGCTGTTTGTACCTTTGAGTGCTGCTGACACCTGTTGGCTCCCTACCCTTTGTGCTGTATTGATGCAGGCATCCAGAAATGGATTTCAAACACTTACGTAGGAAAACCTATTTTTCTTCATCACAGAAGGCTTTTATACATGACTGTCTGTACGATCACAATGATTAAATATATTTAAATCCCTTTCCTGAGTTTATCACAGCCCTGGAAAGGCAAATCTTGCAGGAGCACACTGAGGTGCCTCCTGCCTTGCTCAGAAGCCTCTCCTGGGGCTGTGCTGTTGCCTGGATAGGCTGCCTAGAACAGAGGCTGGACAGAGCTAGAGAATAAAGCAGGTATTTATTAAAGGCCTTCAGTAGATTCACCTTGGCCAGTGCAAAAGCCCCATGGGGGTTACACCCAAGATGGATGGTGGTCATGAGTTTTTTCAGACAGATGTAAGTTTGGTCTATTTGCATATCAGAGGTTAATTGTCCAATTACAGCTTCAGGTAATGAAGTCACATTCCCCCAGGTTGCTCTCCCCAGTTCACTTTTGGTTATGCTTTTTGGAGCCTGAGGCTGCAATGACAACCTTGGTTCTCAGGCCTGGAAGGAACTGTGGAGAGAGCTTACTAACACTCTGTATGGAATTCAGAGTTAGACACTAATGCAGCACAGGATCTGAAAAACGTAAAAGATAAAAACTTAAGGCATCAGTGTGCAGTAGCATTTTAGCTGTGCTCTTGCTCCTCTCAACAGAGGGAGCTCAAAAGGTGTTCTATTCCTTATCCCACCCAGAGCCTCTGTGGCTGCAGCTGTGGGGTGAGGGACCACGAGCCTGAGTCGCTGTGCTCGGCACAAGGGATGGCAGCAGAGCAGCAAAACAAACAAACCCAAAAACAGGGCGAGAAACAAAACCACATCTCCCTCCCGGAGCAGTGAGAGCTGGCTGTGTGTGACAGAGATGGCTGTGTGTGACAGAGATGGCTGGGTGTGACAGAGATGGCTGGGTGGGACAGAGCCGGCCGTGTGGGACAGANGTGTGACAGAGCTGGCTGGGTGGAACAGAGATGGCCGTGTGTGACAGAGCTGGCTGGGTGTGACAGAGCTGGCTGGGTGGGACAGAGATGGCTGTGTGGGACAGAGATGGCTCTCCTGCCCTCCCTGCCCAAACCCTGCCCAAGGCCACTGTGCCCAGCTGAGCTGCAGGGAGGGACTGGCAGTGGGCATGACCTGCCCGTGGGAAGAAGAGGAGACGACACACGCAGCTGGAAAGAGCTGGGAGATCCCCCTTCAGGAGATGGGGGCTAGGCAAGGGAGCTGGCAAAGAGAACACCCTCCAGAAAATATTAACAGAAAATGAGAGGGGAAAAGAAAAAAAAAAATGCTTCATGCATTTGCTTAAAACTTGTGGTGCTGGTTCCTTAATTCTTGCCAGAGAAATTGCAGCGTTCCTTTTCCATCATGCAGGAAGGTGAGAGATGATTTCAGGTAATCTTTTGGTCTGTGATCACCTCCACACAGGAGTTTCTGAAACTCTCAGGAAAGGATTTGAATAAAACAAGAAGCTTCCACAGGTGTAGATTATAGCTGCTATCTAGGAATTGATATTTCTATTAACTGTGCTATGTACGTGATCCATACATGTATGGGAAAAGACTGGATGTGATCACAGCCACACTGGAATATTGGGGAAATTCCTCTGTTTGGAAGGACAGAATTGGAGACAAGAGACAGCTGTCACCCAAACAGCCAAGAAATTGTGAAATTGTGCTTCTGGAAAGAATTGCAAATTACATACCAAAAAAAAAAAACAAAACAAAACAACAACAACAAAAAAAAGGAGTTAACTCTGAAAGACATTTCAAATACAAAGGTGGGAGATGAAAGTAAGGCACAGAAGTGTTTAATGCAGCTAGGATGGCCAGCTCCTCAGCTGGGCTTAGTTTATCTGATTCCTTTGATTTCCACTAAGTAAAGCCATCTACAGAAGCCAAGCCCCTTGCTTCATAACTTTAGGTTATACCTTGATTTGATGAAAGGTTTTCCTAAACTTGGCTCAACTGCTAAGAAACAGGGATGTGGGGTTTGTAATGAATCAGGTNGGCATGACCTGCCCGTGGGAAGAAGAGGAGACGACACACGCAGCTGGAAAGAGCTGGGAGATCCCCCTTCAGGAGATGGGGGCTAGGCAAGGGAGCTGGCAAAGAGAACACCCTCCAGAAAATATTAACAGAAAATGAGAGGGGAAAAGAAAAAAAAAATGCTTCATGCATTTGCTTAAAACTTGTGGTGCTGGTTCCTTAATTCTTGCCAGAGAAATTGCAGCGTTCCTTTTCCATCATGCAGGAAGGTGAGAGATGATTTCAGGTAATCTTTTGGTCTGTGATCACCTCCACACAGGAGTTTCTGAAACTCTCAGGAAAGGATTTGAATAAAACAAGAAGCTTCCACAGGTGTAGATTATAGCTGCTATCTAGGAATTGATATTTCTATTAACTGTGCTATGTACGTGATCCATACATGTATGGGAAAAGACTGGATGTGATCACAGCCACACTGGAATATTGGGGAAATTCCTCTGTTTGGAAGGACAGAATTGGAGACAACAGACAGCTGTCACCCAAACAGCCAAGAAATTGTGAAATTGTGCTTCTGGAAAGAATTGCAAATTACATACCAAAAAAAAAAAACAAAACAAAACAACAACAACAAAAAAAAGGAGTTAACTCTGAAAGACATTTCAAATACAAAGGTGGGAGATGAAAGTAAGGCACAGAAGTGTTTAATGCAGCTAGGATGGCCAGCTCCTCAGCTGGGCTTAGTTTATCTGATTCCTTTGATTTCCACTAAGTAAAGCCATCTACAGAAGCCAAGCCCCTTGCTTCATAACTTTAGGTTATACCTTGATTTGATGAAAGGTTTTCCTAAACTTGGCTCAACTGCTAAGAAACAGGGATGTGGGGTTTGTAATGAATCAGGTCTGCACTGTGTGACGGTCTTCTAATTTTTTTTTTATTATTATTTTATTTTTCCTGAAAGGGCAAGCAAATAACTCAAATCCCATGACAGGTTTATTGCAGAAAGAAATGGTAGTATTTGCATCATAAAATTTTTTTTCTTGGAATGCAGTAAAGTACTATAGAAGAGTATTTAAGTCATTTCTTTGGCTGAATTAAATAGAGAAAAAGAGCATGTTGATTTATACATGGGCAGCTTTTTTCCCACTTCATTTTATTTAGAATAAAGCCAAGTGGAAAGGGAAGCTAATAAAACGGGTTTAAAACAAAACAGCCCCTTCCCACAACACTTCACAAATTCCAAGATTTGCTTTTCCAAGATATACTCTTTTGTCACCAAAGTGCTGTGTAATGGATTGCAGTAATAAAATTATTGCACTGGAATGATCTGGTTTACATAAGAATTCTTAAGCTTTTCTTTGCCTTTACAAAGAATATATGAAAGCAAATTAGGAATTAGCTGCTAGGTTTAAAATAGTTGAGTGTGTTAAGAAAAATGCAGATTTGTTATCCTGCAAATGTATGATAATTTAACATAAATAATTCTTGAATCAATTAAAGGATTTACATGTTTGTCTCATGTTCTTTTTTCTGGTTTTTCTTTTTGAAAGCATGACTCAGAACAACCATCCTACACATCCTGGCACATGGAGCCTTAGGGGTGGGTTTAGTGCACACAGCTATTTATAGGCAAAATTTCATATGTGTTGGACCTCCTCAAGTCCCAGAATCTAACACATTTTTTTATTTAAGCAGCCCTCATGGCTCTACAGTCTGGTCATCATCCTCAGAGCCAAGTGTTGGATAAATCAGAAAACATCCATTCTTTTACACAGGTCTTTAATTGGCCTGAGATGATCTTAGGAAATGAGGGGCATGTCTCTTCTCACTTTGAGCAGAACGTATGGATTCTGAAGAACTGCTAGTCCCTGCCAAACTGTGTGTGTGTCAGAGAAGGCAGCAGAGAAGATGGATATTTTTTAATGCTCATAAGATCTGGATGTAATTTCTGACTGTAGGACAAAAGCAGTGCCTCATTCAGCAGGATGACAAAAGGTTATTTGGCACCTGGCATAAAATACACTTCTTGCAAGAACCTGGCATGAACACCAAAGTGATAATGAGTAAAATGTCAACGTCTGTGCAATAAAATCACTGATGCTGAATGTTAAACAATCATAAACAGAATACTAAACCTTCTAAGAACATTATGCCTCTTCTGTGAACAGCCAAAAATTAATCAAACCTGAACTGACATCTTCTCTGATATTAAGAAAATAAACAAACCTAATGTCCCAAGACCTTTACCATTACCTTTAGTGTCCTAGGACTTCAGGTAAACTGTAGGAAACACACACTGCCACTTGTTAATGGATCACAGGAGATAAAATTACATCAGTCCAGTTAATGGATACAGTTCCTTGCCAAATCTATGGCTTTAAATTTAATTATAGTTGAGCTTCATCAATCATACAGCAAAAGAACATGGTGATGAAGACTTGAACTCCAAGATCAGCCCTTAATCAACAGGCATTTGCCTCATCCTCATCTAATACTCTTGCCTGCAGAAACCACTTGGTAGAGAAAAGGGAGCTGTGATGTCTGAAGCTCTGTGATTAATAGCTGCATTAGGAGAATTCAGCCCTTGCCCCATAACTATAGTTCCTCACCACAAATACAGATTAAAACACAATGTTTGGGCTCAAACCCAAGAGTTTTCTGATTTTACAATCACTTTATTGATACTAAACCATGTCTAAGTGGGACAGTCATTTTTGTCTAGGTTTCCCCATCCTTAGAAAAAGTTACTGTATGGTTTAATATCTTTCACTGCATTGCAATGATTAACCTTTATATTTTGTGTAGATTGAGAGTTCCTGAGATGAATGGGAAAGGCTCTATTCTCATCATTAGCCTGGGTTAGCACTTCATAAGGAAAATCTCCTAATTGTGAAACATTTTTATTTCTACGTAAAATTAATTGGGAGAAACATTGGTGTTTTTCCTCCTCCCTTCCTTTATGTAAGTATGAGAGGAAAAGAAATAGAATTTAAAAAAATAAAGTTTATAACTGTTGAATGTTATGATATAAGCACACAAAATACCTCCCAGCAATTTACTGAGTCCAAAATCACATCATGGGGAGGACAGGTTGTCCTTCGACCGAGGAATTAAACACTACACTTGTTCCTAGAAAACTCCTCTCTGATTCCAAAGTGGTCCTGACAACCATGGTCCTCAAACATCTCTGAGCATCCCAAGATGGAAAATGTTCTTCATGCCACCCCAAACCTCCCTCCTCCCCACTCAACACCCACTGAGGTTCCTATTCCTGCTTCTATCCCCAACTGCATAGAGAGGAAAGAAACAATCTGCAAGTCTTTTTTCAATAACTACGTGTACCCACAGGAATCTACAACTTGCCTACATGCAGGCAAAGCAAAGGAACAATCCTGTTAAATACTCAGCCAACATTTCTACTGACCACAGGTCCTTGTTCATCAAGCATGGGGTTCACTGCAGGAACACTCTCAGAAAACAGCAGCCACTCTCAGAAAAATGTTTATCTTCTTAGCACTAGGTTTTATGATATTACTCCTCTTCTTGTGTGTAATTAAAAGGACATTGTCTTGATTTTTAATAATTACATGCTAAATCAAGAAGTGTCCACTTCCTGACACTTTGACCACAGGGAAAAAATTAGTGAGAAGAGTGGTTTTGTTTTCAAAATATATTCATATTAAACCAGCATGTAACAACAACAAAAATGTGCTCTCTTTAAAAGGCACTTGCTAGATCATTATGCATTTCTGAAGAAACAGCCATTAACTGGGAGCTAAAACAGTTTAAACAAGCAGCACTTGTGGATGTCACTTCTGCAAAACTTCATACCAAAGCGAGTGTGTTGTACCTAATTAGTACCTAACATGAATACCATAAATTCAAAAGCATTAATTAATCCTCTCTATTTTTCCTGAAGAATAAGGGGTATTAGTTTCTTTAGAGTGGGAGAAGCCAAAGTTTAAAAGCTGTGCTAAGCTGACTGGTGACAGACAGGCCTGAGGAGGTCAAAGCAGGCTGGATTCTCAGACCATCCCTTCTGACTCCCCATCTCTGGCAGATGGATGGCCACGGATCAGCTGCCTCCAGATCCCACACTGCACTAAACCAGAGATCATCACTGGTCATCCGGGCTTTCTGCCTGACCCCATTTTGCAGGAATTTTACCAAAATCTCCATCCTTCCCCTCTGCCAAGACACGGGGCTGTCCAGAGCCCACCCCTCAGTGTGTGCTTCCATCCAAATTAGCTGAATGAAAGGCAAATTTGGGTTGAGTACAGCCATAGTCAGGGATAAATAACCAGGTATCCAAAGTTACAGGTTCAAAAAACCCCACAGAGTATCACAGAAAATTGGGTGTTGAGATTCAGAGTGACCACACTGCATAATACTCTGCTGAATGCCACAGTGATGAGCAAGGATTGATCAAACCTCAGATAATTCTTTTATGCAGCCTTATTATGTTTAGAGCAGACAGGGCACACTGAAATTTCTTCAGAAAAATATTATTTTAATCACTAAACCATGTCTGTCTCTGGAACACCAACACATTCAAGAGAGGGGGAAAAAAACCAACAAGCATAATGTAAGCTGCACAAGATCAAAAGCAAGCAAGAGTGCAATTAATTTCATCCAGTTTTAGAAGTAATTGTCTTTGCACCTTACCCAAAATTTAATGAGCATTACTTCTCTAGCGTGGAAAAAAGCTTTGTTCTTTTGAGTTAATTGATTTGTAAACGCAATAGGAGAAGTGTATCTGAAGTTCAGTAACCTTGATAGTTGAAAGAAATGGAACATTCAATGGGTGCAGTGCAAAAGACAGCTGCAAACCCTGGAAATGTAACTATGGAATTGATTTCCTGTTCACTGAAACTCATAGGCAGTATGTGTGTGTTTCACAATTTCAGTTAATTTCAGCTCCTTAAATAGCCTCTTTTTATAATTATTATTTAAAATCTTTTTGCTCCCTCCTTGTTGCAGAGTTCTTCATTTTCCAGAACTTCAGAGCATATAGTGGTTTCCAGCGACAGAAAATCAGTGAGGACTGAATGGCTGGCAAAAAAAACCTTTTCCCTCAGAAAGGGAGACTAGGACTTTTTGAGTGACTGAAAATGAAGATTGGACAGATTTGTATACATTGCACCATAGAGGACTGGTTTGAATACAGTCAAAGGACTGTGGGTTCAATGCACCAGAATCACAGAGCCAAGGCAGCAAAGGAAGGAAAGGAAAGGCTGTGGCTGCTGTCTAAGAGGAAAAAAAAATATTTCCATTTAATATCTTAAGGCTGGAAGAAGCCAGGTTTACATTTCATTTTTGCCCCTTAAGGGAAGATTTAGCACAGTATTGTTCAGTATGTAAATTCTAGTTACAGCCTAATGAGATTCCTACAAAATATTCTATTAATGCTAAAGGCTCTGTTCTAAGATTGTACTTACATATGTTGCTTATCTTTTTCTCATCAGGGCTCTTTTATGCTCCTGGATGAGTTTCTCAGCTGGATCATTGTAAAGTACACAAATTATGGGATTGCTTACCTGCACTTGTAGGAGATTAACTCACACGTTCTACCACCACCCACCTGGAACACACAACACCTTTGTGAGCCAACGTACAAATCCACTTAATCAGTGACCCAAATGTGAAATGCAGACGTGGTATCACGTATAATACCGGTATAAATATCACCTCCCTGCCTCTCCACTAAATTCTGCAACATCAAAGCCAGCTGATCTCTTGGAATAGTTTATAGGAGGCCAGGGAATAGCAAAACCATCTCATCTCTGCAGAGCTTTCAGCCTGGAGAGGTGGTGTGGTATGAGACTCCAAAATGAGCCTCGTGTCCCTGGGGGGAGGTTTGCATTACAGCATGCAATGCTTCATTACCACGTGTATCACTGTAATGAGGAGGTACTTACATTACTGAACTTGCATTATACAGAATTATATATGCACCATGCAGATGTGGGCTGCAGGATTGCACCGAAGAGTTTAGGTATTATTTCCTTTCCCAATGCAATTTTACCAGTATTTGTACCTCAAGCAGAAGTGAAAATCAATTTCGAATCAATGCTACTTAATTTAGGCTAGAAGCAGCTCTGTTTTAAAAATTATCACATCTAAATTTCTACATGATACTGTGATTAGCAATGCTAAAACGTAATGTTAAAATATAAATGTCTGATAACCTATTAAAATCCTTTAAATGTTCATTTAAAACTATACTGAACCAGTAGTGCCTCACAAATCTTAATGAGCTGAAGAATATCTTCTCATTCAGATTAATTCCTTGAATGTTGGAGAAATGGCTATGAGCTGAAAAGCCAGCAGGCTTCCTCTTTCAGTTTATGACAAGAAACTAGGAGGAAAAATATGTCATCTATTAATGCAAAAATTTAGAAGAAGTGGTTCCAGAATATCAAGCAGTTAGGTAGAGTTCCCTCTGTACTCTACCTAGGGTGTTCAGCCTTTGCACAATTCATTTCCTACCTCTTTAATCTAATTTGGCTCTTCTGTGCCATGAATGCAGGGCCATCTTCTGATATCAGAATATCCTGGAAATTCTGTCAAATGATGACCAAAATAACCCTAATTACCATCAAAACTGATGGAAATTTTCTTTTTTATTAATAGGTATGTAACCCAAAATAAATTTTGGATAATCTTACTTTTATTGTTTCTTAATGCATCTCAGCACTCTCAGGACTGTTTCATGCAACTAATTAAAATTATATTTTATATGTTATCTCCAAACTAAATTCCTACTCACACATGGCATGACAGAACTAGAGCAGGAAGTTAATCTAAGGACTTAAGTTACATTATTCATCATTTTTAACGCCCTAAAACTAAAATAATATAAATTGTGTTAAGACTGCAAAATTAATATTCTGAGTAATTGTATGTTAAGTTACATACAGATAGATGAGTATGAGCATGTGGTATGTATTTCTGCCTAAACAAAACCAACTCCATATTTAATAAAAGATAAAAACTAAATATTTACAACTGAATATTTTTTGCTCGTTTTCAACTTGATATTTTCCACTGAAACCCAGGGGTTTAAATCACTTTCATTTGTCAACCAGTGGAAAATCTACCTATAGTTTCATCCCTGGGACAGGGCACGGGCCATAATTTTTCTGTCAGGAAGGTAAATCTGAAGGCGCCTCTTTGAAAACGGGTATTTGGAACACGATTAAAGTACATAAATACTGGCTAATCCTGTCGTTTTCACAAGATGTACTTGTTCCCAAAAGAGGTGTTCCTGGCTCTTTCCAAGCTGTGTGACCGCTGTCACAGGGACCTGCAGCTCTGCCAGCTCCTTACGGGATTCAGGAGCTGGGACCTCGCTCCGCTGCTCCTGACCCGCGATGTCTTTTGGGCGCCCCTTCTTCCTGAGCCATTGGCCAAATGGGCTCCTTCGACGCTGCTCTCTTCCAGGATGGAAACTGCAGCATAAACATGCAGGAATTTGGTGCCAAGGCGCTGCTTGGAGCCCTGGCTAAGGCTGGGGGTGAAGCCTCCCTGTGCCACCCTAAAGCCGCTCGCTTTCACCTCTGCGGGAGAGGAAAGCGCCAGCCGCACATTTCTGCTTGCAAAGGGGAGGGAAAAAAAAAAACTAACCCATCTCTAACACCAAGCCACATAAATCCCTCATGCAATCATTTTATTATCTGTGCATCTGCAACCTCGTCTCACAGCCAGAGTGTTTAATCAACAGATTTTTGTTCTGTCCTCCCCGTTCATCAGAGGAGTATTGGCGTGTTGGCTCAGCACTTGCACATCCTGCCTGGTTAAAGGGAAGCAGTCCTGGCATGTTGGCCCTAAATCCATTGCATTTTTACTGCCCCATGGGTGCCCTGCACACGCAGCTATGGGGCTAAAAATATTTAAACATGAATAAATTAGCAAACTTTCCAAATGAAGGAAGGTGGCCCTTAGTTTCTAAGTGGCCCTCAGTTTCCCTAACACAGTACAGGAGACAGACTGGCAAGAGAAAATGGTAGAAATAAAGAAAAAAAAAGTTCTGGAACACAACTATTTCCTCAAGTATTTACTACTCATCTACCCTAAAATCAAACCTAGTTAATATATTCTCTTTAAATATGCTTACTTTTCAGTTATATTTGATGATTTTTTTTTTTTGTGGAATTGTGCCTCATTACAACCTTTACTGTGTTCCATGGGCTTAAAATAGATTAAAAAAATTGCTGCCTTCTGTATTTTAAAGATATAAGGAAACTGTATACCAGAAAAAAGAATCCACCTAACAGTGAGGTCTAATATGCTGTGAAATAATCTTCCAAGGAAATGGCAGACTTAAAATGAAGCAGGAAAAAGCATAAGGAGCATAAAACAGAGGGATGGTCCTGAAAGAGATATACAAGATGAATTAGGTCATCTTTTTATCTCTATATTCAAGGAAAATATCAGTGAGAATATAAAATCCAATAATTCTGCACACAAATGTCATGTCATATGCAATATAATGCTTTAATCCTATTATGTCTGAAATTTAATTGCAGTTTTTTAGAGAAATTGAGGGAGGAAGAGCCCTTGGTGTACATACAGATTAGATCCAGTTTCCACTCAAACAAAGCAAATAAATAGGCCATTCAGGTCTCAGTTTAACAACCCACATTAAAAGATAGGCATGTTTTCATTTGGAAACTCCAAAGAGTGATTCTGGCTTTTTAAATGCAAAAAAGACATCCCCATCACTGCAGATGAAATAAAATAACAGATGAAATTAATACTTGGGAAATAGTAGGTTTGATTTCTGTTTCTCTGCAAGGCAATTTTCATTTCATACATATCCAATTAATATGCTCCATTTCCAACACGTGGATAAGTTGTTCTTCTGTAGCTGAAATATTCTTTCAGCTGTACTTTTACTAGAGGAAAGAAAATTCCAGTAAACATGGGGGCACATTGGCACTGATAAAAATTGCCATCATTTCATTCACATCATCTCAGTAATAACAGAATAGAGCAGCTGAGGATGAGCTCCATAAACTTGTGTTCAGAACTCAGCAGAAGGAAAAGGAGCAGTTCCCACTTTTGTCTGCTTTTTCTACATTCATGTGAAACTTCAGATCAGTCAGCTGCTTTGGGTTCACAAAGTTTCCTGCCCAAAGGATCCCAGCTGATCTTTAGGCACAACTGAAATAAGCAGGCTTTTAATACAATAAAACTGGCCAATTTTGCTTCTTCATGCCTATGACTGTGATTTCTTTTTTTTTTTCCTGTGTAGGTAAGGCAGCAGGATGTAGCACAAGCTGGAGCACCCACACACAGATTGCTGTGAGCACCTCAGTGCCTTCCCAGTATTAAGCACCCTTACCTCAGCCATTTTAAATATTTCCATATGAAATCTTTGCCTATTTGGGCACCCCAGAAAGACACAAAGATGCAGGGAAGCCAGCTCTCAAGTGCTGTAAGGCAACTGGAGTTTTCCATTAAGATTTTTGGGACATGTGTGGTTCACTGACAGAACCAATGCTAAGGTACCATGCAGAGCATATCTGGCCTTACAAGTAAAAACACCTGACAGGTTCATATCAACTTTCTCTTCAGTGACCTCTTCCAGCTTTCCTGTCTCGTGTCCTCCTCTCAGACTAATCCATCTCCCTTTTGGGCAAGATGTGTCAATTTTTAAATGGTTTTCTTTATTCCTCCACACCCACAGTCTACAGAGAACAAGACATTTTCCCTGTGGTACATCCAGCTCCAGGGATATAAATGCTCACAATATAATTATAAAATTATATGAATAGCAAATCTGACTTTTACCACAGCTTTCTCAACACCATCCTATAGACAGATAACAGATTTATGCCATGGAACATGCAACATAAATCTCAGATTAAGAACAATCCCAAATTGTTCTCAATAAATATCAACCGAAGTTCAAAAATAACTTTGGTTAATATTTGTTAAGGGCAATTTGGTATAAGAAAAGTTTAATAAATGCTCACTCTGCAATCACTACTCTGGGATAGATTTATTTAAAGTAAAGCAAATGCCAATCTCCTTTACTTCAGGTGATAACAGAAGATAACAGTGGAACTGGAATCAGATGGTGACCTGAACACTTCCTTAAAAGCATTTGTGGCCAAAACCTACATCTCACTGGTCATTTCAGCCAGAAAACAGAATTTGCCAGAAATCTCAGAGCAGAGTCATTCAAATATGACAGCACTGCTTTTCATGAGGATTGCAAGAGGTAAAAATGTCATATATGGGACCATTGAAGACTATTTAACTCCAATATTAAAGAAATAGCCCTCTGAATGACCAACACGATTATAAAAATCATGTTAAATCAGCCAAAATACACCTTATTTACATATTCAGAAATCACAAGTTAATAGAGATGGTTACCCAAATAAAACATTTATGGCTAAGGCCATCTCTTAACAATTACAATTGCCTAAAACTTTTGTTTAAAGAGAGAAACCAAGACCTGCTGGTGCTCCAAGGGAGCAACAATTTTGTAAGGCAGCAACAATTTGAAATCCAATTTGAGACTCAATTGTGAGCAGACCTGGAATGCCTATCTTTATTTAGAAGTAGTGTGGCACAGAGAACCCAGTGCATGCTGAAGTCAGATGATTTGTTTCAAGCTTCACTTTGTCTTCTATTTAGAGCACAGAAAAGCAGGAATGATCTGTAAGTACAGCATTCAACAATTTGCAACCCATCAGCATGGTAGAGTCCTGGTTTAAAACAAATTAAAAGCTCCCTCTTGAAAGATGAATGCCACAAAATATAATTTTCATGGTATATGCATGCATTAGATTGCTCCAATTAAACTTGTAAAAAGGAAGAAAAAAAAAAGCTGTTTAAAAAACTGTTTCAGGTACTCCAGCTATTATTCATGAAAATGCTGCACTTCCCAGCATTGTGGCTTATCAAGTATAGACTGGAATCCTACATTTTAAGTGAAATGATCTGTAAAAGTTGCTATCTTTGTGAACATGAGATATTAAATAATTTCAGAGAGGAATGTGTGAATCAATTAGATTCAGCAAAATAGGTTCTGGGTGTGTGAATATTGCGGATGCACCGAGACACCGTGTCAGAGAACAGTGCTGACTCCAACATTTCTCTAAACAAAGCACTCAACATCCCTGCTAGGAGATATATAACTTCATTTATACCCAAATGCCACAAACCCAAGGATATTTAGATTAATTAGCTATGCTGCCTACAAACACACCTCTTAAGAAAAAATTGTTTGTCCAAAGCGGTATTTTTGAAAGTGAGTTAAAGATAAAATTGTTTCCTACATGGTTTTCCCAAAGGAAAGCTTAGCTATCATAAATTATTATATTGTTAAAAGGGTCTCAAATAAAACCAAATTATAATATCTCATGCTGTTCATCCTTTGGCTTCTATCCCAGTACAGGGTCATGGCTCTGTACAGAAAACACAGTGGGGTAATAAAACTGCCTGGAGATAGTAAAATGCCTATTGTACAGCAAGCAACTATGTAGGACTTCTCCTTAAAAAAAAAAATAAAATAATCACTTGAATTTACTGGCGGAAGATTCCAGGGATTAAGTGCTCATCTACAATGAATAGCACAAAGGTATCAAAGGCAACACTATTAAAACTATTATCACAGTTCATACTGAGGCATCTGGCTGTGATTATAAGGTTACTTTGGCTCTCAGAAGAAAAACACCTCCATGTCACGTCATGGCTGTGTATAAGTCCTACATATTTGTTGAGATGAAAAAAAAATAGAGAAGTAATAGTTTTAATTGAATATTGAATGAAATGGACTTACATGTGGCAAAGTTTTGGGAGCTGGTCCCAGGTGTTTGTAATTTTTATTCTGGCTTAATACTCATTATAGTATGTTCATGTATCATTATAGTATGTTCATGTATATTAGCTATTGGAACACTATAATTAGCAGATGAAATACTCAAATACAGAGCATGGATAGTGTACTGAAGGACTGTTGATGAAGCAATATTATGGGTGGTTAAAAGTTGATGTATCCTACTCTACCATCAAAAGAATCAAACAAAAAATCTCACTGCACCAGAGGCAGGGCCATTGCCTTTGCCCTGCTGCCTGCAAAGAGCTCTAAGGTGTGGAGAAATGACCTCTCACTGCCAGAAACCTGCAGCTCCTCCTGTGGCTTTCAAGGCTGGGGACATTGCAATGGTACCTGATGCACAATCCACTCACAGGGCCTGGCTGGGGCTCAGAGGTCGGGGCTTCTGTGTAAGGTGAACCTTGGCTCACAAAGAGGAGCAGAGGGCTGCTCCATAATTGGGGCAGCCATCCCAGCATGCTGCTCATCCTCCCCAGCTCGAGGCTATTATCCCTTTCCAAATGAGATCCATGGTCTATTGAGCACTTGTAAATGAAGGAGATATATACATGTGTTATCTGTGGTGACACAAATCTATTATTAATATGTATAAGGTACATTCACTCACAATCTGTTTATGGTGTTAGGGAAGAGAAAGAGTGTGGAAGCAGCAGCCCACCCTTCCTTAGGGAAATCTCCTAGACAATAAACCTATTACTAATATTTTTTTAATTTGGTGGGGCTTTGTGAGGAGATCTGTATCCTCAAGTCCTGCTTGTGCTGAAGTTTCACTGACACAGTAATGGCATTATGTTGGTAAGCAGCATAATTAAACGTTCTAAAAGCAATTAACTAAAGTGCACGCCAGTACCACACTGCTAGACATGGACACGAGGTCAGCCTCCCCGAGGTTTTTATTCCACATTCCGTGGTGAAATAGCACACAGCTCCTAAAAGCCCATTCCCCTGATGTTTTCCCCCTGCCCCTGAGCTGCCTGGGGTCTGTCTGCAAGCCCTGCCTGTGCTACAGCTCAGCCAAGGACACTCAGGGCTCCCCAGCGTCTTTGGACTGGGAACTCAAAGTTCTTCCCACCCTGCCCGTGTCAGTGCTTGTTAGTTAATGATGCACCACAGCAGGAACAGCTCAGAGCCAGGACAGCCAACCCTCCCAGGAGCACAGGCTGCTTCAGAAGGGGTGAACTGCACCAGCAGCGAGAGAAGGAGCAAAAGAGGAGCAGAAACAAGGCTTGCACGGGATCAGAACAAATGAGGGAAGATCTCTCCCCACTTCAGCAAGGGAAAGGAAGCTGCACTCCCCTACACACTCCCTTTAATTAAACCATGAAACGAGCTCATTATCCTAAGCACATGCTCTCACAAGTAATCAGCTCTGTACACAAGGTATCCTATTGCCATTGAAACCCATCAGACCGGACACTGGGCTACATTTGATGTGGGAAAAGTTACAGGGGAGGGAAAGGATTCAAATCCTTTTTACTGTCTGAAGTAATCTGCAAGATGACTCTTCAGATACTATTTATTTATCAATATTGCTGTCAGACAGAGAAAGGGGTTTGCATGTGAAAAGCACTGGCTTTCAGGTGGCATTTTAGGGGGCTGTTATCTTCTGACATTTAATATTTGCTTCTTAATGGTTGCTGTGATAATCAAACAAAACTGACAGGCCAACTAACCTATCCAAATAATATCAGAACAGATCCTCTGCTTTCTACACTCCTAAGATCAGCTCTGCTGGAGGCAATCATTTGTCATGATGGAAATAATTAACTGTGACCTATTAACATTTCATCATTAAAATTATGCAAAACCAATATCAAAATAACAGTTTATCTGATGATCCTGAACGCTACAATTCCAAACTCAAGGGGAGTAGTCCTTGAGATTGGCAAAAGATGTTCTCAGCCCCTGAGGGATTTAGTGAGGGTTAGTGTACACAATGCTGACAAGTTAGAAAGACAGAGCAGCAAGAGAGGAAAGCTTGGATTTCAGCAAGTGCTGCCCACGACTAAAAACTAAAATAAACATCCCATGACCTTGCCATAGCCACCTCAGGGAAGTTACAAAAATCCTGCTGTCATAATATATACAACATTTTGCTGCACAAAAAATAGCTTTTGTATCTTCAAAGCAATTCAAAATCCTTAATTATGGCTCACCAACGAATATTAGATGGATGAAAATGCCTTTAAAAAAAAAAGGAAAAATCTACTGTGTTTTGCTACTGAAGGGCCACAGAAGAACATGGATACATAACCATGGAGAAGTCAGGAGCAATGGGAACAAACACAAAACAAAATGAGGTTTCTACATTACCACGACACAAGTGGAATCGCACCACAACAGATTTGAACAAGGACACTGAAGTTGTTGGTAGAGAATTCCCAAACAGTGTGACTGTGTGTTTGGGAGTCACCCTAAATAACAGAATGCCAGGCAATGCAGTTCAACACTAAACTTGCATTTCTTTGGGCTATTTCACATAAATATTGACTTGGTTCTTTTTATAAGGTAAAACAAGAGGAGAATGAATGAGTTTGACTTGTAGGAGACCAAGAAGGTGTCAAGTTCCTAAAAGGTAATAATTCAAGGCTAATACAGAAAAGTTATTTCTTTTTTAAAATTAAATAAAAATACTGTCGTGTTCTTATGGTAATTTATCACAGTTGTTTAATAAAATGGAGAAAAAATAGGTTCTGTAATAAAATATAAACAGAACAATGAAGAGGAAATTCATTATTTACTCATTTCTGTTACAATCTTCTCTGGTTATCTCTAGAAATGTAACTTCTGTAAGCTCAGCTATTTCATCCCTCATATAAATAATAAATGATAATGATGGCCACAGGACATTAAAGACAGATTATAGGGTTTTCTATGCTGAGATGAGTGAGGTTTTTTTTAATTTATTAGCAGTTTTTATATGAATGAAGGGAGAAAATATGAGTGAACAATTATCTTGAGTTATCTTGTTAAACTTGCATATGAAAAAAGGACAAATGTTTAACTTCTGTAACATGTAAGGTCACAAGTTACCATGACTGAGAACTACCATATGTTCATTTTTTCAGAGGCTGTTTTAACCAGTTAATCTACTCTTATACTTGCATCCAGCTAGAATTCTGAATTTGATCATGTTTAGGTGATCTTTAATGCTGCAAAATTCGTGCTGCCAGTGTCAGCACACACAAGTCACTGTGTAGCCACAAGTGCTTTGTGCTTTATTAGCCCCATTTATCTCATGGAAATCCATTGACCACGAATGTGAAGAGCTCCATCTGGCAGGGATGTGCCACTCAGGCTACCTGGGTGCCTTTCATTAGTATATTGTGCATCATTTACAACCCTGCACACATTAACATTTCAGAACCCACCCAAAGGGTCTCTGTGCTCTGCCTTTACCATATCCAAAAGGCTTTTTGCTTTGCTTGGCAAAAAATAACTCACTGTTTAACTGGAGGGCAGGTAATCCAAATAAGAAGGGAAGCTTCCACCTGAAGTGTGGCTATGTCTAATTTCAAAATAATTTAAAGCTTATTAAAAGCAAATTTTATTCAGCTGAACACGCTCATGCCTCTGGCACAACTTCTGCTAAAGTAAAGACTCAAATAACAAGATAACCCAACATTTAATATATAATACATAAAGTGACACTGTATTTCCTACAGTTATTGTGTCAACATCTGCTAGTTTTGCTTTCAAATCAGAGGGTGACAAGACCCACTACTTGCTGGACCACGACATTTATGCTGATTTTGTTGTAAAAGCATATGTTCAAAAGCCTGGCTCAGAAACTCACCCAAACTTGTTAAGGTTTCTGATTTTTAGGGCAATTCCTATTGATTAGGGGAGATACCTCTATTTTTTGCACTACATCTTTACGCCTTTTAAGAAGTTGAGGATGAATACCAATGCTCATTAAACCACCAAACTGAGAATTTTGGCTACACTGTGGTATCATAAGCCAACAGCTGCCTACATTTGCAGCCAAAAAAGGCCTATGCAGTTGAACTGCACTGAGAAGCTGAATGGCATTGCAGGGATAAAAAGAATGATAATTTGATACTGTTTTGGGAGATGATTTTTCAGGCTTCCTGTTTTTCCATGTCCTGATTAGATGAAGCCCTGAAATGGAGCATTCAGTACAAGTTGGGCCTGTGTTTAGGAAGAGTTGTAAACTGTTTCCTTTTTCTGTGGTAAAGATAGAAAAAAAACCCACCTTCCAGGAAAGGAAGGCACTTAGTGGGTGTTTCTATTTTAATAATACAATAACATACCTAGCAGGCTTTCTTTATCTCTCCCTAATTCAATTCTCTTCTTCCAACTCCGAAAAAACCCAAACACAAACAGGCTCCAAAACCCAAGAAAACAAAGCAGCAGAAATACAAGAGTGAAGAATTTTTCCCTAGAGCTAAGCAGCAGTAACACAACAGCCTGGACAAGGTCTGTGTGGGTGAAGAATAAAGATAACCTTTTTTAAAATGTCATAATACAGTGAGCTTCTTTTATCTTCAGTCCTTCTCATCTCCCCAGCAATGCCCCAGCCCTGGGGGACTGGATTCTCTCCCCTTCACCATACAGCACCTGCTTTGCCTCAAACCCCAGGTACTTGCAGAACATCACTCATCCACATGGGAACAACCTTTCAGTGGTGACAGGATCGGGATCAAAGCAAAAGTGCTCACTAAACCAGCAAGCACTTCTAGCAAGGAACAACTCATCTAAATAACAGCTGTGCAAAAATGCATCCTGAGCAGAAGCAAGGCCATCATGATCACCCTTTGGAGCTTCTTTTGCAGATATATATACACAAACACAACAACCTTAGATGCATGGTAAGGAAGAGCCTGGTGTTGCTGTCGAAGGGCGAGCTGGAACGTCTGTTCAGCTTTGAAATAGTACACAAGGTATGAAGGATCTTCAGCATGGTGAGCATCACACCACAGAGGAGTTCAGAGGTATGAGTGACACAGGTGAATTTCAAAATCATGTCCTCTCAGGTGCTTCAGGGTGGGATAGTTGCAAAACTTTCACTTCATCTGTTTTCCCCGATTACTTTCTGTCAAAGTAATGAACTCAAAGGTTGAATTCCCCCGACCTAAAATTGTCCTCACTCCTTTGTCACAAGGCAGTCAAAGACTCCAAGGATTTGTGGGCTAAAATAAGGAACACCAAGACTGAGAGTACAAATATTCCCAGAGACAGCAACACATCTCTCAGCAAGGAGCTGTGGCCCGATCAGGCACGGTGATTGTGGAAACCAAAACATTGCAGGCATCCAAATCTGGCAGTAAAAGACACAGAATTCCTACACTGCTGAGGGGCTGCTGCCTGGGATGTGTTCACCTCATCATTCCCAACAGTGACATGATGCAAAGCTCCCCACAGAGTGGCCCTGTGCTCTCCCCCAGATTTCTAGATAGTTTCAGCTCCTTAAGGAGTGCTGTTCTTTTACTACAAGATTTCATTTCTTCAGCCTAAATTTATGCTGTAACGTCTTATTTTCATAGTGCTACACTTCATAACTTACTAGTTGCAGATCTGGGTAAGAAGGACAAGATTTTATTTAAGAGAAAGAAAATTATATGAAAATATCTGCTGATATATAACGGGTGTTTAGTCATTGTGTGAGAATTAAGTGTGTGTATCTCTGTGTGTGCCTGCTATAAAAACATTTTCAGTTTTTTATGTGCTATAATTTTTATGCTATGAGCACTAATCATCTTTTAATATGGAAAACTGGAATGACTAATAAGTTTAACACATAACACAAAAGCTTGGTTTTGCAAGACAGCTTGCTTTCTGTTTATCCTCATTGAGGTGTTTAATGAAGTGGCTGCCATATCACACAAGTAGATGGGTTAAATGAATCAAACACAATGTTTTGCTTAATGAGAAAAATTTACAGAAAACTTATGCAAAAGGTTAGATTATTCTTTTTAAACACAAAGCTGTAACAGCAAGAACTCACAAAGGCCTCTGCTCCTGAGAAAGCTAGAAATCCTTATGAAAACAAGAGGATCAAGTGTCACACAGAACTCTTAGTAATTATCAAAAACTTCAATACTGTCTGTGAGCTGTTTCACTGAAAAGCCTAACACCTGCATCCCTTTTATTTTCTCACTTTTCCAAACATGCACAACCAAAGCAAGGCTGAAACCACTCCAGGACTTTTAAAAGTGATGCAATGAAGTTATTCACATTAAAGCAGTTGAGATTTTTCAATTCACCAGTACAGGATGCTTAAGATTTTCTTGGTCTCATTTCAGTCACATCTCCACACTCTAAGGCTACCTGAAAACCAGTTTAAACTGATTCACCCTTTTACCAAGAATGAAAGAAACTTAATTTTACAGCTTGGTAATATTCAAACTCAATTAATTACTTTTGGTAAAGGAGCATGTTAAAAGTTCTGCTGACAAATCTGATGCTTATGCTCAGAAACATAAGGGCTGACCCCATGGCATGTTCTCTGCAGCCTGAAATCTGGCTTGTGTCATGTCCTTTGCCTCTCCTCCAAGGATCTGTCCTGTCAGGAGGGCAGTGGTTTCCACCAGCCACAGTGGGGGCAGGAGCTTCTGCTGCACATTCCAGCACCTGGAAATCCCAGTGAAAGGTGGCTTGGGGATTCCAGCCCTGTGGCAGTATTTCTCAAAAATTCTTTCAGAAATTTCCAAGCCAGGTGGAACGTGCTGGCAGGATTTTCCGTGGCTATCACACCTATATTAAGAAACCCTTTTAATCTTCCCAGATCACAAGCTGATACCCACAATCTCTGTGAGGCTACTGAGCAGTGAAGAGCAGGGAAAGAACTGAAAAATCCACTTTCTTCTTTTATCCAGAAACACTTTTATCTGCCTGTAACTTTTCACAGGAGCAACTTTACATCGTGAGGAAAACATAACATAGCTGATTAATTGCAACAAAAGCAGAACCAGCTCAGCACAATGCTGAGCATTAGGTAAGTACACACTGTAAACAGTAACAGTCTGGAACAACCAGCCGAGTGGAAGTGATTGCCTGTAATTGTAGCTTGACACCAAAATTACTGGCTTCAAGACTGAATTTGGTGATAATGTAAATCACTCCCTGTTATTCTTTTCTTAGCAGCCTCTCTTATGAACTGCCTGAAGGAATATCTCTCTAAAGAACTAAATTCAAAGCATTTCCCAATTCCATTTCAATTTCTGACGTTACTGATTTAAGGAGATGTAGAGTTGAGAGCTTGGATTTTGACATCCTTTTTACAATCTCAGTTGCTAATATAAATCATAGAATCATAGGATCATTTAGATTGGAAAAGACTTTTAAGGTCATCAAGTCCACCTGTTAACAGAGTACTGCCAACTCACCACTAAGCCATGACCCCAGGTGCCACATCCACACATCTTTTAAATCCCCCTGGGGATGGTGACTCCACCACTTCCCTGGGCAGCCCATTCCAGTCCTCAACATCCCTTTCAGTGAAGATGTTTTCCCTAATATCCATTCTATAACTCCCCTAGCACAGCTAGAGGCTATTTCCTCTTGTCCTGTTTCTTGTTTTCTGGAGGAAAGACCAACCCCTACCTCACCACAACCTCATTTCAGGGAGTTGTAAAGAGGTAAATTCTCCCCTGAGCCTCATCTTCTTNTGAAGATGTTTTCCCTAATATCCATTCTATAACTCCCCTAGCACAGCTAGAGGCTATTTCCTCTTGTCCTGTTTCTTGTTTTCTGGAGGAAAGACCAACCCCTACCTCACCACAACCTCATTTCAGGGAGTTGTAAAGAGGTAAATTCTCCCCTGAGCCTCATCTTCTTCAGATTAAACACCCCCAGTTCCCTCAGCTGCTTCTCATCCGTCATGTGCTCTGGACTCCTCACCACCTCTGCTGCTCAATCTGTCTCCATGGAAGCTGCAGGCACATTTGCTGTCACTAAAAGCATGCCCTGGTCACCTTTCAGGTTGTCTCCATCAGTAACTTGCTTTTATTACTGCTTCATCTTTGCAGGACAAATATTTCTACAAAAGCCACTGGCTACAGGTGCCTCCTGCGATGACTGAGGATTGGGTGTAATTGAGAGGGCTTTTTCTTCCAGCTTTTGACCAGCAAGTAGAAAACCAGTAAACACTTTGGAGGAAAGGTCTAAAACTCCCTCAGAGTCACTTCTCTCGTGGGAGATCCTTGTAACCAACCAACAAGCGAGCCACAGTTAACCAGCTTGTGATCACAGAGCCACCTCTGACAGGTCTGTCTTTCCTACAGGTAACACAGAGAGAAAGGCAGGAAAAGACAGCAGAGATATCAATACAAAGGCTGTTTCTATATTCACATTTGAGCCCAGAGCAGCAGAGCAATTTTGAAGCAAATCCCCTGATCTACCCACTTACTGTGGGCTGATGTGAGAGCTTGATTTGGGGAGAGTGAATTGGGCTCCATGCAGAGGAAAGGAAACCAGTTGCTCTTGTGCAGGTGCAGAGTGAGTGCTCTCCACCCCTGATGGGTGCTTGGCCATTTCCAGAGCCTCTAACCACAGGCCTGCTGGAGATGTTTGGCCTAGGGCACCAAACAAAATATTTTAAACAGGATTATGCCACATTCAACATAAGAAAACGCAAAATAATTTTCAAGATCTACAGAGCACTTTCATGTGCACAGTTCAGCATTGCTGGCAATCTGCACAACTTGGGTCCTGTGGACCAAGGAATTTATTTGTTATTGCTCTCCATTAATTAGTTACAACACACCTCAACACGACTGAGTGCTAGGATACAGCATCTTTCTAATGGAGGGTTCTGCAGAGGCAAAGAGCCTTTGGAGATAACCCAAAATAGTAATTAGTTAATACTCAATTGATCAGAACAAGAATGAAATAAACAGCATGGTTGCTGGCAGCATGATAGGCATTATGAAAAGCACCTCAGTTATTAAATAATCAAGTAGCACTTAGCTAAGGAGCTCACAGCACCAGATAAGAGACTGAATAACTAAAGAGGAAAAGGCACAGGAAACAGGCAAATGCTATTATCTTGTCAAATCTCTGAGATTTTCTGGAGATAAGTTAGAAAATGTTCTGTATTACCCTGTCAAAAAAAAAAAAAAAAAAAAAAAAAAGTAAATACTCTGGCTGTACACTGTGCTATGTGACTCTGCACATCAGGAAACAAAACCAGTCAGGAAATGCATGCACAATGGAAAGTAGTTTTAACCATAAATCAGACAATGACACAAGACATAAATATAACACTACAATTTACACAGAGAAAATATAACTTGATTATCTATCCCCTTATTTATTAAGATTAACTTAAAATTAGCACTTCAATAATCTACTATCAAGAAAAATTTGGAGCAGAATTGGAGACATTATGTTCAAGACTTAAGGTTTTTTAATGTGACTAATAACCAGATTTCTACTCAATTTTTTTATTCTCAGAAGAGTACATTTTTCTGGAATGCAGCTGGATCTGTGTTTCAACTAATTCAAGGTAAAATGATGAAATATTTAGGCTAGAAAAAAAAAACAGTTGGCCAATTTATCTGGTGAAAGCGGTTTCAAAGGTATGATCTTGAGAAAGGATAAGCACCTCAGAAACAGCTGATATCTCCACTTCTGTAGAATTCAAGGCTATAAGAATTCTGTAGATCAAGCTTTTTATAGGCCTGCACTTCTCAGACCTTAACACAATGCATTAACTTGTGTGAAGGTTCAGCCTGGCAGAGTTTGCCTGGTTCTGCTCTCAGAGCTACACCCAAAAAGAAGGAAATGGTTCTACTGAGTGATTATCAGACTGGGCAATCTGTGGATTTAACCATGCATGGGCATGTTGATCTTAGAAAACATTGCTGGGGTGAAAACTCCCAACCTGTGCTGGCAGTGGTCATGAATATCCTTCAGAGCAGAGAAGACATCTGCCAACACATTTTTTCCTGTAGCAATAGTATTTGCACCAAAATGTCATGCCCAGCTCCCAGAACAGAACCATTATTATCTCTGATATCGGGGCACAAACATGGTAGGTAACAAAAAGCCATTAACACAAAGATCCATCAGAAAAGCAGGTGGGAAAATGCACGATAAATAGACAAAGGATTAGTGATAAAAAACTGAAAGCTTTCCTTGAGATCTTCTATGAGGAAAAAAGTACAAAGAAATTGTACAGAAATATGACAATGTCCACTTAACTTCAACAGACTTGCTAGCTTAAAAGTTATCCACCATGAAAATGAAAATATTGTCATTCCAGTAAGGTAAAAAAGATGCAAACAAAGCACCTCTGAAATCAATATCAAAGATATGCTTTACAGCAAAAGCAGACCAAGTAGCTTGTTCATGTAAAGCTGTAACCTCACAAAGAAACAAAAATCAGCTGGCATAATATAATTTGCTTGTGTCATCTACACAACTGATTATTTTCACACCTCCCTGTCCCAAATACTCCTCAGCCTCACTTTGCCTTGTACTGCTCCTTGTCAGATATTCACCATCTGAACGACTCAAGCATCAACCAGCTTCAAAAAAAAACAACCATTTGCAATTTCAGCACAAGTCAATACATGCCAAACTGAAATGAATCCCAAAGAATTTTTAAATATAATTTCTTCATTTCTGCATGATTCTTGAAAATCGTGTATATAAGTTTATGTATTCACATGGTGTTTTACCAATATGGAAAAATATAACCTGCTGTCACAAAATGCCTGAATGCAGAAGGAGACAAGAAGAACCAACATGAGAGAAAACACAGAATGACAGTCAGAACATGTTGAATGAGGAGTGATTACTGGCACACTCAGCTGAGAAGGAAAGATTTCTGGCATGACTACATTTTGAGAAAAAACATGGAAATGGCAGGAGAGGGACGAGCACAGAGCTCTGCACAACAAATGGAGCACAGGAATGACAAAAGCCACACACATCTGAACCACAGAAAAATAACAGGAAGGGGAGATAATTTGGAAAGGTTTGCTCCATAGGGGTGGAGTTTAGGGTAAGGTTCAGCTTGCATTTAAGCAATAAAATATACATTTGAAAAGTGTTTCTTATCAGCAAGGAGTAGGTTAGGCAAGGGAAAACACAGAGTACAGTTGACACAACTGAACTGTAAACACAAAGCTAGTGAAAACACAATCCAAGATAAGCTGAAAATAAAAACAGAGAATTACTATTTCAGACAGAATTTCATTTTCATATTGAATTCATCCAAAACTGCCGTTTTAAATGTAACTTAAATTGTCACAAAATTTCCCATCTGCCTCACGGGAAGGCTGAAAACTCTTGGAGATTTGCTGCATCAACGTAGAAAAAGTTTTCTGCAAAGAACATGGCTTTTTTTTTCTGAAGCAGAAACTGTTAGGTGGAAAAGAGGGAGTAGGAATCAATTGAGATTATACAAGTACATCAGCTGGGACCTTGAGTGATTTTGTGTTTGATGAGTCATGGGGTTGAGTAGGACAGACTTTTGTAGCAGTGCTTTGGATGGGAGAGAAGGAGGGAATACACATGGCAGAGAGAGAGAAAGGAAAAATTACAGTGAATAAGCCAACACATAACCTACATAGTCAGAAGGGCCTGTGGTAAATATATTTTCAATTCCTGGCACAGATTTAAATGCATATTGTCTCTTAAATACATTCTGAATTATTAATATCAGATTGAAGAATGAAAACATTCAGAATGATATATTCAATGTGTTTTGCCATCCATTTTACACTAATGGCACAATTGATATAAGTCAATATGAAAATCAATGCTGAACATTTGGCACAGTACAGAGCTGCATGGCAGAATCCACTGAGAACTAATACATTCCAAAAATTAAGAACGTGTGAGGAAATAAATAAAAATTATATGTAAGTAAATTACATAAAGGTTGATGGTTTCAATGATGAAAAAGAGTGCCATCTGTTAAAATTAAAGAAGCCCAGGACAGTTAAGCATTATCAGTGGACAAAACTGTAAATTCACAATTTTAATCACACAGTAATTTCCTAGTGTCCTCAGAAATAGTCCCACATCCTTAAAACATGTTCTCCACTTGGAGTTATTTAAACAGCAAGGAAAAGAAAAAAAGAGGTGTAAGCATGGAAAGAGGAAAGAAAAGACAAATGCACAAGGAAAAAGACATATATTGTTATTGAATGGGAAGTTTCTGTGCCTTTCTTTTAATACCTAAGTAACATTTGTATGTTGGGGTAGACTAGGAAGGAACTAAAAAGTTCCATTTTTTTACAGAAGTCTTCATGTCTTCATTGTGCTGAGCTGGTCTACCCGTGGACTGAAGAGCATCTGTTTTGTGGATGAACAAATAGGACTTCAAGGACAAGGACCAAAAGAAATTTCTGTTAAAATGTAATTACATAATGAAAAAATGAGTCTGTAAGTGGAGGTCAGTGAGTTCAATGCTCATCGCTGTGACTCCTGATGAGATTTAGTTGACTTACTAAGTTTTCTTGGTTTTACCACTAAAAATCTGTCTGAGATCTGAACGTCAAGTTGAGATGTTTATGGTCCATGTGTCATCATCTACAATAAAGAGTCTACATTTGGGACTTAATTAATACAGCCAGGTCAGAAATCAGCTCATCCCTTCCCAGGGATGTGATGGCTCTGCAATGCTAACTGGTGTAAAGAATAGCACATACTTATTTTTCCACAGGAGTCAGCAGAAAGGCTGAAAATACACAGGACGTAGATCTACTGTCATTTCTTGCAGCCACTTCTCTGACCTCATGCATTTTTTTAAATAACAAGTATTTTCTTTTCACTTGCCACAGCATTTGCTGTCATTACTCAAGGGGTGTTTTGTCAGAGAGAGCACATGAGATCCATGTAAAATTATTGGCATTTTTACACTGCATTTTGCAGCATCTTGCTTTTCCTGAGCCTTGTTACTTTAGAAGTACAAGCAATTCTTCTAAGTAAAGGTTGACTTAATTTTTCAACATTCATAAGCTGATCTCTTTTGTTTTGCTTACACAATAATACGCATATTCAAACATCTATAGGCTGCGGTGAGGAGGTGATTAATGTTTTATTTCTTGTCTAGTCCTTCCCATTCCTGTCTGCCAGTTGTGTGATATTGGGCAGCAATACTTATGGGAAGGCCTCTCTCACCTCTACAGGTTAACTGCTGATTAGGGGATGAGCTAGAGATATATTACATATAGAACTTCGAGTTCGATCTGGGCTTATGGATAATAACCACACTTTGTTCTTGCTGCCACTGGAAGAGAGTGATATGAGCAGAGCTACCTCATGCCAAATTGCTGCAGACTGACATTCTTAATTTTCAGAGGTAGGAAAACTGCCACCTCATTAAGAAGAACACTGTGTCATTAGTTTATTGGCATGCTACCAGCGCTGGAAAATGCAGCATGCCTGTCCTTGTGGCTAAAGGCAAAAACCTGGAGAAGCTTATAGAAAATTATTTCTTTGGACAAGAAGCAGAGAAATAGTGGCTTTAAAGAGACTTGACGCAGCAGCTAAAAGTAAAGAACTTTCTACTTGTGAATATATCCTTCCATTCCAGAATATCGTCCTAATCGGCGCATTTTCATCCACTTCAATGATTTTAAAGACCCGTGAATTTGAGACAGCTGATTGACATTCCAGCATGAACAACTCCACAATCCAACAAAGGAGATGATATCACAAGCAGGTCAAAGTGCACTCCTATCATAATGCAGATTCCTCCCCATTTTCCCCACCTTCTACATTCTGGTGACACATGGGAATAAGATTAATAGAAAGGAAAAGCAGCTTTCATTCTGAACAGTCTTTCAGAAAATCAGCATTTCCAGCATTTCAATACTTATTTGCCACAGCAGGGAGCTAATCCTTTAAAAAACCCCAACCCAATCAGCCAATCCACCAACTGAACTGAAAGAATAATGACTTCTTTGAAGTTTTCTTTCATTACACTGGGAAAGTTCAGATGCTCTTGCTGGGACAGTTCAGATGTCCCAGCCCACACTAATTATCAGACAAGTCCTTCCAGTTCATTCTCATTGTTAAATGCCAGAAGCCAAGGAAGGTAGGCCCATAATGAGGCCACTGCTCAGGTATTAGTCTCTAGCCAAGAGCTAATTCTCTATCTGAAAAACTTTGTTTTCCAGCTTCTGAAACTGCTCTTTCATTCCTAGCATGGTTTAATTGACATGTAAACTATCATACATCTAGTTTTCCTTTCACATGAAAGATTACTTGCAAGTGGAATGTATCTAAAATGAATGGCTCTGCTCCATCATTGTACACTGCCCTTTACAGGAGAAACAACTAATGGGAGAGATGCATTGTTCTGGTTGGGATTTACAGCCTCACATTGTCTAATTATTCACAAAGCATTATCCATCATACCACAAACCTTTTCACAGGACTTGCAAAAAATATTTGTTCCAGTTAAGGAACAAAACCTGAAACAGAGCTATCAAAAGTATGTGCAACCTGCAATCCTTTATTAATTTTTTGGATGATCAAACCTGCTGAAGTTCACTTTTTTTTTAAGGGTTCTTTTTTTGAGCACTGAAATTTCTCAACATTAATATGATCAGGTAGCGAGGCAAATTAAGTGTTGACTGAAATGATAAAATGTTTCTAATCTCCGTACTAAAGAATTATTTCAATATCTTTTAGGTTGAAAAATCCTAATCTGCTTTAATTGGCCATTAACAATTATAATACAGTTGTAGAATTATGCTGGTAATGAGTAAAAAATATTACCTAAATATTATAAATTGAGTATAAGTAGATTCTGAAATACCAGCTGGGATTAGATGGGTAAAAACTGATTCCTGGCTTTAAAGCACCTTAGATCAGAGATTAAAAACAGAAAAGGTAAATAATGAATGATAGTGTTAACATTAAACCTCTGGGGTTATGGGGAAATAATCTGCTTTGTGCCTGCCTATTTTGTACTGCAGTGATATCCATGTTCCAGTGGATGGCTTCCATGTTTGCAGTCCTGGCACTGCAGAGAGATTATGGGGTTTTGAACTGATATTAAATTCCACCATCCCACTCCTGATTCTGTACAGCAATGGGATGACATTTTTGACACAATCCCCACAGTGCCTCATGGGCTCTTTATCACACCAACCAGCACGGTGAGGATGTCTTGGGCATCACTGTGAGGGCAACACGACCACCTGCAGCTCCCTGGTGACTCAGTGGCCAAAAGCACAAGGTTTCTTCGGGTTTTCAATTCCTGGGTGACAAAAATATGATAATCAAGATTGCTCCTATAGAACAAAACCTTCCAGTGAAGAATACAGTAAATGTATCAATCTTGATTTATCATCCTGTGGTGGACCCCTGCAGCAGGTTTCCAATAAACACTGCATCAATACAAGCTCTTTTGATTGCATGGATAAGAAAAATAAAATCTGCAGTGCCAGATGCACATGGTGCCTCCACAGCTAGCCCTGAGTGTAAGTTTCCCACCAATCCCATCTGAAATATTAAGAACTTTACCACCTAGACTCAGAGGAATAAATTCTGAGTCTGTGTTTAAATGGACTTCTGATCCCACATGCGGACTAAGACGTTCTTTGGGAAGTTTGGTTTTCCAAACCAGGCTAACAGGATGGCTTTTCTCAGCCAGCTTGCACAACTGATGCTGTTTAAACTGAACCACAATTTACATCCCTGCTCAACACTACTGATAAGGAGGAGTACAAAGTGATTAGACCATCACCAACAGAGTATCTTTCAGCAATTTCCATGTGATGAAAAGAATCATCTCCACTCATTTTCATGCTTTTCATTTTTGCACCAGAGATTGTGATATGCAATGTATTTCCATACACGTTGAGACAGGATGAGACCTGATAATCACAAGCACAAAGATAATCAAGAAGAGCAGAAAGTCACTTCAACTTTCCTTTAATCTGTTTGTTAAAATCTGTCATGCTCTGCCCAAAGTACTGTCATTTGTACAGAGCACACTGTGTTAAAGCTTCAATCACAGTACCCAAATATGAAAAGTCTGCAAGCAGCCATAATGTAACTGGTGTCAGATCACCACAGCTCACATGTGTCCAGGAGCCTGACATCTGCAAATAAAAAGGACAGCTCTTTATTGCATTTTTTGGAAGTGTGTCCATGTTTCAGACTGAATCATATACATGTCTCGGTATCTGTGGTGATCTATTTTTCTCTGAAGCATTTGCAAAATATATGAAAACACAATCCACTGTGCAGTTTATTTGCTGCCTCAGAGGGGTCTGAGCCAGTTCATTGAAATTCTGTAGAGTTTGCCTGACTTACTTGACATCCCAAGCATAAAGGAAGAGGCACCATCAATAATCTACTGCACAAAAAGCTGGCTACAAATACCTTCTAAATGATAGATTAAAATCACATCTCTGTAGGGACAAAGTTCATATCTTTACAGGTTACTAGCACAGATTTATCAGCCCAGAAATTCACTTTGAGCTAAGGAATAATTGGTGGGTCAATTCAGTTGGCTTGTAGGATCGCACCAAGAGGGTGAGCTCCACACGATGCTATAGACAGATTTTTGTGGGTTTACTTTTGGAAGACTGTTTCCTCGGCCCAACCACATTTTTAATAGCTATTTCCACTTATCTAGGATATGAAACCCCAATGCAACCTGCGTTGGAGTTAATGGGCAGCTTTGGGAAGCAAGGTACACTGAATAAAACACTGACATGTGAGTTCCACATTGGAGCGTGGAAAGAGTTAGAGACCTAATTCTCCTCAGAAACAACAAAGACTATGTAGTGTGTGTATGGGGGATAGAAGTTTGTATATTTATATGTCTCCATTTTTATTCCAACTTCTAATTATTTATTTAAACCGCAACACATTGGTGTGCACACACAAGAAGAGATTGTCTGCAGTCCCTGTAATAAAGCCAGTGAGAAATAACAGAGGAGCTGGATACTTGCAGTACAAAAACCTGATTTAAGTGGAAAATATCTCTGTTCATCAAAATAAATGTGAGGTCAAATAAAAGGGATAGATTAAAACTCATTCCAGAGCCAAACTCCTACTTTGACTTTCTGAGTGTAATCCAAAGCTTTGATTCTGCATACATGCATACGTTTAACTTTGTGCTAGGAGGAGTGAAATTTCTTGTAAAAACTAAATTATACATGTGCACTTGGAGACTCAGACTCTCATATACTCTGTTTACTCAAAAGGATAAAAGAGTCAGAAAAACATGCTAGACTGAAGAGAAACAAAGAGCAGATTCCTCCTGGAAGAACTACAGCAGCTGCTTACATTAGAATCAGATTGGCTTTGGCTGTGCAATATTTAGACTCTTCTGTAGCACTTATCCAACCTGGGCTACAACTTGACCAATTATGTGTGAAAGGCTTCCATTGAATCACATGCCTACATTGAAACAGTCCTTAAATATTTATAAGAATCTTATAGACACTAGTAATAGTTCCTTAAAAACTAAACAGAGTCCTCCACAAAATAATAAAAATCTTTATATTTCCTGAAAGTACAAGGATTGAGGATACTTGACATCTTGCAGAATCATGCCCTATTGCAGTTTTACTGGAAGGTTTGACATCTTTTCCACAGCTGGTAAAAAAAAAAAGGCACTTTCTTTCATATTTGATCAATGGAAGTTTTTTTATTAATGTTTGAAATACTTAAATTATTAGTGATAGGTCATCGAAATCTTACACAAATCATTATCTCTTGGGAGAACCCTAAAGAAAAATCTTCAAGGAGTAAAGAATATTTCTATTTCTCTTTCTAGCAAATTTCAGGTGCTCATACTTTATGGAGGAACTCTGTGTAAATGAAAGGCTTTCCTGCCAAAGTCAAAAAATTCAGCATGTATTTTTCCCAGCTTCACTTTTAATTTATTGAAAAGGCAAAGTTTGGACTGAAACTGTGAAGTCAGTGTGGGTTGAGGAGTTAATGCCATATTTAATGCATCCCTGTAGGTAGAGATGTTCTTTGGGACACAGGTAATATCCTCTCTGGGACTTTCAGCAGCTTCTATGTCTCCCTCTGTCTCAGTTCTTACACCTAAGAAATGTCAATGTGAGAATATCTGTGCTCTGCTGCAGAGCACTTTCAGATTTTAAGGGTGAAAGGTGGAAATTAATGGGAGCTTCAGTCCTCAAACCATGACAATAAAACCACAAAATCATGCCTGATAGTCTGAAAAAGTACCAAAGTACTGCTAAAATAAGCACAACAGCTTTTGGCTTTTGCGTGTGTTCGTGTAGTGCCATAAGAATCAGTGAAGCTGCACAGATAGAGAATGTGGAAGGGTTTTAATCACAATTTTTTTTCCTTAAAAGCAGTTCTAGTGGAAACAAACAAAATTAAGGAAAATGACAAATTGTTTCCCTCATCATGGCAGTATCAAATAGAGTTTTATGTCTTTATTCTTTAGGGACTTCTATGACTGCATGAACCTTTGAAAACCATATCCAAGGTAACAAAATACAGAAAAATACAAAATAACTTCTACCACTAAATCAAAGCAAATGTAACCTAGTGGGGCAAGGGGGGAAATATGAAAAATCTGTAGACCAGGAATCTCCATCATTTCACCTTTGGATCACAATAAATACTTAATTCCTTAATTTCTTCAAAGTATACAATAAATGCCTCCATTTATCTACAATGCAGCCTGTCCAAACCACCAGGAGCTGCAGCCATTTGTGGTGGGACCTGGGTGTTATTTCACTGACTGTGGCAGAATCCCTGGGCAGTTCTGTGGGTTTATTTCATGCACACAATATACAAGAGTATCTCTAAGGCAACAGAGAGCTCCTGAGCAGAGACCAAAAGGCTTTATAAAAACACATTCTGAGAACAGCCAGCTCAAGAAATCGCTTTATTCTGAGGTTTACTGGAAAGAAACTCTGCCATTGCAATCATTAACAGCCTGCTGCAGACTCAAGTAGAGGCTTATTTTTATAAATTAGGCTTTATTTTTAAAGTGTTTAACTTCTGGAGATGTACACAATAAATTCATTTCAACACAAGACAGGGCCTGAATACATCAATGGTGATCAGTGGGAATCATGTTTATCATTTCAACACATTTCAGATGCCTTTTTTGGTGACTGCTGCACCCCAAGAGGGTAAAAACCAAGCCTCAGTCTTGAAACTAAAGGTCCTGTTTAAAGGATTGACTGACTTAATAAAGACAAAATTTGGATAAGAACCAGTGCAAGCACGCCTACAGATAAACGCATTTCTGGCTGGGTAGGTTTCCTTTTCAAGAGTTATTTATGTGTGATCTGGTTACAACTATTGAAATTCTGAGCAAAATCTTGCCTGTGCAGTTGGGTCTGGCTCTGCAAGGCTGATTATTTTATCCAGTTCTGTTCTCCTTATTCCCATAGGCCAGTATTTTGCTACTACAGTGATGGGCTAGCTAATTGTAAAATCTTAATTATGGGCTGATAACTTTGAAAACACTAATTTCTTTGAGAAAAGAAACATAAATCACCAAGAAATTAAATAACTGCTTTCAGATCAAAATACTAAACCTAAAAATGTCTATTAGGAGCCATAGTAAACTGTTTAAATATACTTTGAAGTGGAAATTCAGAGAATTTTATGAAATTCTGCGAATCTTGAGTTACACTTGGAATGCATTTCCACTGGGTTATCAGAACTGAGCAGCTACTCTATGAACAGTAATAGGTATAGATAAAGAAAAGCAATAAAATGATTACCACTGTGTGGAAATTATGAAAATGTTATATTAAAAGTGCTCATCTGGAAAAAAACCCCTGCTGCATACATTTCAGCAGCATTACAGCTCCTGCAGACCTGCATATGGGGACTTCACACACATCATGAACTTTCTTGTGCTTTTGGTGTTGCTTTCTTAAGAGAATATTTCCTTTCCTATTCCTGTATCAGCCAACATCTTGACTTGTATGCAAAAGGAATAAAAACTTCAACACTAGTTTTAACTTTACTCCTGTACTTTTTTGAGCTCAAACCTCCCTCCAGTGACAGATATTGATTTACTGCAGGCCCAGCTGAGGTACTAAAGGGGTTCCAGATCTACCATTTGGCCCTGACACTCCTGCCCTGCAAGGACAGTGGAAAATCCCAACACAATATTGTGTCTTTCTGCTCCCCAGCTTAAAAAACCCTCCTCTGTAAATGTACATATACATATATAAAAATATATAAATATATATATATACAGGGCTGCCTGAGGGTTTCAAGAAAGATGCCTTGCATCAGGTTTTCAGAAGGCTCAGACTCCTGTATCCTTTGTTGCCTCTCTCCTGATCTCTAGGATAAACTGTAGAGCTACATTAAATTTTAGTCACTTACACTTAATCCTGGAACCCGGGAGAAAAACAGCGCCCTGTTTTTAGTTGGAACTTATTTGTAGTGGTAAAAATTTGGGTGGTGCTCATAAATTCCTAAAAGAGAAAGGCCAGCTAAAGTGAAGTGCTAACAGCAGCCAGGGCTGCTGCCTATCAAAGTGTTAGAGCATAAAGCAACCCAGTAAAACTTTGTCATCCAATGTAGTGGTGGAGCTGCAGGGCAAACAGCCTTCAAACAACATATTGCACTGCCTGGGAAACCCCAAATCTAATTTAACAATAAAAACCAAATAGAGTTCAACGGAAGTTACTCAAAAATCAATGGAATTGAATTTATCAGTTAGGGAGTTTTTGAGCATATTAGAGAACTCTGGTTAGGGTATCACATTGCCTGTTGTTCTATATTTGATTTTGCTAAAGGGCATGAGATTCTATTTTATTCTTTAACAAGACACCAGTCTTAACTTGGTTGCTGTTTACTAGAGTGCAGAGGCTGCAGACATGGTCTGCTCCCACTGAGGGGATTGGAAGGGAAAAATGTTTATGCTTCCCTGCTCCACACCCACATGCCAGAAAACAAAACACATTCACTAACATCAGCAGAGATTCAATTACAGAATTAATCCTTTCAAGCAGGTGGTTTCTGGTGAATCCAGTGCCAGAAACAGGCTCCATGTCAGGTAAATCCAACTTCTACTGCCAAGGAGTTAATCAAATAGTTATTATTACTTATTACTTGTTCAATTTGAGGCCTGCAAAGCATTGTAAACATTTCTGAGTTATTCATAAGTAGCACACCAATTATCTATGTCCAGATACCAGGGCAGATAGATAAATAGATTATTTTGCAATTTAACACATTAATTAATGCATGTGTGTCTCTGTCTGCACACACTGTTAAGAAATGTATCAGCAAGTCTGTTTCTTACATCATTTGGCATCTTTTCCACCAGCAAAAAAAAAGTCAAGGAACCCTCAAATACATGTGTAGACTGTCACATAAACTGCAATAACTCTTACTAACAGCTTTAAATCATTAAGTAAAAAATAAGGTTGTAATATTAATGTTCACTGGTGCTGGTTACACATCATTGTACAGACAAAGGAGCTGTCAAAGGGGATCAGGAAACTCTGGCCTTTTAAATGCTTTCACTGAGGGTGGCTATGTTTCAGAGAAAGTGAACCTCCCTTCCAAGTATAATGCACTAAACCAATTATGCCAAACCCAGCAGGTGATTAGCTTATGCCCTGAAGCATGAGATTTGATTATTCTTATCTTGGTTTGCACACTGGAGCTACAAATACTATTAACGGTCATAAAAATCATCTAGCCTTAAAAAAAAAAAAATCTTAAAAATCTAGTCTGAAATTTTGATTTGATGACCCCTTTGTGTGCCAAATTATGAATGTTCCTTTTGTCTAAGCTGAATGCCCCAGCTGTCACGTGGTCACCTGTACTCATTGATATCACAGGACATAAGGACAAAACCTGAGCACTCTGTGTGCACTTTGCCCTTGGAGAGCAGCAGGTGTGAGCCCCACAACTGTGCTCTGGGTAAGGAGACTCCATACAGAGCTAGATGAATAACAAAGCATATAATTGTCCTTGAGATCTTTTTAAAGGGAAGGAATGAAAAGGTTCCTTCATGGAAGCACTACAGACAGGGATGCAGGGTTTTTCATCATTAGGTCATTATTTAATGGGAATGTAACACTGCCAGAACTACTGGAAAATGATCCAAAACCACTGACACCAATGGGAAATTTTCCATGGATTTCAGTGGACTTTGGGCTAAGCCTCAGATGAGCTAAGTCACACTGCCTGTTTGGGCTGTAGCTGAAAGAGATAATTCCCAGTCCTGTTTAAATTAGGGTGAACAAGTCATAACCTCTCTAAAAATCTTTCTCCAGACAACCCACAAACCAGGCTCTGTCTCAGCATCGAGCACTTCCACCAAGGTGTGTCAATTTACAATTACACTGATTGGATTTCAAGTACCATTCTGCTGCCCTGTTATTCCACCGTGATTTTTTCAAAATCCTCCAGATTTTAATACATCACCCTGCACTGGGAAGCAGGTTAGCGCAGAGTCATTTTGTCTTAGTAATAAATAATTTCCTCTGAGACATAAACGACAGCTCCTGCTTTTTGAAAGCTTGGCTGGGAGAAGGTTATTGGATAAATAGCCTCACTTAGAAAACATATTTGCAAAAGCCTTTGAGAAAGTGCCATGTGTATGACAGTTTCAAATGGTGCTTTAAGAACACTGTACTCGACCTGACATAAAACTGAAGACTTTTTATTGGAACTCGCAATCCAAATGTCCTTCGGGAAATCAGCTAAATCATAATGAATTGTTTATTTGTGTTTGGTTTTTGAAACAAAAGGAAAGCGAAGACTGAATCAATGACCACAAACATGGAATCAATCACATTAAGAATGCACTAAGGAGTGTCTCTCAGCTGGTTTGGTTTAGTCCATTTAGTCCACTTAGTCCATTTCCAACAAGCATTTAGGATCTGAACTTGCAAACAGAGTCAAAGAGCACATTTGAAAGACCCAACAGCAAAATTTGTGACTAAGGTTATGATTCTTTTTTATTTTGCTTTTTTTAAAGACTGTCAAAGAGTACATCTTTCTTTTGTTTTCAAGTGGGAAAACTTTAGCTTCTGAAATTTATTAAGATTGGAGAGGTAATGAAATTTGCAGCTCCTCCATTACTGATCCTATGGCTGCTACGCTATCCAGCAACATGACTCAAGTTATATTGACACACAAACAACACCCCAGGAGACCTTGGAAAGAAAAGGAACCAGCTGGGTGAATTAACTGGTGCCTAAGGTCAGTTTGCTCTGGCCAAGTTTTTCAATGTGAGTTCATTTAAGGACTTCATTCCCTGAGTTCAAGATGTCGATGTCAAGACTCAAACACCTCTTCTCACCTGCCTTCCCTGACCCTGTTTCAGCCAGGAAGGCTGAGCATTATTACATCTTTTTTATTACACTGAGCATTATTACAGGACCATAATGCTGCCCTATTCTTGACTTGCAAGTCAAACTCATTGAAATACCAGTTACACTTATTTTCTGCAATAAGGGAGGAATCTCAGGATGCAAAAACAGGGAAATGCATCTTGGAAATATTTGTTCAGTATCTTTTCAAAGAAGAAACTTGAAAACTCATTTAATTTGCCATTTATATCTGACAGCCTAACTTCTAAAATATTGAATTGCAGAAGAATTTTATTAATTTAATTTGAATGTGAAATTGGGAAGCATGTCCCCTCACTCAGGCCCTAGCAGCTAACAAATTGGGCTTTTCTTATTTATCTTATCAAGAAAGCCAATCCACTCTATGAGTACTGAAATTTCTCAGCTGCTTCACTCCCAACAACATCTCAGCTAAACTCGACTACTAATTTGGAATTTGAAATAGCCATTTGTTTATATATATGTTTATATATACATCCTAAAAATTGATGTATGTATGTGTATATGTACACCTACTCCCTACATACATATTCTGTGAGTAGGCACCTGCCTTGGCAATCTCTTAAGAGACAGATTGAACACACTTAAATTGCTACAGCTTAATAACTTTGAAGCTCCACATGAATTGATTTTGGTGCTATTATAGTGCCTTATCAGCAAATCCCCTTTCAGAAGAAAGGATTCGTGTGCATCTGCACGCCTGTAAATAAGCGAATTTTACTACAGGGGTAGCAGAACCTACAAATCTAGCTTTGGGAGTATCATCTTCAGTGCACAGAGGTCATGTTTTGTGGTGGTAAGGATGAGAGAAGGAACCTCTCATGGACAAGGTGCTGGACTAGGACTTCAGAGGCTCAGGTTCAATTTCTCGCTCGGCCAGAGGCTGCTCCCGTGACCCTGGACAATTCAGAGTTAGGCAAATGTTCAAGTCATCTTTTATCTGAAGGGCAGTATTGCCTCTCCTCCTCCTTTGTACTTACACATAGACTACACACACCTTGCACCAGCTCCTGGGAGGTGGACTGGGGGAAGGGTACTGTCTGAGGTTTTTTACTCTGCATAAATACACCTTACACAGCTCAACACTGCACCTACGAATTTCAGTGGCACACAAATACTTAAATAATTATACAGTACAAGTGAGGACCACAGTCATCCCACCACGTTTCAGCTCTCGGTATTCTAAGAGAATACACATAAATGCCATATAAAGTAGGGGATTACTAAGAGGGGACAAAAAGGGGGGATGGTAGTTGAGTAAAGGATAATTAGCAGGATCTGTATTCCTACCAGGTATTACACTAAACCTGAGCTAAGAATACAAATTAAAGGGCCACATATGCAAACATTGTATTTACGTTATTATGGCAAAGAGAGATCCAAAGTTACAGTTTCCATTGACAATCAATTTTTTTTTATAATATCCTATCCACGAGCCACAGAATATTTTTCTGACAACAATCTAGGAAAAAGATGGCTAGTTTAGAATTTGAATGTAATAAATTAGGAGCATTCAATTGAAAAAAAGTCAGATTTGGGAGAAAGATCATCACACCAAACATAACTTCAACTTCCAAATGTTATTTTTCATGTGTGGGCAGTGTTTAATAAGTTACCTTTTTTTCTTTTTTTTTTCCATTTTATCGATTCTTTCCTTTGAGCTTGACATGGCCAAGAGCTGGGCAAGCGGCTCCCTCTGGTGCTGAACCAACGAGGCTCTCCAGGTTTTACAGACCTTGCAGTCTGCATTTCAGTTTGGAATCTGATTGTTCAAACTCAGAATTGAGGAAGACTGGCATTGATATGCTGCAAAATTATTTATTTTCATACCTACTTTTAGGCAAGCAGTGAAATTGTCTCCAGAGAGACAGCTCTGAGAGCACCACACTGCTCACTGTGGTATCATCATGTGACTTATCTGAACACAACCCACTGCTTTAGGAACCAGCTTGAATATTTGAAATATCAAATATTTTCTGAATGAAAATGAGACAGCAGCTCAAGTATCTTATCAGCCAAATGGCAAGTAGCCTGCTGCACTAACACCAAGCACAAATTTTGTGCTTAGAATTAAACATCTTGGTGTTTATGTATTTTTTAGTTCTATCAGAATTTTCACTCAGTGAAACTAAGCCACTGTAGTACTGCAGTTAGTATTTCTCTGAATTTCTGACCCTACATAAAATATGGAGAAGAGGTGCAACATTTGGCACCATGGATGTTATCATTGTTCTATGGTAGTTAAAGTTGTGTCACAACTTCCATTACATTTTCCTTATTATTCAGAGCTATTTGTAAAACATAAAAAAAATTACACAAATTTCTGCCTAGGAACTTACAATTCTCAGGAAAATATGTTTATATCCAAGGAGAAAATTAAATTTTAAATACTTTTTAACAAAGCATTTAAAAAAAACCCTAACTGCATTCTAACTCATCACAAATACTGATTGTTTCCACAAATATAATCTAGGTTTAGAATAAAACTATTTTGTTTAAGAAACAGTCATTTTATGAATGGCCAGACCCACATACATAGGGGTGCCTTGTTATTTTGGAAGAAACATGCTTGAAAATAATTAAGTAGTGCTGCTTCACAAGAGCTGAACAGCATCCATCAGGGTCCAACACAATTTCCCCACGTTGAGCTCTCCTCATTTTCAAAGATCATTACCAAGGGCAGGCTCTCAAGAGGGGATCATTCTCTGCCCTGCTGGTGTGTGAACCACGAGGAGATGCCAAATGAAGACAGACCTGTGGCTCCCCCATTAATAGGAGGTTTAATATTTTCTTGCTTCATCTGCCAGAGCCTTTACAGAAATTCTCCCAACTTCTGAACTGTGCAGTGTTATACATAACGATTCGAAGAGGCAGCACTGTATTTTTTTCCATCTGCAGCGAGCTTTCCAAGCATTCATTAATCCTCACAGCATCTCAGGGTAGCAGTTCAATTTATGGATGGGAAAACAAAATAGATTGAGTGCTGGAATTCATTTTAATCTAAGTGCCAAGCAAAGGAATGAGAGTGAAAGTGCTCCCAGTGTTTCTTCCTTGTGGACATGCAGCAGCTGAAGCCTTGGACATGGGGCTGCTGCAGAAATATGGCACAGCACCATTGCTGCATCTCAGCCCCAGCAATGGGGTGGAAAATGGAAAGCAAAGCCTCTGCATCCTCCTGGTGAAATGGGTATGGTAAAGGGAAGAAAAAGTAAAAATAGGGGAAAAAAAGAACAAAAAAATTTGCGACAAGAATGGTGGTGATGTAAAATGTTGCTAAGCAGTCAAAAAGGAAAGCTGTGGCACCCTTTAAGGTCTTCATTAAGGTTCCAAATGTATGTTCAGGTAATGATCTTGCTCCTCATTATTCTAGCAAACTTACTAAAATATAGAAAATACATAAAATAAGTTTGGCCTCGGCAAGAAGCTTCAAAAACATCAAGAGTTGCAAGAGTGCAAAATGACGGATGTGAACAAAGGGCAATGAAATCAGGGTTTGCATACTCTAAAAATCGCTCTGGTCTTAGATGTTAGTTGCAGCATATGTTCCAAAACAATAGAAAAATCTCTTTTTCTTTAATAGCCTCTCTAAAGTAATGTTTGTAGTTCAGTATTGGTCAATCTGTGCTAAGGCCTTCACTTGCCAAGTGCTATTTGTCTCTGCATAGACTAAAATGTGCCAAACATGGGCTAAAAGTCAATCTACATTTCTATATTTGGATTTTTTTTTGAGAACAAGCAAATTAAATAGCAGAGAAAAGTAGTGTTAATCAACGCATTTCTCATTAATTCATTAAAGACACAAAAATTGACAAAGTCACTGTGTGATTAAATGAAATGTTATTTCTACACACACTTGTTCCATCTTCTGTTGTACCTATTAACTCCAATAACAGTGCTGCAATCTCTGTGTATTCACACTGAAATTTTAATAATTTCTGTTGTATTTTTGCATTATCTTATAGCATAGTGCATGTATATATCTATAAATAATTACTTCTAACTGAGCCTACCAAAGATTTGAGAAAAGTTCTCAGATGTTTGATGATTTTCTTTTCAGAAGTGCCTGCAGATGTTTATTTCCCTGAGCAGGCTGTATTTATCTTTCTGACCACTGTACTTTCACACAGTATTGCAGTTCTCCCACAATTTACGGTGCTTTCCCATGTTGTGAACACCCAGACTCGGTGAAACTGTGGTAAATTATGGGATAAGAACTCAGGGTGAAGCCTAAATTCCTTGGAACACAAGAAGTATTTATATTTTCATCACTTTCTTGTGCATAGTCCGGCACGAGAAGGTGATGATTTTGGCTGAACTTCCTGGTTGTGCAAGAAATACAAACAATAATTAATAAAACCTCAGAAATCAGCTCATCTATAACTTAGTAGTATCTAGTTTTCATTTTACTGCAATATAAATTGCTACCTGGCTATGTCTTTCAGTAAAATTTCATCTGCTTTTAATTTTAATTGTCTAATAAATATGTTCAATTGGCACCAGTCCAAGTTTTTCTGAGTTCAGGAGTTTGAGTTGGGTTTTATTTAATAAATTCAAATATGTCTCAGCCAGAGGAGATGTCTTATCAAAAATAACAGATAAGCCAATTCTGAATAGTAGCTGAGTAAAATAAAAGGCAGGAGTCAAAAATAAATACCTGTAAGTACATCCCTATTTCCTTAAGGTAAACTTCCACCATACTGAGTGCTGGGAACTAACTCTACAAAACATTAACAAAATTTCTACATCCAATTTATATTTCAAAATTCAGAAATCCCCTGTGCTGTTTTATGAGATGCAAGGTCTCCCATCCACTTCAGAGGAACAATTCACTCTCCCTCTTTTCCTTCCTGTGAATAATAAAGTTCCTCTTGATATGAAATGGATAAAATCCTAAATAAATAAATAAGCACATCTGGTATTTATTTATCCCAGTCCTTGGAAATGTTATGCTAATTGCAGTTCTGTTACTAAGGCTCTGGAAAACATGGTTGGGTTTATATTATTTTACTGGAATCCACTGAATGCTTTCTTTCCCAGGGTTTCTTCCCTCTGTATAATATATTAAGTTAGTAAGCTGATTGACAATACAGCTGACCAGTTCCTACTATTATGCTCAATTAGTACCAATTTATCATTATAAAAATTCAATATATCATCTCTTCTGGCACCTCTTCTTTCTAGCTTCATTCTCACTATTTTCAGTCCCCTCATCTTTCCCATCCTCCTCTTCCCTACTGTGCAGGGGATTTGACCAGCCCCTTCCTCCACAGAGAAAATATATCTGAAAACTTCTCCCAAACCACAGTCAAGGGACTGTTCATGTTGATAAAACTACATAATTTCATTTTGGAAATCTACCTTGAGGTAGACGCATGCTTTAAAATCTCAAAAGGCTTCAAATAATTTCGTTCTTCTTCCTGACTTTGCAAAAAGTTCTGCAGCCCACAAGGCTCATCACAGGTCTTGCTGTTTCCTAGAAAGTTGCAGAAATCAACCTCACATCTGTTATCAAAACAACCTGGTCTTTTCCACTACCAAAATTGGTCTCTTGTGAAGCTTTAATCCTATTTATGCAAAGCTATAGCCTTAACTGGATATACAGCAGATTTTTGGCAATTACTCCTCTTTCCCACATGGACCTCCCCAGACAGATGTTGAACTTAAAGCTTGGACCACCAATACATGGGGCCCAGGAGAAATCTCTCCAGCTGTCAGCAGCAGCAAACTCTTATCCTGTGCACTGAGAAGTTTTGATATGGGTAAGACAGAGTTTTCCAACTTTTTACATGAGAAAATGAACATCCTGTGCCAGCCTCAAGTTTTAATCTGGTTTTCTAACCCAGCAAGATGAACACAACCAGGCTTTGTGTGCACTTCTACACATTTCTTAATCAGTTGTTGATGCACTCCAAACTCTCAGAGAAGCATGCAAATTTGCTGACAGTTAAGTGACAGAACAGGTACGAGGAGCTCTGCAAGACTCTGAATGCTTCAGTCAACTTCTCTTAAAAGAAAAATGAATAAAAGAGCAACTGCAGCACATTACTGAGCACAAGGAAGACAGAAAGCACTCATCAGTGTTTTAGCTGGGGAAGGGTTTGACTCTAGTAGACATAAATCTCTGGGAATGCAGCTTTCATCAGTTCTGGCATTTCTAAACCAAGACAAACACCACATGGAATGGTCACAACTTCAGAGTACTTTACTGAGCTCACCCTGCTGACTCTGATGGGATTGGAGCAGGAGTGTAGAAGTAACAGGATCCAGCCACAAATCCCATTTGGGTGCTCTGTATGTCTGCCCCTGCAGGTAGAACGCTCATCCCAGCGTGGATCACACAGCCAGGGATACCCAGACTGAAGGGGTCTGACTGGGCAGGAGCCCCACAGTGTCCCACTGCTCCAAAGAGTGGAGGGGCCATCATCTGGAGGTCTTGGGCTGAGCCCAGGCTGGTGGCCAGCATCTCCACAACCACTACATGAGCATTTGACACCCCATACTACTCACAGAACTCATGGCTCCATGTAGTTTGGTAGTGGCTTACCACTACCAAAAGAGGGTAAATGTCATTATGCACACTTCTGCTTCTTTCAGTGAAGCTTATTTCTGCTAGGTATCAAACATTTTATTTCTTTACCCATTCATTCTTTCTCCTCAAAAACATTTGCAGCTTTTGTAGAAGTTTCATACATGTCTGGTGGCTACAGCCTGGAAGGCCACAAGTCCACTACTTACACTGACTACTGAACCACTGCACAACCTCAGATTACTCCCATTTCAGGTGCTTTCTATCAGAAATAATTTGGATATTGGTAACTCCTCATTGCTGAAAAGCACTAGGAGATTAAGTAAAAATTGAAGTGGCATCAAACTGTGCCATTAGTAACCGCATGGACTTGGGTACAATCCATGAGTTTCTTTGAAAGACTATCTCTGCTTTTCCATTGCAAAATTCCAGACTCTCCTCCTATGGATTAAAGTACAAGAGTTCTGTAAACACTGTTTATCATCTGAGAAAAAAAAATCCCAAGGCTAATTTAACAGCAAAAACTAAAGAGGAAGTGTATGGCATCTCTTCCAGATATTATGGTTGTAGATTTAATTTGCCATACACCTTGATCAGCACTAAGATCCAACAGGCACGGATCACTGTTGACCCATGAACACAAGCACTTGCTTGCAACCCACTGCTGCTTAAAGAATTACCATTATCACAGTGTATGGGGACAAGCACATTCAAATAGAAAAGCAAACAGGAAAATAAACAAAGAACTTATTCAAGCAGTGACCTGTCAGTTCAAGAACTAGATTATGCTCAAATGCACGCACGATACAAACGATAATGAACAGTAACAAGGGATGCAGACAACCCGTCTAGTGAGTCACCAATTCAGCTCTCTAAATGTTCCTGATGCTCAGAGGAAAGACATTTTAAAAGCTCAAATGCAAGCCTGTTCTCATTGAGTGGCTGTTCCTTGGCAAAGAGGGAATGACAGGAGCTGTACCAATGACACCACAGGAAACACTCCTTGACCCTTTCCAGCTTATGGAGATAAACAGCAAGCTTTCTAAGCCTGACAAATTAACTTTAAATAAGAAACACTGGCATCAAAGTTACCATCTAAATTGCCTGATTGCACAGTCAGAAATTCTTATTGGAAACATCTTTATGTATAGATTCATGAAGGCTATGAAAATTTTTGCTTAAATAAGGAAAGTAGGATTGAACTCAGCATCTCTGAACTATTGCATGGTAATAAAACTCTCCATTCAGAGGAGCTCAGAGAAAGCACTAAAATCTACGTACATTTCATGAAATAACTTCTCAGATTTGGTTCCATTAACTTCACTCAAATGCCTACTCAGCAGACACAAGAAGTTCAGTCTTACCAGACTGAACAAAATAACACCATGGCAACAATTTCTGGCAGACTCAGCATACCTATATAATGGTATTACACCCAGCAGCTATTGACACAAACGTGTGGTGAACTGAACCAGCACCTGTTCAACCTCTGAGTAATGTTTTTTGCACAGTGAAGGATTTATGGGCAGCCTTAAGTGGGTCTCTAACTGAACACACAGTGAGCTACGTAGGTGATATACGTAATTACAGATATTTTTGCATCACCAGTTGCAGACCATGCTAAAGACAGTGAAAAGAGAACTCAGGTAAACACAAACCCTGTGGCTTAAAAATTCTGTTCAAACAGCCAAACGAGTCCTTTTCCTCACAGCACATTTCCCTTCATAGGGAGATCACCCTCATTTCATTCCAGCCCTTTCAGTACAGTTTGGCTGTAAATAACAGCTGAAAAAAAGATGTGTTCATGAAAGCAGTAGAAGGTGGAAATAAAGCAACAGAAAAGGATAACATGAAAGAGGAGCTTTCCTCACAGCACTGCAGGAGCACTGCTCTGCTCTGCTGAAGGGTTGAACTCCACAGCTCCTGCTTGCTTTTGAGAGGGTTTAAAAAGCTGATGATAGAATTATCAGAACCACAAAAAGAAAAAATAAAAAGGAAAAAAAAATCAACTTAATTTGCTTGTCTTCTAATCAAAAGATGTAATCAGAAGGCCTAAGTGATGATTACCTCCTGCTTCCAGCCTGGCTGGAGCAGCCTGTTCATGGGTTTCACTCTTTGCAGTGCCAGGGAAGGTGTCCCTGCCCCACACAGGCAGGCTCACCTCCCAGTCACCTGCTCTGACTCCAGAGGAGAGGACAGCAGTCAGCCACAGCTCAGAGAGTTCAGCGAACATGGGACCCCCAGCCAGAGAGCCACTTTTTAGTAATGGCACCTTCATTAGCACAAACACGCTCGCAACTGCTAATGCAATATTAATTATCGGGACCAGGAGATACCCAGCAAAAGACTAAAAATTGCCTTTGCTGGAACACAATTCGTTCAGATGATTTATGGAGTTCTTTATTGTTAGCGTCACAAGAGCTTTTTCAAAACAAGAGAAATCATTAAATCCCATAAAACACGGGCTACCGCCGCCGTTAGCTGGTAATTGATATCCTTGCTCGTGCCATTTATATCCCTAAATGGGGCTGATAAAACAAAAATTAGTAAAGCGTGCTGACGGAGAGCAGCCTGCAGCATCCCGCGGGGAAGCAGGGGAGCCGTCCCTCCTTCCCAGCAGGAATTTCTCCCCCCTTGCATCCCACAACCCCGGGGAGCCCCGAGAGGGCCAGAAATCAGGCTCAGCCCTGGGGAACTGCTGGTGAGGGGGAGGGAGCAGGGAGGGGAGTTCATTTGCTTTTAGAGGGAGAATTTGATTATTGCATACCACACCCCCCCACCCCCCCTCCAGTTTTCCCTCAGGGAATTTTAACTATTTCTCTCTCCTTTTTAAAGACAAATCTTTTTTTTAAAAAAAAAAAAAAAAGTTTTTGTGTTGCAATTTTCTATAGCTTTGGTGGGTTTTTTTTTTTTTCATGAATCCTCCTGGGTAGAGAAAGTGCAAGGTAAGAAATAATTTTAAGCAGAGGACTGGTGGTTTTAAGCAGTTACCGAATAACAGCCAGAACATGTGCACACAGTCAAGAAACTCCCAAATCCAGAGCAGACAAGGAGAAGGAATGTATGTTTTAGTGATGGAAATCACGCAGACGTATTAGAAATGACTCGGAAGGACAGGAGAACAGCACCGAAAATGCAAATAAATCAGCTCAGATTCTACAGAAGAAAAAAAAAAAGAAAAGCTGCTGATAACCCTGACCAAATGCTGCTACCTCAAAGACAGAAATAGCTCCCTTACCTTATTCCTAATCCTTTAGGATTGTTTGCACCTGCTCTGCAATCATAAATACTTCGAGGTGCTTAACATGGAGCTAAATTGATGGCTGAATTTAAGAATTTCTTCGTACACCTCATTTACAGATTAAAAGGAGATTTTTTTTTTTAGGATCGTCCTCCTCAGCATCCATTAGCTTCCCAAAGAATTCCCATTTTCTTGTAAAAATTAAAAAAAAAAAAAAAAGGCAAAAAAAAAAAAATACAGTACGTCTCTATACAACCGGGCACTGTAACAGATCCAAAAAGCCGGGAGCGGGGGAATCTGAGAGGTGTCACTACAAACTTGGCAAGCAAAACGTATCCTCAGCAGGAAAGAGA